>OX637534.1:81102354-81424854 GCA_951800035.1 Linnaemya tessellans
CGTCCACGATATCTCACGAACGCATTAACCGATTTTGGCCGGGTTAGTGGCGATCAACGAGATTTGCAATGTTGAGAGCTGATTATTTTGTGGAATCGATCGATAGATCTGGGTAAAAGTTATTTACTAGAAAGGAGGGAATAGTATTGAGGAAACTGATGAAGAAAGATGAGAAAGTAGAGAATTTTCTGTAGCTGGTTGAACAATTTACTTCGCCTCCTAATTTTTTGATACTAGGCCGACGAAGGATAGTGCTGTTCTTCTGCTCTTTGGTACATAATTGCGTCAGGCGCTGCTATCTATGTTCAGTAAACAGTGCTATGCCTTCATCACTGAAACAGGCTGACAACAACTACTCGTAACACAAATGTACTAACGCTGATCAGAAGAATTCCACACAATATTCATGAATGATATTTATAGGAAAACAAAAAGAAATTTATAAAAAAATTAATTTTTTAACCAACTGTGAACGGTTTACCGAGCAAAAGCTCAGAAATCTTTGCGTTGCTTCAAGATAAAAATTTAGGACATTTTTTAAGAAAGAAATATTCTAGAATACTTCAGTGCTATCAAAGAATTAACATGACAACGATCTTCATTGCACGTAAATATGAACCAATAAAAACACTGCATGCGTTTGAACTAATTTAAACTGATTTTTAACACTTTTATGCTAAGGGCATAAATATATATGTTTATTGTGCATAGTTGCATAAAAACAAATCTCGTCAATATTGCTGGACGGCAAAATACCTAAACTTTACCACAAAAATGTATGGCTTATTTACTTACAAGATGAGTTAATGCCTTAGAGTTTGCATTTGGACAAAACATTTTTCTATAATTAGACAATAAATTGCATATGCATTTGTATACCTAAGAAAAGCGCAGCAGAATTATGCACAAGTCAAAAAGAATTATTTGCAATGATTTTGTATGCAAATGATTTCAATAATTTGTTTCACTTGATTCAAGTATCAACTTGATTCAAGAAACATCTTTTTAAAATACCATCAAGGCTCCAACGATTAATTCATCGATTGTAGTCCGGTAAAAGCCCGGAAAGTTTTCGTCCTGATACTTTATCAAGAAAATTTTTGCCCGAAAGCAGTTTTAGCTGTCTTGGGTAAGAACTTTCATCGTATTGTAATGTTATTGTATTTACCTGAAGACAATAATAATTTTATGTAGTAAGAATTTTAACGAACATATTTATCATGTCTTTCTGAGATTTAAATTAAAATTTCGAACTATTAACCTATAGAATCTTAATTCAATTTAATATAATAATAACTTTATTTTGATATCATGAACAACCATTATTATTATATTACAAACCGTTTCACAGAAACATTCTAAAGTTTCATAAGCTTGTGTGTTCTTGTCAAGGGAATTAATCCAAATTTTTGAAGTCAAAGTCAATGGCGTATTCTCTGAAGCAGTGACAAATGCAAATGTTCGATCCATATATGGAGCGACTTTTGAAGCACGCAAAGCATCATTGTAGATTTATATTAATTAATAAAATGTTTAGAAACAAGTAAAAACGTTATATTCGACCGGGTCGAATCTTAAATACCCTCCAAATATTTAGTAAGTGAATTTGAAATGTTTAACTTGGTGGGACAGAGTTCCTTTATATAATATCGTACGTCAACGCCCACTAAAGGGGGCGGGGTTCAAAAATATACAGTATCATGTTTTCCACAGACGAACGTATGGGCATTGCTAGACCGTCTTAGACTTCATCACAATTCTCTTTGGAGGCTATAAAAACTGTATTTTGGCCGGGTCGCTCTGGCAAGGGCTGTGGGGGAAACATTTCATTTTTGTCATAAAACTCTAAAAATAAATGCTTGGGATAATTATATACAAAATTAAAATTTCTTTTTTTTGATAGGGTCATATAGGGGGCAAAGGGGGAGGAGGCGGAGGAGGGGGTAGGGCAGCAACAGGCAGTCATAAAACTCTAAAGATAAATGCTTGGGATGATTATATACAAAATTTAAAAAAAAAAATTTTTTTTTGGTAGGGTCATTTAGGGGGCAAAGGAAGAGGAAGGGGGGGGGGGGATAGGGCAGAAATCCGCAGTCATAAAACTCTAAAGATAAATGCTTGGGATGATTATATACAAAATTTTAAAAAATTTTTTTTTTTTTTGGTAGGGTCATTTAGGGGGCGAAGGGGAAGGAGAGGGTAGGGCAGAGTAGTACCAGGTTTCGTCTCAGCTTCGTCATTAAAGCTTAAAAGTGTTATTTTTAAGGAATGTAGGCTTAAGTAAAACAATTTGTTAAATTTTTATGCTATTTTTGCCTATAATAACGCCCACTGAAGTGGGCGGGGTCAAAAAAATATTTTTATTTTATTTAATGGCTCCAAGTTTAAGGCGTTGGACCGTATTTGACATAAAAATATATCATTTGCTTAACAAAATAACCAAAAAACTTTAAAAATTATGTTGTTTTTTCTGGGTTGGTTTAGTTCTTCTTAAGGGAACTTTTTTCCCTCTTGCCCGATTTAGCCCATCTTCGAACTTAACCTGCTCTAAGTTTTAAAATATATTTATGCCAAATTTCAAGAGTCTAGCTCGTTTTGTTTGGACTGAATCGTGATTTCCACAGACGGACGGACGGACATGCCCAGTTCGTCTTAGATTTCACCACTGATCAATAATATATATACTTTATGGGGTCTGAGATGGATATTTCGATGCGTTACAAACGGAATGACAAAGTGAATATACCCTCCAAATTCTTTTTTGGAGGGTATAAAAAGCAATCGAGATGGAAAATGGTTAAATACAACAACTATTTAAATGTTTACCCCCATATCCATAAAAAAATAAAACGTATTTGAAATCTGTTTTAAGAAAATTTTGTACGAGAAAATTTGATTAAAATACATTTCACACTCATTTTAAATTTTATGAATACCGTGGTTACTATATAAGCAACTTTTTTAAATAAACATCAATAATTGGGTGAAAATCTTTATTTGCGTGGATCATATAACAGCAATTAAAATGGCAACATTATTTTGATATGTGTTTGCCGTAATTATGTTCAATATGGATACTTCTGTTTCTCTTTCTTATCCAGTTTCAGAGGTAAAGTTAAATAAAATAGATATAAATGAACTTTTTATTGCATTACAATGTTTAGGCTTTGTTATTAGGTACAATATCGTATAAATGACCGCGATTGATACCCCCATTTCCGGGGGGTATTTGGAAATTCTAATAAAATAAAGAGAAGATCGGTCATATGTACAAACGATTAATTAAACATTATATCTAACAAATTAACTTTACATAGATTTAGTTTTTTAATATACCCTCCAAAAAAGAATTGGAGGATATATTCACTTTATTAATCCGTGTGTAACGCAGTGAAATATCCCTCTAAGACCCCATAAAGTTCATATATTATTGATTAAATCTAAGATGATCTATCCATGTTCGATCGTCCGTCTGTGGAAATCACGATTGAGTCCAAACGAAAAGAGCCAGACCGTTGAAACTTTTTATAAATATATCTTGAGGGATAGCACAGGTCAAGTTCGTAAATGGGTTGAATAGAGCCAGAGCGGAAAAAGTTCCCCTAAGAAGAACTGAAATAAACCTCTAAAAAACAAAATAGTTTAAAGATTTTTTTATAATTTGTTTAAGCAAAGTAGGTCCACAGCATTAAATTTGGAGACATAAAATTAAGAATATTCATTTTTTTAACATAATTTTTGAACTCCGCCCCCTTGAGTGGGCGTTATTATATTAAAAAATAATGTAAAAATTTAACAAACTATATTACTTAAGCCTACATTCCTTAAAAATAACATGTTTAAGCTTTTATGACGAAGCTGAGACGTGACCTGATCTTCCTCTGCTCTACTGCCTGCTCCCCTTTGCCCACCAAATCACCCAATAAAAAAAATTTTACACTTAATTATTCCTTTGTTTTATGGCAAAGGTAAAATGTCTATCTCACGGCCCGTGCCAGAGCGAGCCCGACAAAATACTGTTTTAATACCCTCCAAAGAGAATTGGACCCCATAAAGTATATATATTATTGCTCAGCGATGAACTCTTAGACTATCTAGCAATGCTCATACGTCCGTCTGTGAAAAGCACAATTTAGCACATTTTTGGACCCCGCCCCCTTTAGTGGGCGTTGAAGTTACATATTATATGGAAAAAGGGTGTAAATATTCACGATTCAGCCCAAACGAAAAGAGACAGACCCTTGAAATATATCTTGAAGGATAGCACAGGTGAAGTTCGTAAGTGGGCTAAATAGGGCCAGAAGGAAAAATAGTTCCCTTAAGAAGAACTAAATCAACCTCTAAAAACAACATATTTAATTTAAAATTTTTTTTTAATTGCAACTCACCGATTGTAATTATTTTCTTTTCCAAAAAGAATATGGAGGGTATATTTACCTTGTCATTCCGTTTGTAACGTAGCGAAATATCCTTCTGAGACCCCATAAAGTATGTATGTATATTCTTGATGAGTGATGAAATCTAAGACGATCTGAGCATTTCCGTCCGTCTGATGAAATTACGATTCATTCCAAACGAAAAGAGCCAGACTCTTGAAATTTGGTACAAATATATCTTGAAAGATAGTTCGGAAATGGGCTAAGTCAGGCAAGAGGGAAATTAGTTCCCCTAAGAAGAACTAAACCAACCTCTACAAACCATCATAATTTTTAAAGTTTTTTTGTAATTTTGTTAAGCAAATGATATATTTTTATGTCAAGGAAGGTTCAACACGTTAAACTTGGAGCTATAAAACAAAACAAAAATAATTTTTGGACCCCGCCCCTTTAGTGGGCGTTATTATATATACAACAAATTGTATTGTTTAAGGCTACATCCCTTAAAAATAACATTTTTAAGTTTTAATGCCCCCTAAATGACCCTATCACAAAAAAAAATTTGTGAATAAATTTTACATATAATTATTCCGTACATTTATTTTTGAAGTTTCATGGAATATTTGAAATATCTCCTCCACGGCCCTTGCCAGGGAGACCCTGACAAAATACAGTTTTAATACCCTCCAAAAAGAATTGGACACCACAAAGTATATGTGGCAGCTCATAGAGAAAGGGACCTAAGGGTAAAAAAAAATCAATTTTCACTTTGTTTTTTTATGTGGACAACATCTGGGCATCGAATGAGACTGATTCCATGCCCCAAAAGTGTTCCCTCCCAAAGATATTTTCTGAAGTGATGGTACACCAAAGATACACGTATTTAAATCTTTAATCCCGTATCATGCTCCGATTTTTATGAAACTTTTGTCATGGGTAGTACTCTTAAATCTAAGAATTATGGTAGAAAAATTTTGGAGTGGACGATCTTAGTTTGAGAGTTATAGGCCTCTAAAGTTCAAACATATATGTGCCTATAACTTCCTTTGTATTATCGCTACATAGTTGTTATTGTTGGATAGGTGTCGTAAATACCTTTCCTTTTAAGTCCTCTGTAGTGTATTCATTCCTTATTATATTTATGATATAGGAGTCAAATGAAAGGGGTGAATGTCTTCTATTAATTTTAGTACAAAATAAAATACTGTTATAAAGACCCGTTTCCAATTTAGCGGTACTTGTGTAAAAAAATCAATTTACAAAATTTAATTTTAAACCCCTAGCCTTTCCAAATCAGTACAATCTTAGACTGTCATATACCGTATCAAAGGTATTTACAAGACCTTTCCAAAGATCCATATCATAAATGTAACGTTAATTTGGTGGCTGTTATAGGCATATATATGTTTTGACTTTAGAAGCCTATAACTCCCAAATTAAGAGCGTCTGCTTCCAAAATTTGTTTAGCTTAATTCTTAAATTTAAGAGTATTAACCATGACAAAAGTTTCAAGAAAATCGGAGCATGATACGGGATGTATATTTGTTCCCAAAACCGGTTTTTACCCTTAGTCCTTTTCTATTTTGCGCGTCACATATATATTCTTGTGACGATCTAGCAATTCCCATACGTTCGTCTGTAGAAAACATGACATATTGTCTATTTTTGGACCCCGCCCCCTTAGTGGGCGTTGAGGTTCGATATTATATGCAAAAACAATTTGTATTCCTTACGCCTATAAGAAGCTGAGATGCTCTCTGATCTTGCAGAGGTGAAACGTCGCCCCCACGACCCTTCCCCGAATGACTTTGTCAAAATAGAGATTTATAATTGGGTATAGAGATGTCTTAAAGGAACTCTGTCCCACCAAGTTAAACATTTTAAATTTACTTACTAAAAATTTGGGGGGTATTTAAAATTCGACTTGTAATTTTTAATATAAAATATTTTGCAAACTCCTGCTAAACGATCCAATATCATAAACACAATATCCAGTTCTTCTCATTTTGTTAAGCCATTGTACGAATATGCGTGTGCGTTGGCAATTTTTCTATATTTAAATAATTTTCCATCACAACTGGTTCGATGTGAGTTTACTAATATCAATGATTTCCACTATGCTTTTTGTTTTGTACTCGTACGTTCAACTTGAAATTGTGTCTCAAATTTCAAGTGCAGCAAACAAGTTTCCAACAATTTTTTCTACTCAGACGATCAATGTAAATAAAACAAGTTTGATTTCTATGGACATACATACATACTTAGTAGTCATTTATGCTCAAAGTAGACCAAGTCCATTTTTGAGAAGAAATTCAAAATAACTATAAAACGTAATGAGATTTTTAATATATTCGAAATTCGCAATTTGCAACTCAAATGCATGTAATTTCCTGCACACTGCATTTCCGTATACCTTTAACAATAATAGTCAGCAAACGGGGATAGTTTATATTAGTATCGGCTCCATTGAGACTTTTTATATGAAACACAGGTATAGGAAAGCATGTGTGATGTTTTTGTAGTTTGCTATTCTTTCCAAAAAATCACATTTGTCGAGGGCATCGAAATAGCTATTTGTTTGTGAGGTGACTTTATCGTAAAAAAATAACCTATTTCCACTTCCATTTCTTAAGGTTTAGAAAAAATAAATAGCCCTCCGGTGGTAAATTTGGAAAATAGAAGGGATAAACAAGCATGGAATCTACGATTGCGTTTGTGGTCGGTTACCTATCTTTTGGGAAGCATTATCATACACAAACGATCAAAATTTAAACCACTGAGTGGTATACAAGGTCCAGTTTTTTCCAGTGCTGACCGGCCAACACCTTATTGTGTAGATAACTCAAAAAGCAGTGCAACAGCGGTCGGTTGGAAAGGCCACAGCGAAGCTTCTATTGAAGTTGATCCCATACTATTTATCAAGTTAAGTCCTGGTTTTACTGATCTTCGTTTTCTGCGATATTAATTCTTTTCCTTTTTCTTTTTATAACACGTGCTATTCTACTCTAAATGGCTGTCAAACACAAACTAAACGATGAATTTTTTCAAATATCACGGATCAGCTGGCAGACGCTCATTGATTAAAAAGGTAACATTCATAAACACATTTTTTTGACTTCCCACTAAAAAGTTAAAATTTAATAAAAAGAAAATCGGGATGTTACTGGTATTTCAGCAGTATCTCCTCCTTGCTTCAGATCCTTCATAATGCGCGTCATGATGTCATATAAAAACAAGTAAAAACGTTATATTCGACCGGGTCGAATCTTAAATATTTAGTAAGTGAATTTGAAATGTTTAACTTGGTGGGACAGAGTTCCTTTATATAATATCGTACGTCAACGCCCACTAAAGGGGGCGGGGTTCAAAAATATACAATATCATGTTTTCCACAGACGAACGTATGGGCATTGCTAGACCGTCTTAGACTTCATCACAATTCTCTTTGGAGGCTATAAAAACTGTATTTTGGCGGGGTCGCTCTGGCAAGGGCTGTGGGGGAAACATTTCACCTTTGTCATAAAACTCTAAAAATAAATGCTTGGGATAATTATATACAAAATTAAAATTTCTTTTTTTTGATAGGGTCACTTAGCGGGCAAAGGGGGAGGAGGGGGTAGGGCAGAAATCGGCAGTCATAAAATTCTAAAGATAAATGCTTGGGATGATTATATACAAAATTTAAAAACAACATTTTTTTTTGGCAGGGTCATTTTGGGGGCAAAGGAAGAGGGGGGGGGGGGGGTAGGGCAGAAATCGGCAGTCATAAAACTCTAAAGATAAATGCTTGGGATGATTATATACAAAATTTAAAAAAACATTTTTTTTTTGGTAGGGTCATTTTGGGGGCAAAGGAAGATGGAGGGGGGGGGGGGGGGGTAGGGCAGAAATCGGCAGTCATAAAACTCTAAAGATAAATGCTTGGGATGATTATATACAAAATTTAAAGAAAAAAATTTTTTTTTGGTAGGGTCATTTAGGGGGCAAAGGAAGAGGTGCGGGGGGGGGTGGTAGGGCAGAAATCGGCAGATAAAATTTTAAAGATAAATGCTTGGGATGATTATATACAAAATTTAAAAAAATTTTTTTTTTTTTTGGTAGGGTCATTTAGGGGGCGAAGGGGAAGGAAAGGGTAGGGCAGAGTAGTACCAGGTTTCGTCTCAGCTTCGTCATTAAAGCTTAAAAGTGTTATTTTTAAGGAATGTAGGCTTAAGTAAAACAATTTGTTAAATTTTTATGCTATTTTTGCCTATAATAACGCCCACTAAAGTGGGCGGGGTCAAAAAATATTTTTATTTTATTTAATGGCTCCAAGTTTAAGGCGTTGGACCGTATTTGACATAAAAATATATCATTTGCTTAACAAAATAACCAAAAAACTTTAAAAATTATGTTGTTTTTTCTGGGTTGGTTTAGTTCTTCTTAGGGGAACTTTTTTCCCTCTTGCCCGACTTAGCCCATCTTCGAACTTAACCTGCTCTAAGTTTTAAAATATATTTATGACAAATTTCAAGAGTCTAGCTCGTTTCGTTTGGACTGAATCGTGATTTCCACAGACGGTCGGACGGACATGCTCAGTTCGTCTTAGATTTCATCACTAATCAAGCAAAATATATACTTTATGGGGTCTGAGATGGATATTTCGATGCGTTACAAACGGAATGACAAAGTGAATATACCCTCCAAATTCTTTTTTGGAGGGTATAAAAAATATTTATATAATATGATTCCAAAATAAAGTTTTGAATTGTATGTAGTAAGAATTTTAACGAACATTTATATTGCTATATTAAATTGAATTAAGATTCATAGGCTAATTGTTCGAAATTTGTTTTTAAATCTCAGAAAGAAATGATAAATATTCCAAGGCACAAAGAAAAGTCAACATCAGTTTTAGTCAAATTACACAGCAGAGCAGAACAGCTGTTTTCAAAAGACGCAACCATTTCATCATCAGTGCTCATGTGTATTGTGTTTGTCACCACTTATTTAAAAACAAATTTCGAACAAAACAAATTTCGAACAATTAGCCTATAAATCTTAATTGAATTTAATAAAGCAATATAAATGTTCGTTAAAATTCTTACTACATACAAATTTAAGCTTGAGCTACCAATAATAAAAAAAATTGGAAAAACGTTCAGATGTACTTGAGTATAAAATTCAAACCAAAAAAGTTTGACTTAGGTATGATGGAACAAAATATTCAGAAAAATGGAACATGAAGAAAAATAATCAAACGGTAACACGGGTATTATAACGATAACATGTTAACATCAGGTTGATACAGTTCTCGGATTCTTTTCACAATAAAATTTGTGTAAGTAGGAACTGTTATCAAATTCAACTAACCCACCTAATAAGTGGTGACAAACACAATACACATGAGCACTGATGATGAAAGGGTTGCGTCTTTTGAAAACAGCTGTTCTGCTCTGCTGTGTAAGTTGAATAAAACTGATGTTGACTTTCCTTTGTGCCTTGGAATATTTATCATGTCTTTCTGAGATTTAAAAACAAATTTCGAACAATTAGCCTATGAATCTTAATTCAATTTAATAAAGTTTTGAATTGTTATATGAAATTTTCACCAAATCGCTAATTTTTACTGTATTGAAACAACAATAATTCAATTAAAAATTGTTAAAAAAAGGGGGATGGGACGCTGTTAATATTTCTCCTAACATTTCCCTGCATTTCTTAGGAAACTTGATACATCGCATTGCAACATTATGAAATTAAACATTGCTCTCTTATATTTTTCGTGTGATCATGTTTGATTACGAAATTATTTAAAATTGTTGTTGTTGCTTACTCATTCGCTGTGGTAAAACTTTAAAGTCAAATATTTATGAAATTTGCAAGGTAAATTACCAAAATTTTGAGCAAATAAATTAATTTTATTTTTATTTTGTCTTCTTGTGATAAAAAATTAAGTTGTCCCACTTTTAAAATAAACAACTAACGTGCAGCTGTTTTGAATTTAACGAAACGTTGTAAGAATACACACACTTTCAAATAAATTCGTCTTTTCCGGAAAGCATGGGAACGTATAACGTTCGTATAATGGACTTGACCATTACCATATATTGTAAGGTATATTGCAGTGTGTCTGTTTGCTTTTGAATTCTATACTTTATATTTTATACTACTTTACTTTGGCACCAAAACCTGATTTGCACAGTGCTCTATATTTCAGATTTGCTATGATTTCTTATTGTAAAGATATTTATATGAAACCAATGACAGTTATTTATAGTCAAACTTTTAAACCAAAGATCCAAAGTTAACGTTAAGTAGGTAATAACTTCACATTCATCTTCAGCTCTATTTTGATAGATTCATTGCAAACAAACAAGTAAAATGAGATCCGCTACACCTCCCACAGATCGGCTTTTAGTTACTCTTTAATTTTTGGCAGCGAAACACAAGAAAAACATTTTTAATATTAATTTTATTCTTAAAGTCTTTTGAGAACATGACCCATACTTCAGGATAACATTCTTGTTTTTATACCCTCCACAAAAGAATTTGGAGGGTATATTCACTTTGTCATTCTGTTTGTAACGCATCGAAATATCCATCTCAGACCCCATAAAGTATATATATTCTTGATCAGTGATGAAATCTATGACGTTATTTTTAAGGAATGTAGGCTTAAGTAAAACAATTTGTTAAATTTTTATGCTATTTTTGCCTATAATAACGCCCACGGAAGTGGGCGGGGTCAAAAAATATTTTTATTTTATTTAATGGCTCCAAGTTTAAGGCGTTGGACCGTATTTGACATAAAAATATATCATTTGCTTAACCAAATAACCAAAAAACTTTAAAAATTATGTTGTTTTTTCTGGGTTGGTTTAGTTCTTCTTAGGGGAACTTTTTCCCCTCTTGCCCGATTTAGCCCATCTTCGAACTTAACCTGCTCTAAGTTTTAAAATATATTTATGCCAAATTTCAAGAGTCTATCTCGTTTCGTTTGGACTGAATCGTGATTTCCACAGACGGACGGACGGACGGACATGCTCAGTTCGTCTTAGATTTCATCACTGATCAAGAATATATATACTTTATGGGGTCTGAGATGGATATTTCGATGCGTTACAAACGGAATGACAAAGTGAATATACCCTCCAAATTCTTTTTTGGAGGGTATAAAAAATTTTAAATTTTGTATATAATCATCCCAAGCCTTTATTTTTAGAGTTTTATGACCACCTGTTTCTGCCCTACCCCCTCCTCTCCCTTTACCCCCTAAATGACCCTATCAAAAAAAAAAAATTTTAATTTTGTATATAATCATCCCAGACATTTATTTTTATGATTTTATGACTACCTATTTCTGTCCTACCCCCTTCCTCCCTTTGCCCCGTAAATGACCCTATAAAAAAATATATAAAATTTTATTTTGTATATAATTATCCCAACTATTTATTTTTAGATATTTATGACAAAGGTGAAATGTTTCCCCCACAGCCCTTGCCAGAACGACCCCGCCAAAATACAGTTTTTATACCCTCCAAAGAGAATTTGATCCTATAAGGTAAATATGTATATTCTTGATCAGTGATGAAGTCTAAGACGGTCTAGCAATGCCCATACGTTCGTCTGTGGAAAGCATGATATTGTCTATTTTTGAACCCCGCCCCCTTTAGTGGGCATTGACGTACGATATTATATAAAGGAACTCTGTTCCACCAAGTTAAACATTTTAAATTCACTTACTAAATATTTGGAGGGTATTTAAGATTCGACCCAGTCGAATATAACGTTTTTACTTGTTTTAATTACCAAATGTTTCTTTCCACTACTACAAACAAATTAATTTTTATCAGTTTTTATAAATTTTGAAAGGAACTAAAACAACACAAAACAAAGCTGAAAACAGTAGAGAATACCACAAACCATTCACACGACGTATACCCGACATTTTCAGTTCACAGCAAGTCGTTCAAGTTACTTAAAGCAAGCAACAAGGTCGTGTTTCCACAGAATTGCTTCAAATAACTCCTGAAACCTTGCCTTCTGCAAGTCTATTTCTAATATGTTGTTACAAGACAAAGCTTCTGAATGTAACATCTGCCCGAAAACTCTGGGGAATGTGCTGAATGCCCTTCATAGTCCAAATTTATGGATTTTTGCCACACACGTCTGCACTCGAGCATTGTCTTAATCGCGGCAACCATCTCCCGGGCAGCTTTTTCATGTTCAAATATTCAGCTGAAATCTGATGTCCTCGCTCAATCACCCATCGTTCAATAATCCAGGGTCTCCATAGTATTTATTAATTCTTTCTTTCAGTGATTTTTATACCCTCCAAAAATGATTATGGAGGGTATATTCACTTTGTCATTCCGGTTGTAACGAATCAAAATATCCATCTCAAACCCCATAAGACATATATATTCTTGATCAGTGATGAAATCTAAGACGATCTGAGCATGTCTGTCCCTCCATCCGTCTTTCCGTCCGTCCGTCTGTGGAAATCACGATTCAGTCCAAACGAAATGAGCTACACTCTTGAAATTTGGTATAAATATATTTTGAACCTTAGAGCAGGTCAAGCTCGGAGATGGGCTGAATCGGACACGAGAGAAAAAAGTTCCCCTAAGAAGAACTAAACCAACCAAAAAAAAAAACAAATGTATATTTTTATGTTAAATACGGTCCAACGCCTTAAACTTGGAGCCATAAAAAAAATATGTTTGGACCCCGTTATTATATGCAAAAATAGCATAAACATTTAACAACTGTTTTACTTAAGCTCACATTTCTTTAAAATATGATTTCTAAGCTTTAATAACGGAACTGAGACGAAACCTGGTACTACTCTGCCCTACCCCCTCCTACCCCTTCCCCCTTTGCCCGGAAATGACCCTATAAAAAAAATAAAAAATTGTGTTTTGTATATAATTATCTCAAGCATTTATTTTTAGAGTTTTATGACAAAGGTGAAATGTTTCCCCCACAGCCATTGCCAGAGAGACCCCTCCAAAATACAGTTCCTATACCCACCAAAGAGAATTGGACCGCATAAAGTATATATATTCTTGATCAGCGATGAAGTCTAAGACGGTCTAGCAATGCCCATACGTTCGTCTGTGGAAAACATTATATTGCCTATTTTTGAACCCCGAACCTTTAGTGGGCGTTGACGTACGATAGATATTATATAAAGCAACTCTGTCCCACCAAGTTAAACATTTTACATTTTCTTACTAAATATTGGAGGGTATTTAAGATACGAGCCTGTCGAATATAACGTTTTCACTTGTTATCTTTCATAAGTGTTTCCATATCAGACAATATTTCTTAAAATTACAGCCTTGCAATCAAATAAAGCGCATAATATTGTCTTTCAGTCAAGATAAAAACATTTTAAGTCCAGTTAGGAATAATGAAGTTATAGCCATTTGTTTAAAGAGTATTTGATCAAAGTATACAATTTTTTGAATTGCTAGTATTTTTTAGGACTGTTTTATAAAAATTTCACTATGAAATGTATACATATTTATTTATCTATTTTATCTCGGTTGTGAGATAATTTTGCAGAGAATATAGAGATCATATACAGAAATAGTAGAATAATAGATGTAATGTTATATGATTTAAATATATATTTTTTTGTTGTTGTTATCCCACATAACGCCTCTGTCATTTTAAAAGGACATTGCACATTTTAGAGAAAAACGCTAATTTCTCTGCATAATTTTTTGAATTACCTTTACTATATTATTGCTTAGACTCTGCTGAAGAGCTTCGCAGCACGAAATCATAATTTAGTAAATTCAATTTCGTGTTTTGCAAAAAGTGATTTTTTGAGAAATACGCAACGGAAAAATCACCTTAGTAAATCGCATGTCTCCGGATTAATTCTTATAATTTTAAATAAAAATCAATACAAATAAGGTCTAAACGTAACAGTAAATTAAAGGGCAGTATGTGCGTATGTATGTATATTGGTACCTTTCATAATAATAGGTCCTCAATTTGTGATGCAATATCTTCTTCTTTTCTTATTTCATTATAAGAAAATGAAGATACGAGAGGATCTGAAGATACTAGCAACATTTTAAGAAGATCCATATTGGAGTCCTTCCCGCTGGTTTTTCTGGTGTGTCTTAAACGAACGTTTTTATAATCTTTATTCTTTGCTTCTTGAGCAAAGAATAAAGATAACTCTCCAATGGGAAATATATGATGTTTTATAATACTTTCACCATGACATAACACTTTACTCGTATGTAGTGTTGGTGATAATTTTTTTCCACCCGTAAAGCTTTTCGTATAAGCATAACTTGTCAGATGCATATTTACCAAATTTATTGACATCTATATTTTCTTTGGAGCTTATAGCAGTGTGAATCATATGAACGTAAAAACGTGTGGTTATTCTTTAAAAAATATTTCTATAATGTCAAAAAACTTGTACAGTATTTTGGAGCAAAAAAAAATTTTTTTTTTAATTCTTTATTTACAATCTGTCCATTAAAGGACAATAAGTAAATTTGATTAAGTAATATTAACATAATATGTTAAACTCCACTGATGATAACATAATTCAACAGAAATATTATGAGATAACTAATATGTACATTTAATATAATGAATTAAAACATGGAAGGTCCAATATATGGTATCTTTTAAGTCTGGAAATTTCATTGGTATCATCAAGAAGAGCAATAGCAAGTGGGTTGATATGTTGACTTAACCTTTCTGAATAGGTTTCACTACATCTTCTAATTACGTCTTTTAATTTCGGAATATTGAGATCATAATGTATTGTGTTATTTGATATAAACCATTAAAAACAAGTAAAAACGTTATATTCGACCGGGTCGAATCTTAAATACCCTCCAAATATTTAGTAAGTGAATTTGAAATGTTTAACTTGGTGAGACAGAGTTCCTTTATATAATATCGTACGTCAACGCCCACTAAAGGGGGCGGGGTTCAAAAATATGCAATATCATGTTTTCCACAGACGAACGTATGGGCATTGCTAGACCGTCTTAGACTTCATCACAATTCTCTTTGGAGGCTATAAAAACTGTATTTTGGCGGGGTCGCTCTGGCAAGGGCTGTGGGGGAAACATTTCACCTATGTCATTAAACTCTAAAAATAAATGCTTGGGATAATTATATAAAAATTAAAATTTCTTTTTTTTGATAGGGTCATTTAGCGGGCAAAGGGGGAGGAAGGGTAGGGCAGCAACAGGCAGTCATAAAACTCTAAAGATAAATGCTTGGGATGCTTATATACAAAATTAAAAAAAAAAAATTTTTTTGGTAGGGTCATTTAGGGTGCAAAGGAAGAGGGGGGGGGGGGAGGGGTTAGGGCAGAAATCGGCAGTCATAAAACTCTAAAAATAAATGCTTGGGATGATTATATACAAAATTTAAAAAAAAAATTTTTTTTGGTAGGGTCATTTAGGGTGCAAAGGAAGAGGGGGGGGAGGGGTTAGGGCAGAAATCGGCAGTCATAAAACTCTAAAGATAAATGCTTGGGATGATTATATACAAAATTTAAAAAAACATTTTTTTTTGGTAGGGTCATTTTGGGGGAAAGGAAGAGGGGGGGGGGGGTAGGGCAGAAATCGGCAGTCATAAAACTCTAAAGATAAATGGTTGGGATGATTACATATACAAAATTTAAAAAAAAAAATTTTTTTGGTAGGGTCATTTAGGGACGAAGGGGAAGGAGGGGGTAGGGGCAGAGTAGTATCAGGTTTCGTCTCAGCTTCGTCATTAAAGGTTAAAAGTGTTATTTTTAAGGAATGTAGGCTTAAGTAAAACAATTTGTTAAATTTTTATGCTATTTTTGTCTATAATAACGCCCACTAAAGTGGGCGGGGTCAAAAAATATTTTTATTTTATTTAATGCCTCCAATTTTAAGGCGTTGGACCATATTTGATATAACCAAAAAACTTTAAAAATTATGTTGTTTTTTCTGGGTTTAGTTCTTCTTAGGGGAACTTTTTTCCCTCTTGCCCGATTTAGCCCATCTTCGAACTTAACCTGCTCTAAGTTTTAAAATATATTTATGCTAAATTTCAAGAGTCTAGCTCTTTTCGTTTGGACTGAATCGTGATTTCCACAGACGGACGGACGGACATGCTCAGTTCGTCTTAGATTTCATCACTGATCAAGAATATATATACTTTATGGGGTCTGAGATGGATATTTCGATGCGTTACAAACGGAATGACAAAGTGAATATACCCTCCAAATTCTTTTTTGGAGGGTATAAAAATTGAATTCTAAAACACGTTTTTCAAAACTAAAACTAATCGTATAACTTTATTTGCAGATATTTACAGGAAAATTAAACACAGTTTAGTTTCAGGATCCTTAAGCCACCAACCCCATGTTAACAACTTTTTTTTGCCGGTTTTAGCTACATAGTTAAAAGTCTAGCTTAAGTTCAAAAATATAGCAAGGAACTTCTAAAATTTCTTTGACCACTTTCGAGTATTGGTCCTTTAAATATATATATTTTCTTTATATTTTAACCAAATTAGGTTGACTTTGAGTGAAAATATCTTGAAACCAAAAGAGATACAACAAAACTCAGCAGAAATGTTAATACCAGACTATTTAATTTTTATCACTGATTTATTTTTGAACTTTTTCTAAGGAAACCAACGCACTGTGTGGCGGTTGCATTTACAGTTACTATGAGGGAAATACAAATAGTCGGGAAGTTATCTTAAAGCCCTCGTTATCTTAACATATAAAATCTATAAAATTACAGAATTCATCATAGTATTCGGAGAATCTGCTCATAAGAGGTTAGGATACATTTCGAATGAAGTGGGAAATAGGTGCAACTTGTTCTGGCTGGCACATTTAAACTCATATTGCTGAGCAAGAATTCTGGACAACTAGACAAGTTATCAACTGTATAAGGTCAATTATGTCCGGCTACGGGTTACATGCTTCCATCGATCAGTTATATTTTTGACAGCTCGAAATTTTTCCAGTAAATCTTAAATATTTTAGAGACCCGTGAAATGAAGTCCAGAAACGTTAAATTGCAGGAACAAGGAAGCCAGTAACCCGGACAAGTTCTTAAGCCAAAAATGTTACCAAGTTGATTTTTCAATAAATCAAGTCTTAAGAACGCTGTATAGCGTTGATATTCACTTGATTCTTTTTTGAAAAAAAATCAGTCAAAATGGCTCGAAACAACTAACCATTCACTGTAGTGGCAGCTCCTTGGTCATTTTGAAAAATATGACTGATAATGAAACTGGTGCATGCCGATTAGTATATCGCCTTCACTTTTAAATAGCTAAGGATATGCTATAGCGATCTCATTTTGTCCAGGAGCTGCAGAATAGGCGCCGTCATCATTGATTGGTTCTTTATATTAATTGCAGTCAAAATTAGCATTTCCCTTTAATAGTAAACACTGGTCTTAAAAAGCGTTACCAAAAATTAAACTACATGTATGTACGTATTTTAATGTTTTATAACTCCGATTGCAAAATGAATCGAAAGTTTTGATCATTGATATGAACGATTTTTAAACCACTTATTTGTTTGGCCGGGACTTTTATCATATTATTCGCTATTCCATGCTTAGAAAGAACCCTGTTTTTAATTAAATTGCTTATTAGCATAATATATCATTTATATGAATAATATCTTTGTTCAAAACTGAGCACTGCTTTTTATAATTGATAAGAGCGTTAAAAATGCTCGGGTATAATCTTTGGTTTGTTTATGGTATAAAATAAGTTCCCAGGCCTACACCTTTATCTTTGTGAAATGTCCTTATCACTAATTTCACAGTCCTAAACAAACTTGAGCATCTTGGTTAAATCTTGTAATTTTGTTTACTCTTGAATAATAAAATGTGCACATGAATAGTAAAATGTGCTCCCAAAACTAAAAACTGATAATGCTCTGATAACCGCAAATGAGTAATAATAATGTAATAAATTTAAATCTGTTTCTCTGTATACCGTTTCTTGGTTCTAGTTAATTTAAGGATTTTCGTATCTGGTTATAAGAAAGAAAATGCAACTAAAGAAATAAATGTCTTACAAACATTAAAATTAAATGCTCCTTCCTTTATTTTTTCTTTACAATCCGTAAACAAAAGTAAAGCTGCAATAATAGAATTTAAAGCGAAAAAATTTTAACATAATGTATAGAAAAAAGTACCTATAGATCGCCTAATTGGGAGATCCAATTAGGCGATCGCTCCCCGCAAAGATCGTTTAGAGGATTGTTCCACATCATGAATATGTACCGCCACGTCATTAACACAAGCAGACCAAGGGAAATGCTAAATACTTATATTAGAAAAGAGGTGCTAGCATTGAGTGAATGAAAAAAGATGAGAAGATAGGCAATTTTTTTGAATCTATTTGAACCTTTACTTAGCCGGCGAAGTTTTGCTACGGGGTCGACGAAGGAGGGTGCTGTTGCTCTGCTTTTTAGTACATGACAGTGTCAATCACAGCCTGATCAAATGCTATACCTTCGTCACTGAAATAAGGGCAACAACAATGCACTAATGCTCATCATGCCTAATCGCGTTGTCGAACTCGGGATTTTCGACCAACAACACCCTCAAAGTTACTCTTAATTAGTGCTTCGTTTAAAAAAGTTATGGTTTTAGTTTTATCCAATGTATGTGAAAAAGAAAGCAGCATTATTTATTGATTTCATTAAAATTGTCCAAGATGCCCTCGAAATAATTTCGGACATTAATGGTTTTGCAAATCTTAGATTGAATATCCATGTTTTATCATTTGCCCAAATGTAGCTCAGATGATGTTTAACTTTTTGCAATTTAATAAATCTCTAGTCGTAAAATATTTAAATCAAAAATAAAAATTTTATAATTAGTTCTTGGTTTATAGGAAATTATGAGACAGAATGATATCTAGTGACATCGTGAGACAGACAGTATTTAATTAACTTAGATACTATTTATATAATAAAAGGTTTAAAAATTTAACTTACTTCTTAAAGAACTAGGTACTAGGATATATTTGTTACATTTTAGTGTTAGGTTACCTAACCTAACCTAACCTTGTTTACGAAGCCTGAAAAGCAACATAAGCAATTAACTGAGTGAAATGATGCACCTCTTCGTTTTAGAAGGTCATATCTACCGACTTGTCTAAAGTAATTTGAAAGGAAATAATGTATAATCTTTAAAAATTGGCAGCCACTAATATTTTACTTTGCAATGCACACACAGATGGAAAGATGCTGCTTATTGTACTCGTATTTATTTAGAATTACATATAATTTCTATAACAATCATTTGTGAATGTATGCAGGACATACTCTTTTATTTCAGATAGTTAAAGAGAGAAAATTGTTTGGTGACTGTGTACGACTCGGCTTAATTTAATCAGCAGGAACATTATGTGTGTCATTCAGCTGGATTTAATTATACACAAAAAACTCCACACTGGTTCTGCAAGGACAATTACCGATTGTGACCTGCTGAAGCCACTTAATAACAACATAGCATATTTTCTATTTCAATGAGGAGTCAATTACAAGTCGCGAAGAAGGTCTGAATCAGTCAACATCAATCCTCGTTAACAATTATTTTTTAAGTGCAGCCAGACTACTAATCGTTTACTGTTTTTCGAGAATTTTACATCACATTCGTTCTAGTTAATTTCAACACCTAGATTTACGGGTTTTTTGATGAATTTTCCGTGGTTAACTAAGTTGCTACTTCTTATGAGAAGGCATAAATCGTGTCGGTCACAGTAGCGGATAGGCCACGAAGCAAACTTTGTTCACATTTTCCCATATATTTCAACTTCCCACTAAGAAAATCGAAAATTTTCAAAAAATTTTTAAGTTTCTAGTTTTACGTCGTTTTAAAATAAATTAAGTTTTCATCACATCTTGAAGTTCTCGGTTTCTGGGAAGCCTCCCTGACCACTCCCGAGATGCTGACATTGTTTCTGCATGTAATTGAATGTTTGTGTGGATATGTCGATCGATTCCACAAACTAAACCTGACACTTAAAAATCTCGTCAACCGGTACTAAACGGATCAAAATAGGTTTCAAATAGTTCTTTCAAACTTATATTTCTTGTGAAATGGAACTAATCGGCTCGTAGATTTTGAGAAATCTTAAAATAAATAAAATTCATCGTTCAAAAGCGGTTTTTTATAACTTATAATAACAGCTCCACGTTACGATGTGGTTAAAATTATCGGTAGGTTGTGGAGATGCCCGTATGTTCAACCCTATTTCTATTTCAGTATAACCAGCACTCAGAGGATGACCTCTACATATGCAGTGCATTGCGCCGGAACTAGAAAGAACGAGTTTTCTTGTAGATATTTTCATATTACTCATCAGCGAATTTCCGGTATAGCACATGATAGCATAATCGCACTAAATTTTTTAAAAGTAACATTTTGCGGCCAAAATTAAATTTTTTAATTTTGCGTTAATGGCGTTAATTTTAGCCGTGGGCAAAACCACGAACGCTGTATTCACATTATATGTATTTGTCGTGTGGAATGCCACTTTTTATAAATGTTTTTATTATATCTTTTTTTTTTTTTTTGCAAATTGCACAAAATAGGTAGTAGAGGAAAGTGACGTTTTTCAAAAAAAACCCATTTTCTCCGATGAAAGTAATTTTCATGATTAACACACAAATTAGTCGAATTTAGAGCTTAAAAAATCACCATGTAATTTTAAGATCAAATCCGAGACCCAACGAGTCAACGGCGGGATACAGCAAAATCTCTGCGAAAAAGTCATGGAAATTCATGAAGTGAGTAATGACCTTAGTGGGAGTTTGACCGATATTTTATTCCATATTTACAATCCCATAAAATATCACGACTATCTCAAAAAATACTTGTTATTATTCCAAAATTAAAAAGTTCATTCTTACTGAGGCACCCCTTAGGATATGCATACACCCTATAATATGATATAACGAAACTACAACAAGTATAAACGTTATATTCGACCGGGTCGAATCTTAAATACCCTACAAATATTCAGTAAGTAATTTTAAAATGTTTAACTTGGTGGGACAGAGTTCATTGAAGACATTTCAGGACCCAATTTTAAATCTCTCTTTTGACAGAATTATTCAGGGAAGAACCGTGAGAGAGACGTTTCATCTCTGCAAGATCAGAGAACATCTCAGCTTCTTGTAGGTCTAAGGAATACAAACCCACTAAAGGGGCGGACACCAACAATAGACAATATCATGTTTTCCACAGACGAACATATGGTCATTGCTAGATAGTCTCAGACTTCAGCACTGATCAATAATATATATACTTTATGGTGCCCAATTCTTTTTGGAAGGTATTAAAACTGTATTTTGGCGCGGTCGCTCTGGCAAGGGCTGTGGGGGAGACGTTTCACCTTTGTCATAAAACACTAAAAATGAATGTTTGGGATACTTTTGTTTTTTATAGGGTCATTTATGGGGTAGGGCAGAACAGTACCAGGTTACGTCTCAGCTTCGCTTAAAAATTTTATTTTTAGGAATGTTGGCGTAAGTAAAACAATTTGTTAAATTTTTACAATATTTTTGCATATACTAACGCCCTATAAAGGGGGCGTGGTCAACAAATTATTTTTATTTTATTTTATGGCTCCAAGTTTAACGCGTTGGACTTTCTTTGACATAAAAATATATCATTTGCTTAACAAAATTACAAAAAAACTTTAAAAATTATGTTGTTTTTTAGAGGTTGGTTTAGTTCTTCTTAGGGGAACTTTTTTCCCTCTTGCCCGATTTAGCTTATTTCCGAACTTAACTTGTGCTATCCTTTAAGATATATTTATACCAAATTTCAAGAGTCTGGCTCTTTTCGTTTGTACTATATCGTGATTTCCACAGACGAACGTACGGACGGACATGCTCAGATCGTCTTAGATTTTATCACTGATCAAGAATATACTCTATGGGGTCTCAGATAGATATTTCGCTGCGCTACAAACAGAATGACAAAGTGAATATACCCTCCATATTCTTTTTTGGAGGGTCAAAAATATATGTCTACTGGTAACTTCTTAAACAGGAAGAGTCGAAAACCGTATCTGTAGTTTCCATTAAAACTGTATTTTGGCTCACCCTTTTAAAACCTCTGCTGAAAACTATGGAGAACACATTGTTAAACAGCTTAAAAGAAATTTTAAACAACGAATTGTTAGGTAATAATTCATAAAACCTGTAAGTGAGACAGATATTATATATGAATATATACGAGTATATGGTAACTCTTTGGCACAGGTAAATTGCTTTTGTTATCAACAAAACAACAAGCCAATATTTGTGTAAGTAAAAGGGAATGGAAAGAATCACATTCAAGTACATGATTTTACACAAGTAAACGATATGAACTAACAATTCTGCCACCATCTTATGCAGAAGCAACAATAACAAGGATATCAGATTGTAAACAAAATCTTCTTGCACATCGCTATTAAAAAACCGGTCATGTCAATCGCAACTATTTATAGAACAATTAAAAAAAAGTTCAAAGTGCAACAGTATTCAACTACACATTCCAACGTATGCACGTATGCAGGCACGCACGGATACCTTTGAGAGCATTAATAAAAGATCCATTTAGAGATGCAGTTAAATCCATCGATTTCAATAATTTTCAATATAGTTTTATTCGTGGTATTTGTACCTGCAAAACCCTATTACTGGGGCACTCGCCACAGCAATTATGATGCCAGCTTAGATCCCATTGCTTGGTCTCGCAGTTTTGTAAAGGATGCAGTTAGAAAGCCTAGACTGCATGGAGTAAATTCGTTGGAACATAACTTTGTGGATGGAGCACCAGATTTTTCAATGAAAAGCTACACTGATTTTAAAGGATTCGGTAAACACCGTTCGTTCCGTGGTAGATTTGGTAACGATTATGGACCTGCAACATTTTCCCACAAAAGCAAGTACAACATCTATGGCATACATAATAAAATTGATCGTAGACGTCAGAAATTTCATGCCAAACATCGATTTGTGGTGGTGTGAGCAGGGGCATTAATCTAAACTGCAGAAATAAAAAGTGATAAATATTAATTGAAGTAAAGGTTGCATGTGCCACAACTGATTTAATATATATTTTTTCCGAACTGCTTTAGTCTCATCGGAAGAGTCTTAATAACATTTATTGAATAAGTCTTAGTGAAGCTCAAGTGCGAATAAAATTGTATTTACTTAAAATATATGCATATAAAAATTAAATGTTTTATTTAATATATTTGAGATATTGTTTGTCTTTTGGAATTACATTGAAGTCTACTGATGACTTGGTGTAAGAACCAAAGAAATGCAGGCATATAAAAATACTTACAGCGTAACAAGCGAATCATTTGTCTATTAAGTGTTCCATTTAAATAAATTTACACTAAAAGTAAAGACAATTAAATAATGAATTAGAAGCACTGAGGTTATCCAGCAGGCAGTATCCAAGCAATACACCATGTGTCAGACGACCACTCTCTTTGACTTTTGATGTTGTCTAACAAACTTTGTTATTGTCGTTTGGCAATCCGTACTTTAGAATAGCCGTAGATATAATAAGTCGTCAATATCAAACTGCTATTAATAACCCTTTAATTTCACTTGGAAATAGGGTTGCCCGCCGTCCTCTTTTCCCCGGACACCGTCCTCTTTTTTAGATCGTCGGGGTCCGTCCTCCTACTTTTTTAACAACTGTCTGGGGTTGTCCTACTATTTGCTGTTTTTACATTTTTAAAATATCAAAGCTGCTACATTTTCGCTTATAAGTAGTCAAGCTAAATTTTTAAAAACCAAACGGCCAAAATAATTTACAAATAACACAGATTTCGTACGAATCAATGTTCGTTCGAAATTGTGAAACAGCCAGTAAAAATCACTATTTTTTACAAAAAAAAGCTCTATATATGATGCGTTAGGGACTGCGTTGCCATCACTGTATGAATTGTCAAGCACTTTATGAATATTTGAAAAAATGTGTGCACTTGTTCAACAGTACTGTATTAACTCAAAAACTTCAAAGTTTTCAGGAGAGACAAAAAACAGTTTTCTTAACGCTTAAGGAAGTTTTCATTAACAAAAATTCATTTTTATTTGTTCATTTTCTGCAAATAGAAAAGCAATTTTTTTAGTTACTATCACTTTCTTGAATTATTTTTGTTTATAAGAAGTAAATATTTTGAGTTGTGTTTTTATTCCCTCCAAAAAAGAATTTGGAGGGTATATTCACTTTGTCATTCCGTTTGTAACGCATTGAAATATCCATCTCAGACCCCATAAAGTAAAATTCTTGATCAGTGATGAAATCTAAGACGATCTGAGCATGTCCGTCCATCCGTCCGTCCGTCCGTCTGTGGAAATCACGATTCAGTCCAAACGAAAAAAGCTAGACTCTTGAAATTTGGTATAAATATATTTTAAAGCTTAGAGCAGGTTAAGTTCTGAGATGGGCAAAATCGGGCAAGGGGGAAAAAAGTTCCCCTAAGAAGAACTAAACCAACCCAGAAAAAACAACATAATTTTTAAAGTTTTTTGGTTATTTTGTTAAGTAAATGATATATTTTTATATCAAATACGGTCCAACGCCTTAAACTAGTGCCATGAAATAAACAAAAATTATTTGTGGACTCCGCCCACTTTAGTGGGCGTTATTATATGCAAAAATATCATACAAATTTAACAAATTGTTTTACTTAAGCCTACATTCCTTAAAAATAAAATTTTTAAGCTTTAATGACTAAGCTGAGACGATACCTGGTACTCCTCTGCCCTACCTCCTCCTCCCCTTCACCCCCTAAATGACCCTACCAAAAAAAAAATTGTTTTTATTTTGTATGTTATCATCCCAAGCATATATTTTTAGAGTTTTGTGACTGCCTGTTTGTGCCCTACCCTCTCCTCCCCTTTGCCACTAAATGACTCTATCAAAAACAAAAATTAAAAATTTTATTTTGTATATAATTATCCCAAGCATTTATTTTTAGAGTTTTATGACAAAGGTGAAATGTTTCCCCACAGCCCTTACCAGAGCGAACGCGCCAAAATACAGTTTTTATGCCCTCCAAAGAGAATTGGACCCTATAAAGCAAATATGTATATTCTTGATTAGTGATGAAGTTTAAGACGGTCTAGCAATGCCCATACGTTCGTCTGTGGAAAACATGATATTGTCTATTTTTGAACCCCGCTCCCTTTAGTGGGCGTACGATATTATATAAAGGAACTCTGTCCCACCAAGTTCAACATTTTAAATGCACTTACTAAGTATTTGGAGGGCATTTAAGATTCGACCCGGTCGAACGTTTTTACTTGTTTTATATGAAATTTATTGCTGTATTTAATACAGATAAACATGAAACGAAAAAGACTAAAGTAAACAAAGTTTTTAAAGATAAATAAATGCTAATACCCGCTAAAAATCTTAAGATATATATTATTAAATTAAAAAAGTTTGAAATATATATATAAAGTTTTCGTAGTATGAATCGTAATCCTTTTTGGGAATTATGTTTCTCTTGACTAGATCCATAATATCCTTTCTTTTATTTTCCGACAGTGGCATCTTTTTTTTTTTTTTGACAACTCATTATGTTAATTGAACTAATTAGACTTTTTTGTTGCAAATATTCGCTGATCAAAATTGCATTTTTTGCTATATTGCTCAAATGCAAAATGATAAAGTGATAATATTACAAAGTGTCATTAAAACTATTTCATCAAAACAGTAATAACTCAATAAAAAACAAAATTATTTCACGAAAACAGTAACAACTCAAAGAAAAGTTAAGCATTATTTCATGAAAACAATCATATTTCGAATTAAAACAAAAAATTAGCTTAGCCTGAATCAACTAAACAGTTGCTACTCAAAATACTACCTGACTAAAAGAAACTTTTATTATTAGAATAACAACTTAACTCAAAATACTACTTTTTATAAGAAAAAACTATTATTTCTTAGGGCCAATTACTTCAAACAACTGAAAATAATTTTGTTTTCTTGATTCACAGAAATAACCCATTTCAGCAGGAAAAAGATCACAATGGGAATTTTTAGCCATAGGTAGACATAAGTGTTATGTATTGTTTTTGCCAAAAAGGTAATATAAACAAGTATAAACGTTATATTCGACCGGGTCGAATCTTAAATACCCTCCAAATATTTAGTAAGTGAATTTGAAATGTTTAACTTGGTGGGACAGAGTTCCTTTATATAATATCGTACGTCAACGCCCACTAAAGGGGGCGGGGTTCAAAAATATGCAATATCATGTTTTCCACAGACGAACGTATGGGCATTGCTAGACCGTCTTAGACTTCATCGCAATTCTCTTTGGAGGCTATAAAAACTGTATTTTGGCGGGGTCGCTCTGGCAAGGGCTGTGGGGAAAACATTTCACCTTTGTCATTAAACTCTAAAAATAAATGCTTGGGATAATTATATACAAAATTAAAACTTCTTTTTTTTGATAGGGTCATTTAGCGGGCAAAGGGGGAGGAGGGGGTAGGGCAGCAACAGGCAGTCATAGAACTCTAAAGATAAATGCTTGGGATGATTATATACAAAATTTAAAAAAATATTTTTTTTTTGGTACGGTCATTTAGGAAGCAAAGGAAGAAGCGGGGGGGGGGGGGATAGGGCAGAAATCGGCAGTCTTAAACTCTAAAGATAAATGCTTGGGATGATTATATACAAAATTTAAAAAAAAAATTTTTTTGGTAGGGTCATTTAGGGGGCGAAGGGGAAGGAGGGGGTAGGGCAGAGTAGTACCAGGTTTCGTCTCAGCTTCGTCATTAAAGCTTAAAAGGAATGTAGGCTGAAGTAAAACAATTTGTTAAATTTTTATGCTATTTTTGCCTATAATAGCGCCCACTGAAGTGGGCGGGGTCAAAAAATATTTTTATTTTATTTAATGGCT
Source organism: Linnaemya tessellans (assembly GCA_951800035.1). Taxonomy (NCBI): domain Eukaryota; kingdom Metazoa; phylum Arthropoda; class Insecta; order Diptera; family Tachinidae; genus Linnaemya; species Linnaemya tessellans. The sequence continues at coordinate 81,129,651 of OX637534.1, forward strand.
CCACGTTTAAGGCGCTGGACCATATTTGACATAAAACTATATCATTTGCTTAACAAAATAACCAAAAAACTTTAAAAATTATGTTGTTTTTTCTGGGTTGGTTTAGTTCTTCTTAGGGGAACTTTTTTCCCTCTTGCCCGATTTTGCCCATCTTCGAACTTAACCTGCTCTAAGTCTTAAAATATATTTATGCCAAATTTCAAGAGTCTAGCTCTTTTCGTTTGGACTGAATCGTGATTTCCACAGACGGACGGACGGACGGACGGACATGCTCAGTTCGTTTTAGATTTCATCACTGATCAAGAATATATATACTTTATGGGGTCTGAGATGGATATTTCGATGCGTTACAAACGGAATGACAAAGTGAATATACCCTCCAAATTCTTTTTTGGAGGGTATAAAAAAATTCGAGTTAATACAGTATTGTTGAACGAGTGCGATGTATTGACATAAATATAAATTTTTTAAATAAAAATAAGAAATTTAGCATGTTTTATTGAGATTCTTGATTTTTATATTTGAATTTTAGGCAAAAAAAGAGTCCTCTTTTTTGAGTCAAATGTCCTCCTTTTTTAAGGTCGTTGTCCTCCTTTTCTAAAATTGGAAATGGCAACCCTACTTGGAAACAATTTTGTTTAAGGCGTTACTCTTTTTTCTTAGCCAAACAGATAAAGAAAGACGATTTAAGAAAGAGAGGTAGTAAACTGTAGTAAACCGAAAACAAATTTTTCAGCACAAATGCGAAATTGTGTATGTGATTTAAAAATCTCTTTGTTTAACTTGGGTACTACAAAGAGATTTGTATTATTTTTTAACATGCAATTTTTTAACACTTATGTTAATTACAAAAAAAAAACAAATTTAACAGAGCGACAGGAGTAACCGCATGCCCATGACAACAAAGTAGCCCAATTCACAATCCTGTGCAAATGGTCTTGCATTATAGCATTTGCATATTGAGAGAGTATTTGAGAGCATATTCAATGTATTTTGTTGGTGTAGAGTACAATTATTTTGCAAATGCAATGATGCACGACCATTTGCACAAGATTGTGAATAGGGCTAGTGTATTATACTTTTTGTGCATTCTGTTGCTCTTTTGGATTGTGTTAAAAACTTTGGCAATTATTATGCAAGGCTTGTCGGATATCCGACTTTGGTAAAAGTACCTGGTGTAATAAAAGAAAAATACTCTTGTTTTTATTAAGATTCAAAGTAAATACTAATATACACAAAAATAAATAGTTGTCGCATATTTATACGCTCTATTATATATTTATTTAGTCTATGGATTAATCCTTACAGACTGATACAATTAAAATATAACAATGTTTCAGAAATGATAAGTACATACCTATATAAATGGAATCGATAAAGCTTTGTTTTACAATAATAACAAGACAAATTACACCAAAAACAAAAAGTATGGCTTTAACAAATGTCGATTTAACAAATTAAACATTTATTTATAATCAATTTTGTAAAGAGTTAAGCTGTAAAATTATATCATTTTTTAAGACATCAATACTTTTGTTGAAATCCATACAAGGGTAAAGTCTATTAAAATCATTGCAAATTCTCCGAAAGGGATCGAAGTTACTATAGTTCGTAGTGTAAAACTTAATTCTCAAGCAGCTATAATACCTTGTTGGACGATTGGGTACATTCAAGTTTATTTTGCTTAGGAGAAATTGAGATGTGATGCAGCCGTTTATTAATTTCAGCAGAAAGGTAAAATTTAGCATTTGCCGACGGCTCCTTAATAAGTCCTAGGCGTCTCTCGTAAGATGGTAATCTTATATTAGAGTTCCAAGGAAGACCACGAAGACAAAATAATAAGAATTGCACTTGTTCTGACTCTGTTTTATTTGAATGTGAAAGATATTGTGGGTCCCATACAACAGATCCGTATTCAAGTATTGGGCGAACTAAAGTAGTAAATAACATCTTGGTTGTGTAAGGGTCAGAGAACTCCTTAGCCCAGCGTTTAATAAAACCCAGAACACCAGTAGCTTTGTTAATCGTCGAAGTTATATGGCACCTGTAGTCCAGTTTTTTATCTAAAATAACTCCCAAGTCATTAAATGAATCCACTAGGTCAAGAACAACATTATTCATTTTATAGAGTCCATTGATTGGAGTTGTTCTTGAGAAAATCATATATTTGCCCATTTAGCTCCATTAAATTATTAGCGCACCAAGTGGTTAAGTGTATAATGCCAGCTTGGGGACGCAACTGTTGGTCAATAGAGTCAAACGATAAGGATAACTTTACGTCATCTGCATGCATTAGTATATTTGAGTTTTCAACAACGGAGGGAAGATCATTAATATATAAAGTAAATAAAAGTGGGCCGAGATGACTACCCTGAGGCACACCTGATATAACATTTATACCAGTAGAGAGCATATTGCGGAACTTGACGCACTGCATTCTGTTCTTCAAATAAGATTCAATCCATTTTATTAGAAACGTTCCAAATCCAATTCGATCAAGCTTATGAGTGAGTAAGCTGTGATTCACCTTATCAAAGGCCTTACTAAAATCAAAATAGATGACATCTGTTTGTTTGCCAGTGACAAATCCATCGTTAACTAAGGTTGTTAATTCTAAGAGATTCGTAATAGTTGATCGACCTTTACAAAAACCATGCTGCGCAGAAGAAAGGATAGATGTTGCTTGATAAGACAATGTATCGCATATGAGTTGCTCAAACAACTTTGGTATAGCGTTCAGCTTAGCTGTACCTCTATAATTTGATATATCAGCTTTAGATCCAGATTTGAACAGCGAAATGATGAACGATTTATTCCAAATTGGAGGATTTGTTGAATAAATAGGTCAATGAGTGATTAGTAAATGAGGACAGTATTTTAAAATACTACTAGGAATACCATCAGGACCGGGAACATACGAAAGTTTTAGATTTTTCATATAAGTCAAAACAGTTTGCTGCTCAATACGGGGTACATTAAAATTCACTGATTCAGGGATATGGTAAGAATACTGCTAGATATTGCTAAAAGTAGACGATGAATAGGTTGATGCAAAAAAGTCAGCAAACATATTACTTATAACTTTATTATCTGAAGAATCACAATCTTTAAACTTCATAACAGAAGGAAAATCTGACACACGCCTCTTCGAATTGACAAACTTATAAAAAGATTTGGGATCATTTTTATACCCTCCAAAAAATAATTTGGAGGGTATATTCACTTTGTCATTCCGTTTGTAACGCATCGAAATATCCATCTCAGACTCCATAAAGTATATATATTCTTGATCAGTGATGAAATCTAAGACGAACTGAGCATGTCCGACCGTCCGTCTCTGGAAATCACGATTCAGTCCAAACGAAAAGAGCTAGACTCTTTAAATTTGGTATAAATATATTTTGAAGCTTAGAGGAGGGAGATGGGTTAAATCGGGCAAGAGGGAAAAAAGTTCCCCTAAGAAGAACTAAACCAACCCAGAAAAAACAACAAATGATATATTTTTATGTCAAATACGGTCCAACGCCTTAAACTTGGAGCCATAAAATAAAAATAAATTATTTTTGGACCCCGCCCACTTTAGTAGGCATTATTATATGCAAAAATTGCATAAAAATTTAATAAATTGTTTTACTTAAGCCTACATTCCTTAAAAATAACATTTTTAAGCTTTAATGACGAAGCTGAGACGAAACCTGTTACTACTCCGCCCTACCCCCTCCTCCCCCTTCACACCCTAAATGACCCTACAAAAAAAAAATTAATTTTGTATATAATCATCCCAAGCATTTATTTTTAGAGTTTTATGACTGCCTGTTTCTGCCCTACCCCTTCCCCCTTTGCCCCGTAAATGACCCTATCAAAAAAAGTAAATAATTTTATTTTGTATATAATTATCCCAAGCATTTATTTTTATAGTTTTATGACAAATGTGAAATGTTTCCCCCACAGCCCTTGCCAGAGTGACCCCGCCAAAATACAGTTTTATACCCTCCAAGAGAATTGGACCCTATAAAGTATATATGGATGTATATTCTTGATTAGTGATGAAGTCTAAGACGGTCTAGCAATGCCCATACGTTCGTCTGTGGTATATATGATATTGTCTATTTTTGAACCCCGCCCCCTTTAGTGGGCGTTGACGTACGATATTATATAAAGGAACTCTGTCCCACTACGTTAAACATTTAAATTAATTTACTAAATATTTGGAGGGTATTTAAGATTCGACCCGATCGAATGTAACGTTTTTACTTGTTCAAGTTATTTTTTACCCTGTTTAAATAAGCACTATAAGCCAGTTGATTAGCAATGGTATATCCAGATCTTGCTGAGGAGTACATAGAATAATTCAGTTGAAATGCATTTTGCTTGTACTTTTTAAATAGTTTACTCTTTCGGTTTTTAAGTCTTGAAAGTTGTTTAGTGTTCCAAGATGGACCATGGCAGGGCGCATGTAGTACTCTTGGTATTGAAGATAGGAAGTATTTGTGTAGTATCTGGTAAAATTTCTCGATACTTTTGTCTAAATCATTGCCATAAGATAATTCATTTAACCAGTCGATTTGAGAGAGTTCACGCTGAAGTTTAATGTAATTTGTTGATTTAAAACGAAAAATTTTATTTTGCTGAGATGTATTTGACCGTCGAAGAGGTTGGTAGATAAAAGCTGATTCAATCGTAGGATGTTAACTATCTTCAGGATTTGAAAGCGGGGGATGCTGCGATATCGAAAAGTCTGACGGTTCGTTAACAAATACTAGGTCTAACAATTTATCAGAACTAATTGTGATGCAGTTGATTTGAAAAAGGCAGCACTCCAGTAAACTGTTAATGAAATACTGTGATAAATCCGAAGATTGAAGAGGTGACAAATAAATACAGTCAGGCACAGATTTCCAGGACACATTTGGCGTATTAAAATCTCAGAGCACAAGTATAAGATCATTTGAATTTACTTTATCTGCAATAACATTTATACATAGCTTTTAGGTAATCCTCATAGGTAGAATATTGCGAGTTAGGAGGAATATACAAGCAAATAATATATATAAGCTGTTTATGTATTTCCACTAATACGCATATAAACTCAATGTGCAAAAAATCATGCAGTATAATTTCTTCCGACGAAAAAATATTTGAGACAGCAATTAAAACACCACCACCCAATTTTTTTACAATATTATTGGCTGTTTGACAACTTTCTCTATCTTTTCTGAAAATTTGGTATCTGGAACACATAATTTCGGTATTATTAATTTTAGTACTAAGCCAGGTTTCAGTGAATGCTATAATCTCGTTGTCATATTCAAAGCTGTTTCAGTAAATCGATGACAATTTTGACTTAATACCCCTGACATTTTGGTATAAAATAGATATTAGTTTTTTGGATTGGGCTGCATTAAATTAGGCAAGCGCGCATTATTATCATCTTTATAAATGAAGTCACGTATTAAAGCATTCTTAGGCCGAAACTCTTGACTAACGATTTGTTGAAACATTACTTCCGGTACAATTATTTTGAACGATGCTCCATTTCTAGAGTTTATTTTAAAAACGAGGATATCCTGTGGTGAGCAATTTTCAAATTCCTTTCGAATATACCATTTCATATCTTCAGCTTTTGTATCCGATGCGAAACGTGTAGCAAATATGGTTTTCTTCGGAGGAATCGTACGCAACTCCCTTGGGGCTGTTGACGTATCAGTTATATTTTGATTATGAACTGTAGACGAGCTCGCTATTGAGGTTAAAGGGACTGGAGTTGAGACATCAAAATTACTTAATTGCCCCGCTTAGAGATTTTGAAGCATTATTTAGAGGCACGGCCGTTGATGAGTAGCTCAGATCATTATTCATATCGTTGACATGAATAATGTTACCAACATTATCTGAGGCATTAGGCATAGTTGTTCTAGAAGGAGAATTTTTTGTTAAACTGGATCCGTCAATCCGTGAATAATCTTTCAACAATCTGGGACCATCTAAAGTTTTAAATTCATTATTGTATTCTGATATTTTTAAGCTTAATGTCTCTTTATATTTTCATATCAAATAAAATAATTAATTTTATTTTTTCATATCAAATAAAATAATTAATTTCCTGAAGAAGTCACACAAAGGAGTGACGAAATATTGAAATTAAAAAATAAACTAAAATAAAGAGACCTTAAGCTTAAAAATATCAGAATACAATAATAATTAAAAAGAGGTCAAGAAACCAGAACAATTTAATGTTTTAAAGTCATTAAAAAGTTTTCCATATTCATTAATTTGTTCAGTTAAATGGCCAAGGTTGTTCTGGATTTGCAGGAAATTGTTTTTAGTGCTCTGGAAGAATTTAAAAAATTCAACACTGACTTTCTGGCAACTATTACAACGCCAATGAACGTTTTTGTTTTTTGCTATTGACTCGCCCACTAAGCCAGAAATACCAGCGCACTTAAAATGGTATGAACCGTGACATAACCAGCAGATTATCATTCTAGCATCCGATCCTTCTAAAGTACATCCGTTTTTCAAGCATGCCATCTTGGGAATTAACGATGAAACAATAAAATATATGTATATAATTTTGAGTTTTTATAAATAATCCGATGCAATTACTTTTGCTCACTGGGTAGTGATAAATGGTAATGCAGTTTACAATTAACAACGAGGGGCATTGCAGTGAACAGGCAGTGATAATTCAACTGTAGTGCAGTATTGCCAGTATTATGACAGAAAGAAACAGGTCTAGATATTTGCTTTGATATTATCTATTTAGTTCACCTTGCTTTGAGTAATATGATGAAACAAGCACAAACAACCAAACTTCCAGTGAAATAATAAAGGACATTAAATTTCAATCAACTTATAAAATCACTTTTTATGGAGGAAAACAACAGCGTAACTAGTTACTTATAAGCTGCTTCACACGATATATGATTTATGCAGGTATTTACACTTTGAGTACAGACTTTACAGGTGAATTATGGGAGCGGATAAAAAAACGACTTGATCCCAGCAAACAACGACTTATTGAAGAACGAATCGCAAAGCCTGCACAAATTGTTTGAAATTATCATTCCCCTGATCCTCCTTGGAAATCCAAATGAATTTTAATACAATAATTATTTTTATACCCTCCAAAAAAGAATTTGGAGGGTATATTCACTTTGTCATTCCGTTTGTAACGCATTAAAATATCCATCTGAGTATATATATTCTTGATCAGTGATGAAATGTAAGACGATCTGAGCATGTCCGTCCGTCCGTCCAATCGATTCAGTCCAAACGAAAAGTGCTAGACTCTTGGAATTTAGTATAAATATATTTTGAAGCTTAGAGCAGATTAAGTTCGGAGATGGGCTATATCGGGCGAGGGAAAAAAGTTCCCCTAAGAAGTACTAAACCAACCCAGAGAAAACAACATAATTTTTAAAGATTTTTGGTTATTTTGTTAAGCAAATGATATATTTTTATGTCAAATACAAACCAACGCCTTAAACTTTGACCCATAAAAATAAATTAATTTTGGACCTCGCCCACTTTAGTGGGCGTTATTATATGGAAAAATAGTGTAAAATTTTAACAAATTGTTTTACTTAAGCCTATATTCCTTAAAAATTAAATTTTTAAGCTTTAATAACGAAGCTGAGACGAAACCTGGTTCTACTCTGCCCTACCCCCTCCTCCCCCTTCTGGAGGAGCCAGGAGACCAGAAAAATAAATTGTTTTCACCCCGCGTCTTTTAGTGAGCGTTGAAGTAACATATTACATCAAAAAATAGCGTAAATATTTAACAAATTGTATAATTTTAGCCTACATTCCTTAAAAATTAAATTTTTAAACTTTTACGAAGAAGGCAAGATGTTGGTGCCGCTGTGGCTGATTGGTAGCGTAAGGTCTGTAATTATTATAGCGTAAGGTCTGTAAATTATAGGGAATTTCGTTCCAGAGACTCATAGTATTAATAAAGAATTGGTATTTAGAGATCAGAGTTCGATGACGAAATGTTAGAATCGTTTTAATTCTATCAAGATTTGAAAAATTTAAAGGATATTAGTGCTTTCTGCTTGTTAGATGGTTAAGTATGTTTACATACCTGCAATTCATTGGTAGTCTTCAAACTAATTCCAAAATTAATTGGCTTACGGTTTAATGTGTAGCTTTATTCGTAAAAACAATTGTTGCGCATTGGAAATAAAAATCCGTTTCTCTAATTTTTAGGGAATCGTAAGATTTGCTGGACGATAATTTAATATGTTTCTTCTGTAGGGTTCGCACTTTCAATTGGTATATGCGTAAGAGGATGATAGCAAATATGAAAAGGAATTCATGGTACGATAGTTTTTAAAACTCTTGCGGCCTTTATTAATACGTCATCTTGGTAAAAAATTGCATATTATCGTACGTTTAAAATGTTTGTGAGTATTACAACTTTACTTTAACCTAAAAGGTAGGCTGAACTTGCATTGCACTTATCGTTCTTTTAAGTTCAAGTAAAATTGTATTAATGGAAAACTTTTTTATACATCCGATAACAGCCCGCCTTTACCTAATATGGATTTATAATAATGCCCCTTGAAAGAATTTTGCCGATAAAAAATCCCCAAATACTGGTAGTGCAGAGCCTTATTCTTGTATATTAATGGAAGAGCGAAACACCAATATTGTCGAATGAGTAACTATTTTATATGCATAAGCCGCACAGTGGTATTTTTTGGCAAAAAGTCTATTCTTCTTTAGTTATTTTTTAGAAATCTAATGATGCAATTCTGTAGAGAAATGTTTCATTAGTAGAAAGCCATGGTTTGTTTTCGAAAAAAAAAAAAATTTTTGTATAAACAAGTAAAAGTGCTATATTCGGCTGTGCCGAATCTTAAATGCCCTTCACAGATGTAATTCTTCTTTCTTTCTTGCTAAAACAGGAAAAAGGTTTAATTAAAAGATGTAACAACCATGGAAACGAAATTTAAAAAATGTTTTCCAATGCAACTCTTAATGAGGCATGAAATAGTTTTATTTAAGAAAAACTTAATATATGTAACCAGTTTGGCCACATGAACTACTACAATATATTGCATGTACCAACAAAACGTTAAACTTCCCAACCCTGGAAGTGAAATTTTAATTTTTTTGTTTTATTTTTAACCAATGCAACTCTTCATGAGGAATAAAGTAATATTATTTAAGAAAAATTTTCAATTTTCAACCATTTTAGTCACCTTCATGAACTAAATTGAAATTTTGATTTTTTTTTGGAAATTTTTTATACCAATTTCGTTCTTCCTAAATTTTAAAATAGTTTTAGATAGCAAAAAAAACAACGTCAATTGCCTTTTTGGTTACTTTTATGTATAAAAAAAATTCAATTTTCCCCCTGGAAGCGAAATTTAAATTTTTTTAATTTTTTTTTTCAATGCAAATCTTCGTGAGGTATAAGGTAGTTCTGTTTAAGAAAATCTCAAATTTTGTAACCAGTTTGGTTAATACATGTACTACAAAATATTGCATGTACCAAAAAAACTTAAATTTTCCCAACCCTGGAAGCGAAATTTTAATTTTTTGTTTTTTTTATCAGTGCTACGCTTCATGAGGTATAAAGCATAGATGATCAAGCTTCTCTTGCCCTATAACGCGTTATAGGAAAGCAAGAAACAAACAAATTCTGTTTGCGCAGCAAACAAATATCAGTGATGCCAACAATTCAAAAGCCAAACGACCCAACTGAGTGGTCAAAAAAGCTAAAAAGAGCTAAATTCAAAAAAAGTTCAAGATTTTTCCGTTTTAAAATAATGAATGTAATTATTATTCAATTTCTACTTCAAATTTTTTTACATCAATAAAAATAATAGTAAGAAAAAATAAAACAATAATAATTTTAAATAAAATCATTTCACAGTAATTGATAGAAATATTTATCTGCATTATCAATATGACCATAGACATTTACATATACTTGTATATACGTTAAGTTACAAAATAAGAACAATCATTTTCAAAAAGAATAACATTTTCTTCTTCCGACCACAGATTTGTTTTTATATAATATTTTGATTTATTATATGTTTCGATTGAATTTATTTTTACAAATACGCTTGCTGGTAACTCGTAATTTGAACAGCAGGTGCTACACCTTTGTAAACCATATTTTATATGAACTAAACTATTAACCGTATTCAGAGCCATTCGGTTTCTTATTTTATTCTTAAAAAAATTCATAGCACTGAACGTCCTTTCTACCTCTGCATTAGAGTATGGATACGATAATAGTTTTAAAACAAACATTGACAATTTTTTAAAAGGATTTTCATTAATTAATGCACCTCGATCCAAAATTGGTCGGTTCTGTCTAGATTTGTGCACTGGTACAATTTTAAATTTTTTAAACAATTTTCCAGTTCTTCAATTTCTTTAAAATCATTTTCAAACTCTTTTATAACACATAAAGTATTTTCTGAATCATGTAAAAAAACATTTTTTACGCTAAATGCAGAAATTTTTTCCAACATTTTAAAATTTGTTGGAAGTTTTGCCCTAATTTCATAAATTAGAGTTTTTATGAACTGTATTAAATTTTGTTTAACGATATGTTTATCTGATTCAGTTATATTAGAATCATCACATGCCTTCTCAAAGTTATATCCTAGGTAACAGTTGCTATTTATTAAAGATTCAAATTCTCCAGTTATATAATCGAAGTCATCTGTCGGTATAATGATTTTATTTGTCAGGCTTTGTAATAAACGAAATAAATCAGTGAATAGTTTTGTATGATCCGCAAACTGAGTTTCAAATGCTAAATTTACTTTTTGGACTTCAAATAGAACGGACCCTAAAAAAGTTATATATATAAAGTTTTTCTGGTCATTATACATATCTTTTAATAAAGATGTTTCAAAAGATTTATCGTTAACCATATTGAAGTGAGTTTTGAGCTCAAGCCACGCTGATAAAATAGTTTTTATAGCTTTCTCGATTGAAAGCCATCTTGTAGGCGCCGCTAAGGCAATTTTTTTGGGATTTTCGTTGTCATTATTTATCAGTTTAAACACTCTAGTATACGCTTTCTGTCTTATGGATGAATTAGAAAACCAATTATGTGTTTCTTTGACTAAAAAGTTTATATTAGGAGGAAAAGTTTTTTCAGTTGCGGCGCAAACAGCTAATTGCAATGAATGACACACACATCTTACCAAAACTAAGTGTTTTAAATTGTACTTTGCCTTAATTTTTGCATACAACCCATTATGCACTCCTGTCATAACTGCAGCATTATCAGTTGCAATTGCCAAAAGTTTATGCATGTCCAAATTAAAAAGACCTATGAGGCGCTCAAGCCCTAAAAGTAAATTGTCAGCATTACCGCCATTTAGATCGATCAATCCTAAGAAAGTTTGTAACAAATTCATTTCTTTTGTGACTAAAATAACGCACAACAACACCCAATAATTTTTCTACCGATATATCTGTGCCTAAAAAGTATTTTGGAAAAAATTATACATTTTGATACATACATATTTATTGATATTGTTTTGCTAATAGTACCTTCATCCAATATTAAACTAAAATATGACATTCTCAAGTCCTCTAACAGCTCGTCAATAAAGTGTGGAGCTAATATATTATTTATAATATTGGCACACTTTGTACGATGAAGCGTTACATTACCAGCCTTGCTATCTGCGAATGTTTTGCAACAAATTTCGGAAAGATGATCCATTGCTAAAAACGGTGTATGTACTGCAGCATATAATGCAAGATTTGCATGCGCAATTTGCGTTTGTGTTGGAACATCTGGTGAAAATGATATGTCTGGCTGGGATAGCACAATATCGTTAAACGGAGCCATACATTTTTTATGCTTTTGAGTCTCCGAATGCCGTACTAAATCAAAATGTTTCGCTTTTATAATTGAATTGCAATATTTGCACAAAGCTTTAGATGAATCTTTTGTTGGTTTAATCCATTTTTTAATCGCGGGATTTGATTCCCAAGCTTTCCTATATTTTTGGCAGTAAGAATCCATTCAAATAATTTGTGGAAAATTTTCTAATTACTCAGAAACGAACACTTTATAATAAAAACGGGGGTTTACAATTTGAAATACCTAAATCATAAATATATCTTACATAGTTGCAAAACAAAGTACCTGCATTTGCAAAAAACATAGTTGCCAAAAATGTGAATGCCCCAAAGAAGAAAAAATAGGGTAAAAACGGGAAAATTTGCTATAAGATGCGAAAAGTGCCAAACGTGCCGTTTCCACAATTGAAATGAGCCGTGTTAGCTCTTTTTTAGTAAAAAGAGCTAAAGGGAAAAATTTCGAGTTAGAAGCAATCCAAAAGAGCTAAATCTAGCTCTAAAATAGCTAAGTTGGCATCGCTGACAAATATGTATACGAAAGAAAAAAATTTTGTTTCTCTCGCTCTACTTAGGTTTTGGCTTCTCTTTAGCATACAGCGGGGATGGATAACAAGTGCTTTTCAATTTTATCTACCTATATTTTGAGTTGAAGTGCTTGTTGATACTATTCGTATGTTTTGCATTTATAATTGTATTTATTGCATATAACACAATATTTTTATTTATTAGCATCTGACTGATGAAAATTGTATTTATTTTGTAAACTCGTTTATAATAAATGTCTATTTCAAATAAATATATATTAGCTCATCCAGATCTATATGGCCTGGGTACTCTTGTTCTTGCGTGCTTTGCTTAGAACTATTTTCATGGTAGAAAATGCTGTTTCAGAATTATATGTGGTACCAAACATTGAATACAATTTGCAGATTTCTGTCTTCAGTTTTTTTGATAAACAGAAAGTAATTCCAGAAACATTTCCACCTCTGTTAAAAGTAAGCAGAGGTTTTTCTCTGCGCCACACACAAGCGCAACTGTGTTTATGTGGTAGTGCACATCACTGGTATAAAGCAATTTTTTTAAGAAAAATTTCAAATTTTTAACCATTTTGGTCACTTTCATGTACTATTAAATATTGCACTTGCCTATCCCTGGATTCGAAATTTTATTTGCGTACCGACTACAATTATTGACTCTACTAAATATTGCCCTAATTATTGGCACCTCCTACTTGCATAGCATTTATGAGACATCGTTAAAGTCCCGCTGTTCCTAAGTTCATTTTTTCTCACGCTATGATCTCTTTCCAACATTTTTTCTGAACTGATGCAAAACATTAAAACGCTCAGTTGCTTCTAATCTTCCAAATAAGAAGGGTGTTTTTAAAGGAAGTTTGTGCGCGGTTTTTAGTGTGGATTTCGATAGCGAGCAGGAGTTTGGTAAGTACCATTATTTTTTGGTTTATAGATTTTTTAATTAAGCCTTTTGATTCATTGACATACTAAAACATTAAATAATCTAATTTTACCTTAATAAACACAATATTTCCAAAGTATTGTAATAAAACATTAGTGCCAACAATAGGTTCCAAAAAACTATAATTTCTATTATTGGCAGGTGGTGCCAATAATTGAATTTGTAATTACTACAACAATTGGCACTGCCACTCATTGTACCTTTTTTGAGTGCCAATAACTGTATTTTCAGAATTTTTGAAATGCCTAAAAAAAACAATTCATATGAAGAAAGTCTTCTGCAGAAAGCTCTGTCCGAAATTAAGGATGGCAAAATTTCAAAAAAAGCTGCATCAAAAACTTATGGGATTCCACGGTCCACGCTACAATTTCGTTTAGGCCCTAAATGTTCTAAAATTCGACCAGGTCCACCAACCATTTTAACAGAAGCAGAAGAAGAAGTCATTGTCGATTGGGTGAAAGTCTCTCAGCGGAAAGGTCTTCAAAAAGAAAGGAAGACGTACTCCATGCCGTTAAAGACTTTAATAGGGTGCCACTTAAATCATCGTTGTTAGTTTTCTCATACAAAATTAGTATACAAATCCTAACCAACCCCACCCAAACCCCGACCAAACCCTCGACCATACCCCGACCAAACCCTCGACCAAACTCACCCAAGCCAACCCAAGTCGTACCACTCCTGTTGCCGAATCTCATTACACACACACACACAATTTCAAAAAAACTTCCATGTATATAAGTACCACCCTATTTTAACCACACATTCAACTGACCATTTGTGTAGCGTACCGATCGATGAAACTAAAATACCGACTGTAGCGTAGACATGATCCCAAAAATGTATGGGATCCGTGATACGAAATCCTCACATTCATACTACTGACTTTCTCGATGTAAATACGCGGCAGCACCCTTCTGGAGAAGAAAATTTGCCGGGTAAAGGATGGTTTACTTCATTTTTAAAGCAATTGAATTTTATGCCTTATGTACCTTATAGCTATAATTATTTATTTTAATGCAACAGTTTCATTTAAAATTAAACCAAATATAAACCTGTTAAATATACTCTATTTTTTATATAATATAAATAGCTAAATGCGTAAATAAAATTTGTTTTGCTTATTTCTCTTGTTAAACAGAGAAAGAATTATCACAATCCTCTAGTTACGTTTTTTAAGGTTTTTGAGTTACCATGGTGCCAATAATTCAACTTTTAGGGGTGTTAATAATTATGGTAATGTGCCAATAATTATAATTTTTAAAGGGCCAATAATTGTAGTCAAGTGCCAATGACTATATAATTTAATGTGCCAATAGTTGTACTTGAGTGCCAATAACTATATTTTTTTAAAGGTTATTTTTATTTTAATTACTAAAAATGACACAGAGTTTATATCATTATGTCAAAAACTGTATCTAATAGAAAACATATCAAAAAAGTAAACAAAAATAACACTCTAGAGGCTCTCATAAAACCAGACGGTACATCCCATGAAACAATTCGAAAATTCCTTATGGGTGCCAATAATTGTAGTCGGTACGCTTGTTATTTTTGAATTTTTGATACCAATTTTGTTCTTCCTAAATTATAAGACAGGCTTAGTTAGCAAAAGAAAACAATAACATCAGTTGCCTGTTTGATTACTTTCACGTATAAAAAAAATGCAATTTCCCACCCCTGGAAGTAAAATTTGAATTAAAAAAATTTTTTTTTTGCCAATGCAAATCTTCATGACGTATAAAGGGGTTTGTAAAAGAAAAACTTAAAATGTTTAACAATTTTAAGTTAAGTTAAGAATTTTAATTTTCCATCACTGGAAACAATTTTTTATTTTTATAGTTATTAATAGACCATTGAGGCTTCCCAAAGCAAAAAATAGGTTTTATTTACAAACATTAAAAAAATAATTGATTTTTGGAATAATTTTGTTTTTTTTAGGAGTAGGACCAGCACTCAGGGGGTGACCCCTACATATGCAATGCAGTGCGCCGGAACTGAAAACGAGGGGACAGATTAGGAAAGATAAGACAATAGACAGTTTTTTGCAGCTATTTCAAACTTTTTTTTTTTTGCGTCGAGAAATAGGTGTAAGCTTCCCAGCTCTGGAACCATACTTCGGATCTTCCAAGAACGAAGTCTCTAGCTCTTCTGGGGGCTTGGGAAAAGCGTACAGACGGACGGACAGAAGGACATAGCTCAATCGTCATCGCTATTCATAAGGATCCAGAATATATATACTTTATGGGGTCCCATGTGTAAAGTTATCTTAATATTATACAACGAAAACTGATGACAATTTTACTACATACATATCAGTTGTTTATACAATAAATATGGTTCAACTACCAATAGTTTTAAAGCACTTTTATTAAAATATAGTATTTTAAATTTAATAGGAAAGAAAAAATATTTAAATTACATATATAGTTTAAGAGATCTGAGCAAATCAAAATGACTCCAAAAAATTTAGCATTTGCAGTTTTCATTAGAAAAAAACTAAGTTAGCTCGGTCTACCTCCGTGTTAGTACTACTACTAAATGAAAGTTTGGAATATTTTCTTTCATTTTATGTACAAAAATTCTGCGACTTTCTGCGATCGCTGAACAAACTTATAAATTTTGTGATAAAAATCACGTATTTTTATGAATATTTACAATAAATTGCAATGCATATTTACAATAAGAGTGTTTCTAAATTTAGGTTTAAAGTACTACTACTACTACTTTGAATATTCTTTGTAACAATAATTTTTGAATAATACTTTAAGGAATTTTGCTAAATAAAGGTTATTAAACCTGTATTAATATATTTTGAACAAGACCGTTAGGCTTTTACTTTTACTTTTTAATAATTGATTGACAGCAATATCGAAAAAGTGCATACCAAAAAAGTAAAACAAATACATATTATTAATTAAACCGTTATTTGAAATAGTAATATTTGCTAAAAAAAAGTGTAAGAAAATTATTAAACGTAACTAATTTTTAAAATGAATTCATTTTGTGTTTCATAAAGTGAGTTATGCAATGAAAATTCAAATGTGCAATGAAAATTCAAATTGTGAAAAAATCAGTTCAGAAGCGATTTCTTAGTCACTTTTTTAAACGTTGGGCCGAATCTCACAGAAACAAATCATATTTCTTTAAGAAAGTATGATTGGCTAAAAAGTAAGTTTTAAAACAAAATAATTAATGTGTACTTTCAATATAATTGAAAATTGTTAGATATATTTAAATAATATAATTAAATTTGTACTATAGGTACGAAGGGTATTCCATAGGACAGCGAAACATGATGATATAGTTAAAGAAATGATAGATGATGAATAAAAGTCTATATTTAAATTCATGGATTGAAATTTATTTGTAAAGGTTTTGGTAAAGAAACAAAAAGTTGTGGGAAAAAATTTAGTATGGGTTCTATGGGCGGTGGGTAGTGGGTAGTGAGCGTGACCAATTTTGATGAAACTTTATTTTATTTTTAATTGAGGTAATAAAAGACTCTGTGACAAATTCCAAAAACTTTGGATCAAAAATAAATTTTGGGTTCTATGGGCGGTGGGGAGTGGACTGGCTAATTTTAATGAAGGCTTACATTTTTTTAATTGAGCTAACCAAAGGTTCAGAGCACGCTGCCTACATTAGAGTTCTGCTAATGTCTGATATGTTACTCTTTAGCCCATTGTTTTAACTCCCCTTTGCCAGCTTATCCGCCTAATGGTTTCCAAATATATCCTGATGACCTGGAATCTATATCATTTTGGTACTTCCATAATGCCAACGAGGGTGCAGTTGGCTGAAGGAGTTAACACGAGGCTATGAAGCGGAGAGTCCTGAGTTCGACTCTGCGCTCCGTCATGAATTTTGTGTCAAATTCTTCTGATCAGCATTAGTGCATGGTGGTTGTGTTGTGTTAGTTGTTGTCAGCCTGTTTCATTGATGAGGGCCTTATAGAAAAAATTAACCACCGAAGTAAAAGGTTCAAATAGCTAGAAAGAATTTTCTATCTTCTAATCTTTCCTCATCTGTCCCCTCAATACTATCCCCTCCTTTCTAGTTCCGTCGCAATCCACTGCATATTTTGGGGTCATCCTCTGAGTGCTTTGTCCGAGTTAAAAGAAACATGCCTGCATGACTTTATTTCGTCCATGCATTGTACTACGCTCCGAGATTGTGCAATATATTATCTTAGGGCTTGTATAACCTTCGTACTATCTATAAATATGCGGATTGGTAGTCAGTTACAAATTTTAGCTATTTTATCTTTTGTGTAATAGCCGTTATTTCCGTCTGGAAAGCTGAAGGTCCATACCATGCGTAGATACGTATACACATAAAAATGTAGAAAGTAAACCTACTTTGATGCGTTGATACGTTTATGCATTCTATGCGTTTTGCTGTGTAACTTGCCACATACAATTATGCGGATTCTACTTCTTTGTCAGCTGCATAAAAAGGAGAGATGCATAAACCAACCCATGGTATGGACCTTCAGCTAAAGCCTGGGCCCAAATTAGCGCATTCGATATCAATCGAAATTTCCATACAATTTCTATACAAATTTCGATCGATATCGAATGCCGTAATTTGCACCCAGTATAATGATCCGGCAGGCGAAAGATTTTACGAAAGTAAACAATTCTCCACCCGATTGTTTACCAATCCTTGACCCGTCTTTCTACAGAATACTTATGGTGCTCTGACCCATTCCATGCTCTCTGATGTAATGGTGATGCAGTTTGTTTGTACATATCCAATTTTGATTTTGTCCCATGTAACAGTACGGACGTTTTTCCTGGTTAAGATATGTAATATGTGTTTGGTTATATACGTTTTCGCGTTAACCATTCTCTCATTGATATCAGCCTTGTATCAACGAGGGCTGCTTCATATTTAACATGCATATCAATTGGTAGGATGAATAAAATATTTTCCATCGTCTTAGTTGATGCAGTTCTTATTACGCCATAGATGCCGATATGGGTGCTACAGATTCCCTTTTTCATCTTTCTCCATTTGTTTCACCCATAAAAATCTTATCACGTAACGGTATGGGAATTAGTAAAGTTTTTATATAAAACAGGTATCAACGGGTTGAATCTTAAATGCCCTCCAAATATTTTCAATTATTTTTTGGTGGGTATACAAATATATTTCCTAATATTTATTATAACATTATAGTACTGCAATATGTATAGTATTTTGCAAAACTAGCACAACTGAACGCAGTTTAATAACTCTTCAATCAGACTTATCATTCGTGCAGGATTTTAACTAGAAAGCTAGTATGAAATACCCCCATACAGGTGGTATTAATTCTAGAGGCTGTGGTAATAATTATTAACTATTATCAATCCCAATACATGCTTTTTAGTATGTTTGCTGTAATTAGATAACAGGAATTTAAGTGTGAACATTTTTGTTTAAAAAATTATGTAGACAATATGACTAATTTCAATATTTGGAAAAAATGGTCCCATTTACGAGGCTTATATGATTTCTTTTCTGAAAAATATGTAAAATTTTTTCATTGTTTTTCTAAAAAACTACAATTGGGCGCATTTTAAAAATAAAATAAATTTTTCGCAAGAAATGGTACATTCATTTGTAATAAATTCACTATTTCCAAATGCCATAATATTGCCATTTTTTATTGAAAAGTGCAAAATATGTAGCATTCTTATTTAGAAAAGAAATCAACATAAAAAAAACATAATTTTTAAAGTTGTTTTGTAATTTTGTTAAGCAAATGATATATTTTTAAATTGAAGAAGGTCCAACGCGTTAAACTTGAAGCCATAAAAAAAATAATAATAATTTTTGGACCCCGCCCCCTTTAGTGGGCCTCATTATATGCAAAAATAGTGTAAAAATTTAACAATTTGTTTTACTTAAGCCTACATTCCTTAAAAATAAAGTTTTTAAGTTTTAATGAAAAAGCTGAGACGTAACCTGGTACTACTCTGCCCTATTCCTTCCTCCCCCTCTGCCCCCTATATGACCCTATAAAAAAATTTTTAAATTTTGTATATAATTATCCCAAACATTTATTTTTAGAGTTTTATGACAACTGAGAAATGTCTCTGAAATGTCTCCCCCACAGCCCTTGCCGGAGCGACCCCGGCACAATACAGTTTCAATATCCTCCAAAGAAAATTGGATCCCATAAATTATATATGTATATCCTTGATCAGTGATGAACTCTAGGACGGTCTAGCAATGCCCATACGTTCGTCTGTGGAAAACATGATATTGTCTATTTTTGAACCCGCCCTTCAATGGGTGTTGACGTACGAAGTTATATAAAGCAACTCTGTCCCACGAAGTTAGACATTTTAAATTTACTTACTAAATATTTGGAGGGTATGTAAGATTCGAACAGGTCGAATATAACGTTTTTACTTGTTGTATTTATTTTTGAAACTGATGCGCACCGGATTTTTTGTTATAAACATATCTTCCACATTCATTATATTATATTTATTTTTTTTTTTATTAAATACACTCAAGAGATATAGCTTACAAGAAACACTACATATATGTTGTGAATTTTTTATGATTTTGTTTTCTATAAATAATTATATGTATGTATGTTGTTTGTTTTTGTCAAAAACATATGACACGATTTTAAGCATTCTATAAGTATAGCAACAAATGGATGTAATGGAAGTCAGGTAAAGGATTCGTTAGTTTTTACTTTCTGAAGTTCTGTAGAAAATATTTTGTAATTACTTGTTCTGTTAATGAAATCAGCTGTTTTTAAAAGCAAAAGGTAATCAAAACAAATAAATTGAAATTGTGAATATGAATAATTTTGTGAAAAATTATGAAATAAAGAAATTAATATTTCAAAAATTAATATTTTGTGTGTACAAACTTAAAAAATCTTGAATTAAAACAAAAAAAACTTTCAATAAAAAATGTGTAATATTTGTCACCACAAAAAACTAATAAATACGCACTGTTGGATGTCACTTAATGTTGAATTCTATTTTCTACAAATTTATCCGCAACAGAACAGAACGAAAAAGGAACAACAAACCACACATACAGATTTTCAATTGAACAGAAACAAAACAGCTGATTTAGAACAGAACAGCACGTACAAACTAATTCTGCTTTAAGCCTTTTCACAACTTGACAGTGACATAGTTTAAGCAGCTGACACATTTACCTAACATTTACGATTTCAACTTTCGGCTAAATGGGCCTTAAGAATCTTTTAGAGATCATGTAGGAAGCAACATTATGGAATTTCATATACCGAAATAAATTTTTGGCTTTAAAGTCTTGCGTTGTTGATTGAATTCATAGTAATGCTCTTCAATTGGCTAAACTATTTCTCTGTTTGCACATTCATTTACTAATATTTGAAAAATTATGTACCAATGTCAAAATATGTAGACTGTACTGATCAGCACATTTTCAAGTTCAACTCCACAGTTCACTAAATAGTCGGAAACTCTTCCATTGTTCATATCTTCAATCATTATCATATTTACTCATATGTGCTGGTATACGTGTATTATTGTATGGTTTAATGTATTACATATTAAATTGGTAGGTATTCTTATATGCTAACAATTTAAATAAATAGTAATATCTTCACCAAGCGCTGGAAATTGTGAGTGCCTACGACACAATAAGTATTAATTATGCCACATGTACAAATTTACGGCAGCCAAATACGAATCAAGGAGCAAACTACATGAAGAATAATATGATTATTTGTGAATAAAATATTCATTTCGAATTTTCCGAACTATTTAAGGGATAAAGAGCCTCATAAATGCTTAATAAAGCGTTCAGACACCTTCATTGAGCGTATCGCAATAAATAGCATATTGAATTCAATTATCTATATAATATTTCAATTAATATAATATTTTCATAATATTGAGTAAAATTATAAATGCAGCCCTGCTAAAAACTGTGTTTAGTGAGCAAAGCATAACTCACTGAACAAAGTTAGTAGAGACTTAGCTTCTAAATTGTTGGAAAAGTGAAAAAACATACATAATATATGTCGACTCATTTTGAAGTTAAATTATTGGAAAAAAAAGATTCTAGATTTGAAATTGGGGCCTATATTAATATGAAAAAGTTTTTCTTTTAATTGTCCTTATAAGATTGAAGTTAGTGGTGGTAAGTTAGCAGTCAGTCATTTAGTGCACACGATAACTTTGTTACCTCCGAACAATAAACATGATCGTAAAGAGACATTGATGACACAGTGACTACTTGTCAACAATACAATATCGTAAATAGAATACTTGTGTACTCCTTTTCTTTAGAAATTTGCAATTTCTAACAGCCTCTTGTTATATTCAAGGCTTTAGAGAGTAGTCACATGATGTCAGAAAGAGTTAATGGTTATTACTATTCTGTCGTGACGTTGACAATTATCTACAGAATACGTGGGAATGCATTTATTTGAAAAATTTTAAAAGAATTAGAATGAATATAATTAAGTTCCATATTTTGGTCAAAAACACGCAATAAATGTTTATTATTATATCATAAGCAGCAGAAGAAATTTTAATTTCTCTAATTTATGCTGTGTCTAGAATCTTGATTTCAAATATATTTGCAATCTCCGATTCCTGCTAAAAATAACAGAATTCATAATAGAAGCAGCATTCTTTTCTTATCTTGGACCAGCACTCAGGGGATGATCCCTACATATGCAGTGCATTGCGCCGGAACAGAAAGGAGGGGATTGTATTCAGGAGAAAGATGAGAAGATAGCAATTTTTGTAGCTATTGCAACCTTTTTGCTTCGCCGGCAAATTTTTTGCTACAGGACAGACGAAGGAGGGTGCTGCCCCTCTGCTTATAGTACATGATAGTGTCAGTCGATGCCAATTATGTTCAGTGACCAGTGCTATTTCATAACTCAGCGCGGGTTTGAACTAAGGACCCTCCGCTTCATAGTCTCGTGTTCTTCTACTTCAGTCAAAAGCACCCACTGATTGCCTTTTTCCAACTTCCCTTCTTCTTCTTTCCACTTATTGTATGACTATTTAGAGGATATGTGCGCGTGAGTAAAATTATGCTCACGATCACGAAACTTGAATTTTTCACGCAGTAAATAGTATGCATCCCTATAGCTCGTACATATGTGTGTATGTAATGTATGCATTACATTTTCCTTACTATTAGGTAGAATAAAAATTGAAAAACGTATTACAAATCACGAACCATCACGCATGGTTCTAAATTTATGAAGTACGCATACGTGCGTTGTTTTAATATTTTCTAATCACGATTCATGTGTGAATCGCGACATTTGCATATCAGCGTTTTGGGCTAATAATACATTTTTAAAGTTATTATGATAACAGTAAGTCTGTAAATTATTCATGTTTTACTCTTTTACGCTGTGTTTTGATCATTGGATTAAGTGGATTTGCTTTGAAACGAACGGAATGAAATCTATCCAAACTAATATATAAGAATATATAATTTTAATTAACCGCTTTCTAGTATTAAACAATGTGCACTTGCCCGAATTCAAATATACTATCGATTTATATTTTTATTTTATATCGATTCATAAGCCCCAAAAAAAATCACAAATTTTCTTTTTCAAATAGAGGCTAAGTAAAACTTAGTTCTCCTGTAAAATTAAAATTCTTGTTGCTTAAGCTTTCTTGGCGGTTATTGGACGAATGTATTACAAAGAAGTTGCTTATCTGCAATGAATTCACATTGTATATACCAGAAATCTTTAGTAAGTAGCTTTAGTTTCTAAAATCAATATTTGGAACCACTTTTACACAATAAATATCACATAAGGCTGATGTCACAGTACGCACTATTAGTGTAGTGCTCGGCAATACTTACAAGAAAAATAGTATCATTTTCCAGCGAATTTTCGATGTGTAAACATCTATACGCTGGGGGTAAAAATATTTTTCACAATACAATCACAAATTTAGAGTAAGATCAAATCGGTGTGAGCAATATATGAGTGTATTAGTATAATCATACGGACAACAAGAAGTACAGAGAAACTTAACAGCTGCATAGAAATATACTCAGTTTTGACAAGAACCTTTGATCAAACCCATTTAAATTACATAGGTTTGATTAAAGGTTCTTGTCAAAACTAAGCGAATGAGCTAGTTGGTGTTGAGTATATTTCTATGCAGCTGTTAAGTTTCTAGTGTGCAATAGTAGTAGTCGTACATTATGTTATCGTAGGCAAATAAAAACAAATATCTAAAATGAGTACAAAAACATTTAAATTTAATAACTTTTAAAAATATTTTTTGCACTTTTAATAAGGAATTTACTAAAACAAAGCAAAATAAGGAAAACAAAAAAAATAAACTTGTCAAAGTAAAAGTCTTCTTCGTCTTTGATATTGTCATTCATACGGACAACAAGAAGTGCAGAGAAACTTAACATCTGCATATAAACACCATCTAGTGTGCAATTTTCATTATCCTATAATTGTGCTAGCGATGTACAGCTCGAAAACCATTGCTGTAAGATAACTACATGCATTACATTTCAGTAAACAGCTGATTACTAGCTTTTTCATTACTAGATGTTTACACATCTCCCCTGTGAACGGACTCACACTGCTGCTGTTTTCATCGCAGAATGTGATCATCTAGTAGCTTCACAACAGTTTCTATAAAAATGATTAACTCGATCAGGTTAATGTGTCCTACAACACATCACTTGCACATGTTACATACGGCTTCTAAAAACTCCGTACCGTCTATAGCAATCAATAAGAAAAATAAATAAATACATGCAAGTACATATGCTATCATATTTACAAAAAGAGTATAACATCAATAGTTTCTTCGATAAATTCAACGAAATATTGGGTGTGAAACTGCCTCTGGCTGAAAAGAGCATCTAATCATTTCAAATGTATCTAAATTTTGAAAAGTTATTTATCCAACATATTAGCAATTTCATCACATGTGGACAAATAAAACAACAGAAAGAATACAGAGAGATGAAAATATAAATTTTCTGAGAAAATAAATACCACCAACCGAAAATAGTAAAGTACACACATTCACACTAGTATAAAAGTTAATCTGTAAGTTTTAGAGAAAATATTTGGTATAAAATCACTTTACGCACTTCATAGAATACTCAAGTAACTTGTGGATTTACTACCGTTCAGTCACACCTAAAGGATCAAAAAGCAATTTACCGAAAACCGGCAGAGAATATGAAATATTTACAATTGTGTACAACTCTGTCCGTTATTGGCTGTTGTATAGTTGGCACTCACACCCTGCCAATTGAAGATCAAGAACGCAAAGTAGCTGTTTTATTGCCGCACTATGCTCAAGCTGATTTACCTGCTTCTACAAGCAATCCTGACGAGTCAGTTGTCGCCCCCGTTCCTTTGACGTTGTTGGATGTCGCAGATGCTAACCAAACACTTAGTAACAGTTCGCAAGGCTACCAAAGAAATAGGCGCTTTATAGGTTTAGGTGGTTTTGGAGGTCTTGGTGGGTTGAACAGTAAGTTTGGTGGCCTTGGACTGGGTCTCAAAGGCTTCGGCAACTTAGGTGGTTGGGGTCTGGGTGGCCTACATGGGCTGGGCCTAGGCGGCTACAAGCCTTTCTTTGGCAAGTATTTTGGTTGATGTACAAAGTCCAACTAGCAAATATTTGTATGTAGTATAATTTTAATGATTATTGTAAAAAAGTAAGTTTAATGAAATAATTCCAATTGTTTGTTATATGCAAAAAAATATGAATAAAACAATAATTGCACTGTTCTATTTTATTTAAAAAGAAGTAGATATTTAGTATCAGTTAAAAACCTTTATAAAAAATATAAACTTTTTTCTTCTGAATCTACCCTAGACCGTCAAGTCTAGCATTCATTTCTAAACACGAAACATACAATGACATATTTTGCAATCGTAAGCAACCACTTGGGTGTACTGTTAACTGAAGTTAACAAGAGTTGTTGTCGGTCTGTTTCAGTGACGAAGAAAGCGATTGAGACTTATCATATATTAAACAAGTAAAAATTGTAAATACCCTCCAAATGTTTAGTAAGTGAATTTAAAATGTTTAACTTGGTGGGACAGAGTTCCTTTATATAATATCGTACGTCAACGCCCACTAAAGGGGGCGGGGTTCAAAGATATACAATATCATCTTTTCCACAGACGAACGTATGGGCATTGCTAGACCATCTTTGACTTCATCACTGATCAAGAATATATATACTTTATGGGGTCCAATCCTCTTTGGAGGGTATAAAAACTGTATTTTGGCGGGGTCGCTCTGGCAAGGGCTATGGGGGAAACATTTCACCTTTGTCATAAAACTCTAAAAATAAGTGCTTGGGATAATTATATACAAAATTAAAATTTTTTTTTTATAGGTCATTTAAAGGGCAAAGGGGGAGAGGGAATAGGGCAGAAACAGGTAGACATAAAACTCTAAAAATAATTGCTTGGGATGATTATATACAAAATTTAAAATATATATTTAATTTTTTTGGTAGGGTCATTTAGGGGCCGAAGAGGAAGGAGGGGGTAGGGCAGAGTAGTACCAGGTTTCGTCTCAGCTTCGTCATTAAAGTTTAAAAATTTTATTTTTAAGGAATGTAGGCTTAAGTAAAACAATTTGTTACATTTTTATGCTATTTTTGCCTATAATAACGCCCACTAAAGTGGGCGGGACCAAAAAATATTTTTATTTTATTTTATGGCTCCAAGTTTAAGCCGTTGGACCGTATTTAACATAAAAATATATAATTTGCTTAACAAAATAACCAAAAAACTTTAAAAATTATGTTGTTTTTTCTGGGTTGGTTTAGTTCTTCTCAGGGGAACTTTTTTCCCTCTTGCCCGATTTAGCACATCTTCGAACTTGACCTGCTCTAAGCTTCAAAATATATTTATGCCAAATTTCAAGAGTCTATCTCTTTTCGTTTGGACTGAATCGTGATTTCCACAGACGGACGGACGGACATGCTCAGTTCGTCTTAGATTTCATCCCTGATCAAGAATATATATACTTTATGGGGTCTGAGATGGATATTTCGATGAAACGGAATGACAAATTCTTTTTTGGAGGGTATAAAAACAAAGTAACAGCACCCTTCGTCCGAGTGCTCCGCTTCTTTCTAAATCCGGCGCATATCTGGTTGTACTATAAAAATATGAAAAACTATTGCACCTAAAGGACATCTCTGCAACTTCCTGTCAATTTTAACAGCTAAAAAATTATATTATTTTAATTTGCAAACTGCTATGAATAGATCAGCCGATTCCCATGTGAAAAGCGGAGATTGATGTAGTTCTTCGTGTCCTCTAAAAGGATCGAGAACACTAATTAATCACATATGTATATAAAATCGGAGTTCACGATCTAACGATTTAGACCCGGTTAGTGGCGCTCAACGTGGCTTGAGATAATTAGTTTTTAGAATCGATCAGCAAAACCGTTTGAAAGTTGTTCAAAAAAAAAAAAGGTTTTTGTGAGTGTGTGCAAGTCACATACGGTAGAAGTGTAACTTCTGAAAAGTCCCTGATTAAAGAACTTATTGAAAAGTATTGAAAAAATGAACAGTCGTTTCATGTAAACTGTATATTTATAAATACATAAAAAAGAATTAGAATTACTGAAAACAATTAATATTTTATCATTTTCGATACTCTTCAATGCGTATTTTTATCTAATTTTATTTTCACGATTCCTTTCAACTTTAGTTTTTGGCATATGTAATAGTAAAATTAATTTATCAAGCAGATGAAAATATTGACACAAATAAAAATTCATCAACAATCAATACACTTTTACTAAAACTTTCTATTACGCAGGCGCAAACCCATGCATTAAACACATACTAACATAACACGAAGAACGCTCGAACCTGGAGCAAGATATATGTATGTTATGTAGAATCTACATCATCTATGTCATAGATATACTGACAATCCCACTACACATTAGCATACATATGGACAATGTTTAGTAGACGGTAGTGGGGATGCTACGAAGAGTCGCACAAAAATGAGACCGAGAACGTCTAACAGCCATCCCTAAACACGGGCGGCAAGCGTTTTTTAGCTGTCAAAAGTTTTCATGTCCATACATTTTGTATGGAGCATACCGATATAACGCGGCGGCAACGCTTTGCTATTGGAAAGTCCGATTTTAACAGAGCGTTTCCCAATGAAGTTAGTTGCAAAAGAAAACAATTGTAAACAGAAAAAAAAGCAAAAATTTACAAAAGTGAAATAAATAATAAAAGAAAAAATGTGTGCACTTCGTATTAGAAAATGGTGGTAAGAAAATATTTACAATATGATTATATATGTACATACATATGTGAGCACGTTTGTAATTTGTACAAAATTTCAATAACAAAATCACAAATGTCGTCCGTCCAGCTGTTAAAATAATCAGGGTTGTTTAATTTGTTTGTTTGATAACCCTGTTTTTATTGTTTTTTGACATAACGTTGCCGCTTTTTTTTAGGTATGGCATTTCAGCGTTAAAGCTCAGCGGAAAAAAACGTAGCCTGTAATGCGTTTTATCTCATTCTCTCGCCGGCTGAATCCTATACATTTATGTGTTTGTGTCTCTATGGCAATGAAGTCAATTACGATTGTGTTGGTGAGATTACTCTTATCTCTAACATTCCCAGCGGGAGAAATGTACGATTGCGAGACCTAATTAATGACCTTTTCATTTCCTTTTCATGTAGAAACATCGCAGTCTACGCGATTATTAAAAAAATTTCACTTAACCGTTAATTTGAAAAAAAAAGCAAAAAAACATATTTAACTTTAAAATATTTCTCCATTTTTTACCTGAACATTTGGTTAGTTTAAATACAAAAGCAAAAATTTTTGCAAAAAACAAAAAGTATGTTATCTTTTTTATGTAAGATAAGAGCGTCAAATTCAATCGCAGAGCGAATTATATTACGTGTAGATATCAAATTAGTGTGATCCAGTGTTGTCAGATCAGGGGGTTTCCCCCTAGATTTAGGGTTTTTTCTATTTAGGGGCAGATTTAGGGGTTAATGTTCTTTAGGAGGAAATTTGGGGGTAAGAAAATTTTATTTGGGGGATTTTTAGGGGATTTTCGAATTTATAGTTTGGTACATAATAGTACATAATTTAACAACTGAGCATGTCGAAGATATTGTATCGAAATGGCGATTTAGAAAGTAATCACGCAAATACAAACATTAAAACATTTTTCTCGTTAAATCAATTTTGTTGGTTTTCCTTGAACTGCAATATATAAATTTTAAAAAGTTGTTCATCTTTACAATATATTACCAATATTCCAAAAAAGGATAACATACTATATAAACAAAAATATAAAAAGGAGTGGGAAGCAGATCAGCAGCTTAGAGGTATTGTATTTTTAAATAAAATTTTAAACACAATAAATGCAAAATTAAATTTCAGATTGATTAGCCCCTGTCCAGGGAGACAACTAAAAAGCTTTATGCAAATATTGTAAAAGCATTATGGTGGCTAACAGGAGACCTTATTGCATAACAAAATACGAAAAAACATGTTGGATTTGCATCCCAAACAAAAGAAGTACATGTACCCGTAACAAACTTTCTCAAGCCGTCTCTTACAAAAGAAAGAAAGATTGCAGATATATATTTTTTTGGGGGCTTTTTATAAAAAAATAAAACTAAAATTTGGGTGTTTTCGTGCTTTTCGCGTAAGAATGATAGTACCTCAATTCAAATTTAATAGAGATAAGAATGATGAAAC
Organism: Linnaemya tessellans; assembly: GCA_951800035.1. Lineage (NCBI taxonomy): Eukaryota > Metazoa > Arthropoda > Insecta > Diptera > Tachinidae > Linnaemya > Linnaemya tessellans. The sequence goes on from OX637534.1 coordinate 81,158,722, forward strand.
CAAATTACTACTTAAACTTTTCTGATTTAGGGGGTTTTTTAAGAAAAAGTGTAGAATCTAGGGGGTTTCTAAATTTTTTTGGGGGCAAGAAAAAAAATTATCTGACAACACTGGTGTGATCTCAATCTTATAAGAGTTTTTTGAGAGCGTTGTTATAAGAAATCTTAAGCAACAATTTTATGCAGGGATGGAAAATGGCTACTTTGAGTTTGTACTAATTAATTAAGCAAAATGTACTTTTCATACCATAACGGTATCACTTTTTTATATTTATTAAAAATAATTTTATTCAAAGTTGCTGTTAGTTTAAAATTCAGGCAACGAGACATTGATTGAAAACTGTTTCGGTATTTGGAAAGCAATTACATATACCCTTTATTTTATCGCAATTAATTGTAAGCCTGTCACAAAAATGAGTCATAATTTATCGAGAATGAGACCCTTTTTCTCTCAAAATAACAATCATTTTCAAAAAGAAACGAAACATCAATGTATTTATTGGTCGAGCAGAGGTGTAAAGAACGATCAGAAAATTTCATGAAGTGCTGACTGGGATGCTGCATATTATGAAAAGTCGACCTATAATCAATATTTTATGTTTATTAACTGATTATCTGAGAATTTACAAAAATTTTCAAGCATAAAACGTTTTTAAGAACTAGGCGTAAACCTATAGTGTTTTGTTGAGCTATTTAAATTGTACTAAATTAGTCGTGGTAGTACTACGGTACCAAAAAGTCGTAATTGTAAGAAAAAAAGTACAATTGTATCATGTCTTCCATCCGCGATCTTATGAGATGAACTGTCAAATAAGCACATGCTTTTGTATTTGTGTATAAAAAGTCGCCATTGCAAATCTTTAGTGGCTTGTGAATGTTGTGTGAAAAAATTATTTCAAAAAGAAACAAACAACTTTCCGTAGCTCCATTCCTAAACCTTGTGTACCTGAGTTTACTTCTATGAAATTAAATTATAAAAATTATTACTCACAACAAGAAAGTCATTTTAGTTGCACTCTATATTTTATCAAACTATTTCTTGGCAAATTATAAACAACGGCTGTCAATGAATTATGAATTCGTATAAGATTAATAGAAATAGTATTCCTTTTGGCAGGCAGTAAGATTAAGATGAAGAAATCCGATCTCTCATTCTGCCGACGTTCTCTCAAATATTATGTCGAAAAACTAAAATTGTTTTTCCCCTTAAGCGTTTTACGCTGTATGCTCTGCAACTTGACAGATGCAATTTTTTTGACAGACAACTGAAACGCTTTAAAACGTGTTATGGACTTCTGGCTTGAGGTTTGCAAGCATTACTCCATTTTGTCAAGTTGTCGCAAGTAACTACGACAACTTTTACAGGTGGCAACGTTTGTCATTTTCGCTCTGGAATATTATGTTTCGTCACTTCGACGACTCGTGTTCACAATTTTAACTCAGTTGCTCTATTTGTATTCATCTTCGTACTGCAATTGCCGCTGATATGGTCTTGATGTACACGCAGTTAAATCAAATGCAAGCAAATTTTATCGATTTTATTAACTATTTTCAGAAATTGTTTTGTCATGTTTCAAAAGTAACACAAATGAAGTTGTGCTATGCAACGTGCTTTTATAACAAAATAACATTAAAAACAATTTATTTTCACATTTTTGTTAATATACATATAAAGCAAATAATTAAAAAGATAAGCTTGAATTATTTTTTTCAGGAGGTCCTCTTTTCGTTGTTTAAGCCAAATCGTTAACTTTTATATTTGCATCGTTTAATTTGCTTATTTAATTTTCTGCTATTATTTACTACTTTTTCAGGACCCTTAAATCATTCCTGATTTTTCGGAGTATTATCTTGGATTCTGACTAGTAGAAATACCTAACGGTTTAGGTTTATTCGTTTGTTCGGTTCTTTGTTGTATTGTTATCAGAGCTGCCGTTTTTGGTTATTTCTAGCCAAAGTTGGTAATTTTTTTCCAATGTGAAGATGTGAATATTTTTTTTCATTTTGGTTACTTTTTTCTGAAAATAATAATAGGTATAAATATTTTCATATTTTACTTGTTAAATTCTTAAATCACGGTTTATAAAATTGTTGACATTGTTATTTACTTGTTTGTATTACTTTTGTTGCATAACAATGTCAACGCTATTCAGATCTGTGTTATTAAAAATATAAATTATAATAATAATTTTATTTATGTACTTTAAAGAAAATGAATTATATGGAAAATTGACTCTTGTAAAACAAAAATATAGATGTATGTGCTATGAATCGCACGATTGTCGAATCACAGGCGACTTGAAAAACGAAAATTTCTTTTGAACGATTTTGAGCGATTGCGACCTCCAGCACACCAATTTTGTGACTTCAAATCGAAAACGCTTTATTTCTTGCGAAAAGCGATTTCCATCACATGGCCGATATATATGTACATGAATTTATCGTTATTTTTTCAGTAGTAAGAATTCTTTAATATGTAAATGAATTACATTTCTTGTTTTGTAATTATTAATTTTGCATTGCATTTCAACTTCAGATAAATATTTATGTTTTTTCCAAATAAAACAGTGCATTTTGAATTTGGTTACTTTTTCTCAAATTTGGTAACTTTTTCAAATATTTTGCTTAGAAATTGTTTTTTAAGTGGCAGCACTGTTTGTAGCACATTCCATTGTACAAATTATACAAATCACCAGAATTAAAAGCTAAAATAAAGAAATATTTAATTGAAGTCGAAAATACTAAATCACAATTGTCTTTTTATTTGTATCCTCTCTATTTACACCCAAACAGTCGTTGATTCGTCGAAAAACAATTACGTCACAAAAATATGTATGATATTGTATTGTTAACTCCTAAAGAGTGATTATATCCTTGTATTGTATTATGTATTTTCCTATTTATGTGCTAACGTTTTCTATTCTTAAAAACACTTTCAATTGTAATTCATATAAGTTTTTCACAGGTACGCTACACTAAAAATAAAACTCAATCCATCCGTACTTAAACCAATCCTAAGCAATGTCAAAAGTACAGTAAGTACATTATTTAAGTATTAAGTACTTAATTTTAGCCAGGTTCAATTCCAAATCGGCATTGATATTGTAGACAAAAGTTTTATTTTTTTTTCTTACTTTTCTTTTCCTATTTTTACTTTTCTATTTTTTCTTGTTTTCTCCTGTTTTTCTATTTTGCTGTTTTTTTATTTTTAATTTTTCTTTTACTGACTTCAGGGTTGATCTCGGGTCTTGCGTGTTCACAGTCTCGTGTTAGCTACCTCAGCTAGCAATACTCTTCAAATATGTATAAAAATTGTTAAGTCATTGAAAAATATTTCTTTGTTCAAACAATACTTTTATTTAAGTACATATTTTATACTCATTTTGAAATACTCCAGGGGAGCTTTTCGAATCTAATCTCGTTTTTTCTTGTTTTAAGTACATATTAATGATATTCGAACTTAAAATTTTCAATACAACTCGTTTCCAAAATAAGTCGAAAGAAGTAAAAGCATATAATTAGTAAGTAAATTTAAAATGTTTAACTTGGTGGGACAGAGTTCATTTGTATAATATCGTATGTCAACGCCCACTGAAGGGGGTACGGGCCAAAAATAGACTATATCATGTTTTCCGCAGACGAACGTATGGTATATTGCTAGATCGTCTTAGACTTCATTAATGATCAAGAATATGGGGCCCAATTCTTTTTGAAGGGCATTCAAACTGTATTTTGTTGGGGTCTCTCTGGCAAGGGCCGTTGGCGGGACATTTCACATTTGTCATAAAACTCAAAAAAAATTTTTTTTGATAATTAAATGCAAAATTTATTTAAATTTTTATTTTTTTATAGGGTCATTTAGGGGGAGGAAAGGGTAGGGCAGAGGAGTCTCAGCTTCGTCATTAAACGTTATAAATGTTATTTTTAAGAAATGTAGGCTTAAGTAAAACAATTTGTTAAATTTTTGTACTATTCTTGCATATAATAACGCCCACTAAAGGGGGCGGGGTCCAAAAATTAATTTTGTTGATTTTATGGCTCCAAGTTTAACGCGTTGGACCTTCTTTGACATAAAAATATATCATTTGCTCAACAAAATTACAAAAAAACTTTAAAAATTATGTTGTTTTTTTAGAGGTTATTTAAGTTCTTCTTAGTGGAACTTTTTTCGCTCTTGCCCGATTTAGGCCGAATTTGATTTATGCTATCCTTCAAGATATATTTATACCGAATTTCAAAAGCCTGGCTCTTTTCGTTTGGACTGAATCGTGATTTCACAGACGTACGGACGGACGGACATGCTCAGGTCGTCTTATATATTATCACTGATCAAGAATATATATACTTTATGAGGTCTGAGGTGGATATTTCGCTGCGTTACAAACGGAATGACAAAGTATTGGGTGTTTTTTATTGAGGTATAGAACTTTAAGTTGGCATCACTTTTTTAACTGGCGGCCATTTTGTCAGCTGTCAAGTGATTAATATTTAGTTTGATTTGCCATTTCATCATGAACAGGTTGACAAAAGAACAACGCTTGCAAATCGTGCAAATTTATTTCGAAAGTAATGGTTCAGTTCGCGAAGTTTACCGCAAAATTTTGTTCAGTGATGAGGCTCATTTTTGGTTGAATGGCTACGTCAACAAGCAAAATTGCCGCATTAGGAGTGAAGAGAATCCACATGAGACCCTTGAGACGCCATTACATCCACAAAAACTGACTGTTTGGTGTGCTCTATGGGCTGGTGGAGTCATTGGGCCATACTTCTTCCGAAATAATGCTGGAGAGTCAGTTACCGTTAATGGAGACCGGTATAGAGCCATGATAACCGACTATTTTGTTCCCGAATTGGATGGCATGAATGTGGATGAGTTGTGGTTCCAACAAGACGGCGCTACATGCCACACAGCGCACGTCGCAATCGATTTATAGAAGGAAACATTCGATGAGAGCATAATTTCGCGGAATGGACCTGTCAATTGGCCACCAACATCGTGTGATTTGACACCATTGGATTATTTTCTTTGGGGATATGTGAAGTCGCTCGTCTACGCCAACAAACCAGAAACGTTAGGGGACTTGGAAGCCAACATTCGTGGCGCTATTGCCAACATACGGCCCCATATGCTCGAAAAAGTGGTTGAAAATTGGACCTGTAGAATTGGCTTTATTCGAGCCAGCCGCGGCGGCCACATGCCCGAAATCATATTTAAACATTAATGGCACAAAATTATCCTTCCAATAAAGCCAAATTGATGGACATTAAAACGATTTTCTTGTGTTTTATTTCAATTCGAAGTTCTATACATCAATAAAAAACACCCTGTATATTACCCTCCAATTCTTTTTTGGAGGGTATAAAACTTGAATTAGTACTAGTCTTTTTTCTGTGTACTAATCAATATCGAAAGTTCTTAAAAATATACGGATTATTGCACATTCACTCACATTATTATGGAGCATTCTGTGTATCCCATAACGTACACTTACATACATACATTTCGAGTGCCATTGAAAAAGAGTTATAAGAGAAGCAAGAAAAAATTCTAAAGTGAGAAGAATCCCCAAAACTTCTCACGTTGGTTTCAGTTAAGCTGGAACGTTACTTCTAATTGTAGGAGTAAAACATTTTCCAGTCATATATATTTTTTATAATCGTAGTCGATTCTGAATTCTGTTGTAGCTTTTGGCCTTTTTTTGAAATCACATGCCGACAAGAGAAATAATAATTTTTATTTCTGTTTTTAAATGTTGATTCGTTTGAAGTATGTACTTTAGGCTGCTAATTATTTTTCGAAGTTGGAATTTGTTTCACGCCAACCCTCAGATTAGTTCGAATTGCTAAGAAAATGGTCCCTTGAAAATTTGATCTCAATTGGATCAGAGGATAGGGTGCCCCCGACGCCCCCAAAATCTGCAAAATACCGTATTTTTTACTTTGATTGTCAATAACTTCGTTAATATTTATTTCACAAGAAAAGATTGTTAGTACAAGTTATAGATCAAAAAAAGAGGAACAACTTTTGCTCACAAATTAAAACACCGAATTAAAACAAGTAAAGGTGCTGTGCCGAATCTTAAATACCCTTCACAGATGTAATTCGTCTTGGTTTCTTTCTTGCTAAAACAGAAAGTAGGTTTTATTAAAAAACACGAAATGATGTTATAGGTTACTTTTATATTTAAGAAAACGTTTAAATTTTTTGGCTAGGAAGCTAAATGTTTGGCTCTTTTTATTTCTAATACCTCTGAACGTCTTTCAAAAATATTATATATAGACATTACAAAATTTACAAAAAAAAAAGAAAAAATCTGATTCATGTACCCCAAAAAGTTCTAATTGTTCAACAGTCTTTTAGATATTTTTGGTTTTTAATACTAATTTATATCTTCCTGATATATAAAGTAGGTATAATTCACTATAAAAATCTAAAATAGCATATTATATGGTTACTTTATGAATCAGAATATGTCGATGTTAAAACCCTGAAATTGGTTTTTTAATTTTTTTGGTTTTTAATACCAATTTAACTCTTCCCGAAGTATAAAAAAAATTTTATTCACAAAAAACCAATATTAGGAACTTATATGGGTGCTTTCGATTTTCCAACCCTGGAACCGAAGTTTTAATTTTTAATACCAATTTAATTCTTAGCGAAGTATAAAATAGGTTTAATAAACTGAAAAAACCAAAATTGGGAACTTATATGATTACTTTTATGTATCAAACAATTTCGATCTTCCAACCTTGGAACCGAATTATTAATTTAAAAATTTTTAATACCAATTTAATGCTTAGAGAATTATAAAATATTCTTAACTCACTGAAAAAACAAAATTTGGAATTTATGTGGATAGTTTTATGTACCAAAAAATTTCGATTTTCCAACCATGGAACCGAATTTTTAATTTTTTAATACAAATTAAATTTTACCTGAAATATAAAATAGGTTTAATTCAGTAAAACACAAAATTTTTGGAATTTATGTGGGTACTCTTATGTACCAAAAAATACGTCGATTTCCCAACTCTGGAAGTGAATTTTTATTTTTTTACCAATGCACTTCTTAGTGAGGTGTAACATAGTCTTACTTGACAAAAAAATTCAAATTTGTAAACTTTTTGGTCACTTTCATGTATAAAATATTTCATTTGTCCAACGCTGGAGTAGAAATTTTGATTTTTTAAGATTCTAATACCAATTTTGTTCTTCCTGAATTATAAAACAGTTTTAATTAGCAAAAACAACAACGTCAATTGCCTTTTTGGTTACTTTTATGCATAAAAAATATTTAAATTTCCCAACCCTGGAAAGGAAATTAAAATTTTTGTTTTGGTTTTTTACCACTGCAACTCTTAGTCAGGAATGAAATAGTTTTATTTATGAAAAACTTAAAATTTGTAACCATTTTGGTCATTTTTATGTACTACAAAATATTGCAGTTATCCAACCCTGGAATTTTTTATTTTTTTTTAATATGTGATACCAATTTTGTTTTTCCTGAATTAAAAAATTTGTGGAAAGGAAATTTACGAAAATTTTTGAAAACGAAATGGACAAAACAAATTGTAAATTTGGTAAACATATTTGTAATCTTTTGATTCCGGATTGTACAGACATTAATTTTGCTACATATTCTCAATAATTACTTCGGTAGTGTTTTTTTATAACAACAAATTCGTTTTTGTAATTATTTTAAAAAAATATACTTTTCATTAAAGAGCTTATAGGGTGACCATATCAAAAAGTAGGCAATAGGAGGAAATACTATATTAAATAAAGTGTTCCAAATGAATAAAAAACACATCCGAAAGATAGAACTTTGTGCGACGGATAATGAATATTTAGTGTGGTCTGAAAACTAGCAAAATACAACAGATCCCTCTCTAGTGTATTTTCAATTATTGAACAAGTTTCATTGAATCGTCCAGTATTAACTGCTGTCGTATCGAAAACCAAAGCTTTTACATAATTTTGCAGACCACATTCAAAAAGCGATTTGCAAATAGCCATTGCTTGTGCTCTCCCAGTACCACACTTTAATGCAGGATTATAATAATAGTTTATCAAGAAGCGAAGAACAAAAACAATATATTTTGCAAATTGTTACGGACTACCGTTTACGTTTTCCAAATTGCAATAAAGAAACCTATTTTTAACTAAACAAAAACCAAAGCCATAACCAAAAATATTTGTGGGCACCTTATACCCTCATTCAATTGAGCACAAATTTTCAAGGGACTATTTTTTTTAGCAATTCGAACCAATCTGGGGGTTGGCATTTAAGAAATTTCTTCCAAAAAATTTTTCCATATAGTTAATTGGCACCCTAATGTACTCTCTATAATTTATTAGAACTTAGTTGAGTTATAACAGTATAAACACAAAGTTATTTCGCTTGTAATCATCTTTAGTAACTTCGTTTAACCGAAAAAACCACCACCGACACCAAAACCTTTTGCTCGAAATTTGGCAACTCCAAAGCCAGTGCCAAATCCTCCAAGTCCACCGCTGTAGCCACCTCCATAGCTGTCATATCCGCCATAGACGGGATATGATGGTAACGTTGATATAACTGGAATTGTAGTTACGACTGGAGCAGCTGACACGACTGATACCGACGGTGTAGCGTAAACAGGAGATGCAAAACCACTACCGCCGAATACACCAAAGCCGCTAAATACACCTCCTGCCCCAATGTGCCTCGCCAAACGATCTCCGTTAAAGTCAGTTTTTTGTGAAACATCCAAGCCAGATAGCTCAAAATTATTTTGCCCAGGATCGTCGTCTACTAAAGACGCAACAGGTTGACACAAGGCGCAGTTTATGCCCAAAAATAAAATGATTAAATTTAATGTGAACATTTCTTCTTTTAGTTTATCAATTTGAGTAATTTTTTTTAATTAAAAGAGTAAAAGTGATTGGTACTGCCTCTTTGGACAAGTGATAGCAAATTAAATTTGATTTTATAAATGGTTTTTAAAAAGCTTCACTTTTATGTAGTCAATTTTAAAAGACGCTAACAATCGTTGCATTCAATACGGAATTTGTTTTAATAATTTACAAGTTGTTTTCAGGGACGATGAAGGGTGGTAAAACTGTGTTCTGCTGTGCAAAGAAAGGAAATATTTCTAAAGAAGTCATTGTTAGAGAACCGTACTTTTAAAAAGGTGTGACTTAATATTTTTATAAGTAATGTTTTTTGATTATTTATTTCCATCGCTTACACATGAGCGAACTACTTGAAGTGCTTAAAAATAAAAATGTGTAAGTAAAACCTATGAATTCGGACATTACTGACTTGAAAATAGGTTCTTGATTGGTCTTAAAGAAACACATTGAGACAGGCGGGAAAAGTGAATTCCTACCCCTTTAGAAATAAAAATCATTTGATTATTTTAAGCTTTCATCGGAAAATCTTATGGGCATTTTATATGAAAGTTCAGTTACGAAATTCTTAAGATGACTTTTAAAATAATTTATTACAATCAAATAATCTTAATTTCCTATATTAAAATCGATTAAGATTGGAATACTTATCATGTCTTTCTGAATTTAGAAGAAATTTGGGAACAATTACACTATAGACCTGGGTTATACGTATACGAGCGAGTTTTCTATCGAATGTTCGATATTTTTAACTTTTGGGATTCTATTACTCGTAATCGAGTAACATGTATCGAAATTCCTAATGATGGCACTCGATATCGAGCTGTCATTCGAATGCAACCGTTCGAGTTTTTACTCGTTAGTAAAATATCATTCGATTTGAAATTTCTTACCAAAAAATTTAACAAAAAAGAAAAGTTCAGTATATTAAAAACAAACAAAAAAATGAGAAATGTAAGTTTTAAATATTTACAAATATACAAACATACGTATTTATATCCAATATATGTATGTACGTACACACTTATGTATGTGTCTGTCGGTTTATAATTACTAATTTTTTGCAAAATTTAAGGGATTGGTAGTTTCTCGCATCCTTTTCCGAATGATATTGACACTTTCATTCTCGTCGGATTCGGAGGATGATGAATAAAAAAAGAATTCGGGATTCATTCTAATACTAATCTTTGTTAAAAACTTATTTTAAAACTTTTTTAGCTTTATATCTGTGTTCAAATAATTTTGTTTGTTTACCTTTTTGAGTATTTTTTAGTGTTATAAAACGTATTTGAAACACAAAAGAAACATTTCGATCCGTTTAGTATCGAATGAAAGAATTAGAAAATTAAGAGCAATCGATATTATACTTCAATCGAAAACAATTCCGTTCACGAGTGCCAGAATTAGCCCCCTGAATTGAATTTAGTAACCCAATAAAAACATTAGAAAAAAAATATTTACATAGAAACTTAATTTAAATTTGTTTGTAGTAAGAATTTTAACGAACATTTTATATTGTTATATTAAATTGAATTAAGATTTTATAGGCTAATTGTTCGAAATTTTAATTTAAATCTCAGAAAGACATGATAAATATTCCAAGGCACAAAGGCAAGTCAACATCAGGTGGCTTAGTTGAATGTGAAAACAGTTCCTATTTACACAAATTTTATTGTGAAAAAGGATACGAGAACTATACTACATACAAATTTAAGCTATAGCTTGAGCCACCAATAATACAATTGTCAAAACGTTCACATGTACTTACATAAGTATAAAATTCAGACCAAAAAAGTTTGACTTAGGTATGATGGAACAAAAAATTCAGAAAAATGGAACATGAAGCAAAATAATCAAACGGTAACACGGGTATTATAACAATAACATGTTAACATCAGGTTGATACAGTTCTCGTATCCTTTTTCACAATAAAATTTTTGTAAATAGGAACTGTTATCACATTCAACTAAGCCACCTAATAAGTGGTGACAAACACAACACACATGAGCACTGATGATGAAAGGGTTGCGTCTTTCGAAAACAGCTGTTCTGCACTGCTGTGTAAGTTGAATAACAAAAACTGATGTTGACTTGCGTTTGTGCCTTGAAATATTTATCATGTCTTTCTGAGATTTAAATTAAAATTTCGAACAATTAGCATATAAAATCTTAATTCAATTTAATATATTAATTTCAATTTGTTAATACGTTGTTTATCTTTCAATACAAAGGAGTAACGAAATATTGAAAAATAAAACAACTTTTAAACGTTTTTTTTTTGTATAAATAAAGTGACATTACAACGAGAATTTCAAGTAAAATCAAAGGTTAATAAATTCGAAAGATAGTTCTGTTAAAAATTAAGACAAAGGGAAGAACTATAAAGGGCCAAATAAAATGATCAGTATTTCAAGGCTTTGGCTCACGTGTTTACTTGCAATTTCAACAGTAATTTAATAGTACACAAACAAACAAAATTAAATCAAACAACAACAACTTTAAACTATGAAAAATAGAAAAACAATTGTCAGCACAATATTTGTTAGGTTTGTTTAGAAAAATCTAATCTTAACACATCGATCAGTTTTTGCGAAAGTTGCATGTGCCAGAAAGATGTCCACACCTGAGGTAGTCATTTTTAACCAATTGAAGCTCCGATCTTAGTGCAGGCAAGAAATTCTGAAAGCTTGCATTCTCTGCCACCATTTAAATTTTTATACGAAGCCATTCAGTAGCTGAGAAGTAATATATTCTTTAACTTTTTTTAAGTTTCCGTAAGAAAATTGAAAATTCTCAAAAATGTGGGAAGCTACTTGTTTTACCCGAAGGATTCCTTGCTGTGAATTGGAACCAGTTCGGACTGGTATGTTTTCTGAAATTTCCAAAAACAACTGAACATTTTTTCTGATTCCAAAAGCTAATCAGCTCTTGACAACAAAAATCATGTGGAGCGCTACTAACCGCGTCAAAATCGGTTGAATATAAGAGAGTGATTTTTTAAATTACACTCTGAAATTATGTAGCTTTCGAGATATATACTTGTATATATATATATATATATATATATATATATATATATATAAATGAAATTTATTTGTTGGTGGTTAAGCAATGTCTATATGCATTTCATTGGTGCTTTACCAAATCGTCAGTAGACTTTAACCACAGTTTTGAAAAGTTAAAAACCTCTTATCTTATGCACATACTTCCGAAAACCATCTGAGAATTCACAACTTGTAAATTACAAATTATTTTAAAAAATAACAACAGAACAAGAATAGTAGGCCTTGAAACTCATACAAAACTAAACCAACAAATAAAGTATATTTGATATGAATCTATTTTATTTTTCTACACCATTATACATTTAGAAATCCATTGGATAACAAGAAAAGTATTTATAAGGCAAAATGAAAAATAAAATCTAAATAAAACTGTTATGAATTTTTTTTATTTGACACATTGTTGTCACAATACTATTATATATAAATGAAATTTATTTGTTGGTGGTTAAGCAATGTCTAACATACGATCCCATAATATTTTAATTTTCTCAGCATAATATCATGGTCAACCAAATCAAATGCTTTCGAAAAATCCATAAATAAACTTGCCACACCTTTTGATCCAAGGTCTACATTATTACATATATAATTCACCACATTTAGCACAGCCTCTTCTGTACCTCAACCTTTCTTAAAACCGTACTGGTATGGATATATAAAATAATTGTTTTCAAGATATAGTGATAGTCTTTCATGTAGTAATTTTTCGAAAATCTTATCGATAGTGGAAACGAGAGCTACTAGACGAAAACTTTCTATATTAAATTTGTTTATCGTTTTGGGAATAGGAACTATTTTGTTTTCAAGCAACTGGGATATTCATTAGTTGTAATTATTCTATTTATAATATTTACCAAAATCCGTTCAATCATATCCTTGCATTTGAAAATTAACTTAGGGGTAATGTTGTCATGCCCATTTTTAAGATTTAAATTGCTTATAATGTTATCCATTTCACACAATGTTACTGGTTCAAGTCGAAAACGTTCACTGGTCTGACATATTGTTCTAAGAATATTACAATTATCACCGGTTAAGCATGGTATTTGTTGACGTAGACTGTCCACTGTATGTACAAAGTACTCATTCAAAAGATTAGTTTACTTTGGTTATGCGAAATTCTGTCCCTGACGAGGTTAAAATATCAAAATCACGTTTTCGCTTTCTTCCAAGTATATCGTTTAAAAAATTCCAAAATTTTTTAAGTCATTGCCATATTTAATCAAATTATCATAGTAGTAAATATCTCCAGATATTGCCGTTTTTACCACTCTGCTAATTTTTTTTAACATATGGTCATACTTTCCATTTTTTGACCTACGACGCTTTTTCAAGAGCCTTTTCTTTAACGAAATTAATGCCTGAAGATTCGCATTACTCCACGGTGCAATTGCAAACCTCAAATTCACTTCATTGCATTTAATATTTGTCGAGTCAGTTATTGCATGTGATAAACAGCCAATTAGATCTTCAGTAATGTGTGAAGTACTTTCAGAATTTGAAATTTTTGGTAAATTACGCTGTAAATTATTTATAGGCTTTGAATAATCACAGTAGCTACTTGATCTCTTATCATAGCGATTGAAATTTAATTCAGATTCTATTTTACAACTTATAATGTTATGATCTGTCAAGTTGCATTGCACAGAATCAATGCTCTTTCTAAATACTTGATAAATGCGAGTTCCACTCCTTGGCCTTGTAACGAAAGAGTAACAACTGTAACAATCATAGTTTCAAATATAAAAGATAAATCATCAAACTGTGAGCTCTGAAGAAAATCAATGTTAGTGTCTCCTGCAAAAATAACAGGCATTTGCCCAAAAATATTCCTATATTCTTCTAAAATAGAAATAAAGTCATCAACACTACACTTTTGGGATCGATACAAGGATACTATTCTCAAAGGTACATTATTAATTCGAAAATCATCCAATCGTATTTAGATCATGTCAAGAAAACTTTCACTTTTACCCATTTCAACTGAAAACTTAAATGTGTTGTCTATATACAATAAAGTTCCTCCATACCCATCAACTCTGCTACAGTGAACGCTATTACATCCTGGAATAGAATAGAGCTTGGTTAATTCTCCATCGAACCATGTCTCTTGGACAGCAATTATATTAGGTAATCTTGAAAGGCTTACAATTAAAGATTTAAAACAATTGAATTTTGATACTGAAGAAATGCTACGAATGCTTACACTAAATGAATTACACCTAAGATTGAATATATAAACTTTAAATATTGGAAAATTATTAAACTGTTTTGAAATTTTTATTTGACATATTGTTGTCACAATACTATTTTAAATGAAATTTATTTGTTTTGGTGGTCAAGCAATGTCTATATGCATTTCATTCGTGCTTTACCAAATCATCAGTAGACTTTAACCACAGTTTTGAAAAGTTAAAAACCTCTTATCTTATGCACATACTTCTGCAAACCATCTGAGAATTCTCAGATTTCAAATTTCATTTCATAAATTATTAAAATATTGATTATTAATCATGAAAAATATAAAATAAGACTAATCAAATAAATCGTTTCTTTTTTAATTTGGTGAAACGTAGGACACACGCCACATCATCTTCTGCGACAGGCTTGTTATTAGCCACTGTTTTGCGCTTCCATGGCTTAGGATTAGTAGTAGCATTTAGCAAAACTTGACTCACATCTTCTTCACATCTCAGCCGTTGGGGTCTAGAGATATTTGATATTTTATAATATTCACGATTATTTCTTGCAAAAATATGATTAATTCCAACTTCTTTTACGGCTTTGGCATATTGCAGAAGGTTACGAGTCTCCCTACTGTGGCAGTCATTAACATATACTTTACCAATATTATCAATTTCCTTTAGCTTTGACTTGAAAGACATAAATTTTTCTTTGGTTGATTTTGACGAAAATTTTACGATAGTTTTATCATTATTAGAGTTCGTGTTCTTATCTTTATTTTGAAGAAAGTACACGTCTTCTATATTCTGGGGATCTATATCAGCACGAAGGTTTTTTCATAAATCAAACTGATTGAATTGCACTAGCATTTTGTTCAACCCTCTTATAATACAATGATTCTCGACACGGCCATCATTCAGCACCTTAACAGTTAATTTGAGATTGTTTACTTCTTTTCTCAAATTAGTGTTTTCTTTTTCCAGTTGGGTCATTTGTATACCCTCCAAAAAAAAATATGGAGGGTATATTCACTTTGTCATTCCGTTTTTTATGCAGCGAAATATCCATCTGAAACCCTATAATATATGTATATATATATATATATATATATATATATATATATATATATATATATATATATATATATATATATTCCTGATCAGTGATGAAATCCGTCCGTCCGTCTGCGGAAATCATGATTCAGTCTAAATTAAAGGAGCCAGACTCTTGAAATTTGGTAATATTTGGACCCCGCCGCCTTTAGTGGGTGTTGTTATATGCAAAAATAGTGTAAAAATTTAACAAATTGCTTTACTTAAGCATACATTCCTTAAAAATAAAATTTTTAAGCTTTAATGACGAAGCTGAGACGTAAACTGGTACTACTCTGCCCTATCCCCTCCTCCCCCTTTGCCACCTAAATGACCCTATCCAAAAAAAAATAAATAAATTGTACATTTTAAATACATATAATTATCGTAAACATTTATTTTTAGAGTTTTATGACAAAGGTGAAATGTCTCCCTCACAGCCCCTGCAAAATACAGTTTTAATACACTCCAAAGAGAATTGGATCCCCAAATATAATATATATATTCTTGATCAGTGGTGAGGTCTAAGACGGTCTAGCAATTCCCATACGTTCGTCTGTGGAAAAAATTATATTGTTTATTTTGTTTTAGCTCTAATTTACATTGATCACAATAAATGACTTTATTTTTATATCTTGCACTTACGGCCGCCAGCCATTCTTCAGTATTTTCAGATATAAAAAATTTAGTTTATGCAAAACTTATTAATAAATTAAATTAAGATTTATAGGCTAATTGTTCGAAATTTCTTGTTTTAAATTCAGAAAGACATGATAAATATTCCAAGGCACAACGGAAAGTTCACAACAGTTTTTTAGTTATTCAACTTACACCGCAGAGCAGAACAGTTGTTTTCGAACGCCGCAACGTTTTCATCATCAGTGTTCATGTGTTTCCGTTTGTCACCATTTATTAGGTGGCTTAGTTGAATATCATAACAGTTCTTATTTAAACAAATTTTATTAGGAAATTGAATACGAGAACTGTTTCAACCTGATGTTAACACATTATTGTTTTAATACCCGTGTTACCGCTTAATTATTTTCTTCATGTCCCATTTTTCTGAATTTTTTGTTCCATCATAGCTAAGCCAAACTTTTTTGTGGAAAAAACTCTAATTTCCGAGCAAGAATATTAAAATTTTTTCTATGTAGTAGAAAATATATGAACAGTACTTATTGATTTTTTTCTTATTTTTGTTTTTTGTTTCTAGAGTAACAAAAAATATTTCTTTCCCAAATATTACGTCAGCTTAAAATTCAAGTTTTTGGTTATGTATTTTCTTTCATTTCTTAAGAAAACAAAAATTTAGAAAAAACCAAAAAAGCTAAAAACCAATATGTAATTTGTTGATTTACTCTACGCTAAAATGTTTTGCAAATAAACATCAATCGTTAATCGTCAGTACGAGTGCAAGTTTCGATTATTTGTCTACTTATAAAAGCTGAAAAATTAAAGACAAACTAATTTTAAAATCTTTTGTTGGCTTCTTCGTTAGTTTGTAGCAGGCTATTATGTTGAGAACAAGTGTTTTAAGTGTTCTTTTGCTAGCACCGGCGATATGGGCCATTCCGATTGGTGCTGGCGGTACAGCGGATGCTTTGGCATCAGCTACAGCAGCTGGAAGTGAAGCAGTTGCCACAGCTTCCGCTGTTGGCGGAAGAGCCATATCATCGGCTACAGCGTCTGCTTTTGGGTCAGTTTCAACATCGTCCTTAAGTCCAAATCAATTTGGCGCGTTTGAAATAGCTCCTGTTGTACAAAGTGCTCAGATCGGCCAAAGTTTTGGCGTAGCTCCAAGCTATCAAACATTTAAAAGGCTTCCTGTTGTTCAGCATCAACTGCCCGCTTACGGGGGAGTGTACGGGAAAGGTCTAGGAAGCTTTGGTTTGGCGGGCGGCGCCTTTGGTGGTTTTAGTGGCGGTTTTGGACGTTATCGTGAGTCATATAGATTTAGATCTCGGGGTTTCAGCGGTGGCTTAGGAGGTTTCGCCCATTATGGTTCCGGTGGTCGCCGCTTTAAAGCACATTATTCTTCTGGCGGTGTGGCAGCTGTAGGCTTAGCCGGTCTTGGAGGTGGTTTTGTAGGCGGCGGTGGTGCTGCCTTAGGATAGCAATAACCTTCTTTAAAATCTTTCTTAAAGTGAAAATAAAAGGCCTTTATGTTAAATTATTTTAATTTTTTTCTTTATTTTAAGCAAAAGCGCATATTACATTCAGTGCATTCAATAGTGTTTGAACATATTTTATTTTCCCTAAAAGGAATTTAGGCCATCCATTATAATTACCAATTTTGCCGATCTCAGAGTCAATAGTTCCAATACAAACACAAATATTGAAGTCAAAAACATGAGACAGCTTATAAAGTAAACTCCTTTGAGATTATTATTTGTTAATTTAAAGTCAAACTGGGAGTGTGAGTTCATGTTTTGAAACCAAGAGCGTATATGCTTCTTTGCAACGTAAGAAGTTATGCCGGCATTGGATAATATATTCAATTTACGATCAATACTTGGGCGGAAAATTGAATGCTTTTGGAAGTACATGACACAGTGAAAGTTGTGTATGGCCTCGCCCACATACATTAACGAGCTGGTTTCATAGTTTATAAAATTATAATGGGCCAGAGAATCCAGAAGAACTGCGGCCGTGAGTGGCAACTTGCTCGTTTGCACTGTGTTCAGACGTCTGGTGTAGTTCCCCACAATTGTGGTTTTATTATGCGGATAGAAATCATTATAAGTATGTGACAGTAGCGTATAGTCCTGATTTAACAATTGGGAAATCTTTTGTGGTACCGGCACCCGTTTCGAAAAACGTAAACTGTCAAACATTTTTCCCTGATAACCATTGCGCAACTCAAATGAAAGTAACAACCAGGCGGCCAGAAGAAAACGAGCAAAGCTTTTTTTTGGCAGAGTTTTCGTTGGTAACGCGTTGCCAAAGAAGACGACAAACATTGAACATATTGGTTTTTTGTTCTTGGGTCCAAACACCAAGTCGTTTAGTACTGGTTTTGATTGCATTGCCTTAGCGAAAATAAATGATGTGGTAAAAAGAATTAATAGAAATGTCCAAGTCGAGGGACATAATGGATTTAACAATTGCTTTATCGGACCAAAGCAGAGGCCACTACGAACTACAAACACAAATGCTGTGGTATGATGAGCGTGAGCCATGCTAAATTTGCTGCCATTTGCAATAGTCGAACTGAAGCCACCGATTGCAATATTTGCACGTTGGTCTTCAAGCTGTACCAAAGAAACAAGTAAATTATTTATGTATTAGTAAAATATTTAAATAAAACAAATATTTAAATAAAACATAAAATAAAACAAATAAAAGTGCCGAATGTTATATAACGTTCACCGACGTACGTCAGGGGTATATACACACAAATACTCATTCCAACTCTGGAACTATCTGCTTGATCTTTCTGATTTCCAATACTAATTTATTTTTTTCTAAAGTATACAATATGTTTTATTACCTTTTTAATATCAATTAAATTCTTCGTGAAGTATAAAATAGATTTATTTAACAACAACAAAAAATCTAATTTTTTTACACAAAATTTTTCAATTCAATTCGTGCTGATTTTTTTCCCAAATTTACAAAAAAAAAAAAAAAAAAAAACTAGTTCAAAATTGATTATTGAGGTCTTTAGCTAGTCCCTATGCGCATTTCACTGGGGCTAATGCAGATCATCAGAATTTCTTAGAATAACTAAAGATATTATGTATTTCAAATTTTGACTTAATTGAATCAGAAGTTTAAACAAATATCAAAGCAACAACAAGAAATCAATAATCACTTTTTCGCTTTTTGTTTTCTTACAACTAGCTGGTTTTTTTCCAACTCTAGTTGTAGGTGTAAAGCGGCCCATCCATTTGATTGTACAATATGAAAAATTGCACAGTTATATTGCAAGTGGGTGGGCTTAAAAGACAAAGAAAACAACAACAGCTAATTATTCGCAGTGTTGACAACATTTTGTTATTTTTGCGCTGGCACTCGCATCGTTTATAGTTAATTTTGTATATTTGGGTATTTGTTGTTTTACACAAAATTTTTCAATCCAATTTTTTAATAATTTTTTTATACTAAAAATAAGACTGCAACTTATGACTATTTCAAAACATCAACCTGGAATTAGATCGAAGACTGATGTAAGAATCAATGAAATACAGCCATATAGACATCTTGGAATAGGAAGGCGGCATATGAATATATTCAATCAAATGCTAAAGTATACGAAAAATGGCTGATCCTAAAGGCCATCTCTGCAACTTCACGCTAATTTTCATTAAATCGTAACGTGGAGTCACTTTTTTCGAATTTCTTTGTTTACAAGTTATTTAAAAAACTACTTTAAATTATATTGGTTTGATCGCAGATTATTGCCAAAAACAAGTGAATGAACGAGTTCTAAACAAATCTCTTTGAGGCGTGACTAGTTCGGTTCGATTTTATTCAGTCGTTCAAAAGATATAAGTGTGTTTCATACTTAAACACACACACACACACATACACACTCTCAGGAGTAGTCAGGAAAGCTTACAAGAATTCAGTCGTCGAGATCTGGTATTCCGATTTTTTTTAAAGGGGGTATAACCTGTCACTTCTTACTTTCTTGAAAGCGTTCAAGAGTCAAATCTAAAATATATGTTAATAATATACATTTATAATTTTTATTGTAATATTATTATGTAATATATCGAACTATGCAAAAATTGCCACCAACAAATCGATATCATTTTGTTGAATATATTTCGATTTGCAAAACTATTTCATTACTTGCAAACATGCTGTAAATTTATATTTTAATTAATGGAACTCCTTTTACTTACATCTCGAAAGCATCCTTCAGAACTGTAATATAAACTTATAGCGTTTCTTCCCCGAGGGAAACGCAAGCGAATTTTGAAATTTAAGGATCTAGCAACAATCTTAAGAATATCGCCTTCAACACCTCTCAAACGGTGGCTCTCCATCAAATGAATCTTATTATGAATATCACCCTTAAAATATAAAAACGGTTCGAATACATGAGCCGAGACGTTTAAATAACAGCCGTGAAAATTATTTATATGATCGGGAAACAAAAATTCATTTCTAAGAATGCCATTCTCGTAACGATTTATTTCGCGTATACTAATTTTATCACGGCAGTTTCCTTTATTGAACAATTCATACGTGTAGAAGCTGATGTAATTTCCGTCAAACGATTTGTTCATTACCACCACATTTCTAACATTGAAACTTGAGGATGTTTCAAATATCTGAAACAGTGTATGATAACGTTCAGCTGCGCTGTTGGCGCTCCAAGTGAGAAGAATGAAAAAGTTAAAGAAACGTTCTTGTTGCGTGATGGGAAACGTGTAGCGCAAAGTTCTGCAAAAAATTCAATAAAACACATGTAATCGATATTAAGAGACCATTTAGCAACTCACATGAAGGCTTCGGCTGAATCCACTATAAATATATTAAAGTCCCAAAGGCGGTCATTGTAATGACCCAAAAACAATTGTATGGCAAATTCTTCATACAAGCCAGACAAGATATTCCTTAACAGTGCCGTATGATATTTCTGATCCTGACTGCAAATTACTTCACATTTCTCAGTGACGACGAGCGTATTCGTTTTTGGACTCACAAAACGTTTCGTCATGTAAACTGCCAAATTGGTGAATTCAACAAAAACTTCATTTGAATTTATGTCTTCAACAAGAATTTTCGAATTGGCATTTGGCAGCAGCGCCACCAACAACAAAATTATTATTAAAAATTTCAGCATATTCTATCCGTTCCGAACTATTTTACTTAAAATTTAAACTTCAATTGAGTGTTTTCCATCAGTCTCCACTTGCATATACGAATACTTCACTTATTAAGCACAAAAATTAAACATTTAATTAATTACTTGCAAGCAATTAGCTTAACAGCAACATCTTATCTAATGTTGAAATATGTATACAGTTAATTGTGTGATGAATAGATTTAAAGACACTGTAAAACGCAAACATTATTTCTGTCCAACGTAACAACGTTTCAAATTTTATAGGAAGTCGAAGTACTCAACCCTTTTGCTGATTTTCACGCCGGAGCGACATAGGAAATTGTCATTTGGAACCTTGTTATACCCTCCAAAAAAGAATGTGGTGGATATATTCCGTTTGTAAAGCAGCGAAATATCCATCTGAGACCTCATGAAGTATAACGAAAAGAGCTGGACTCTTGAAGTTTGGTTTAAATATATATTGAAGGATAGCACAGGTTAAGTCGAGCAAGAGGGAAAAAAGTTCCCTAAGAAGAACTAAACCAACCTCTAAAAAACAACATAATTTTTAAAGTTGTTTTTGTAATTTTGTTAAGCAAATGATATATTTTTATATTAAAGAATGTCCAACGCGTTAAACTTGGAGCCATTAAATAAAAAATTAAAATTTTTGGACCCCGCCCCCTTTAATGGGCGTTATTATATGCAAAAATAGTGTAAAAATTGTTTTACTTAAGTCTACATATAATTAAGTCTGTATATAATTATCCCAAACATTTGTTTTTATTGTATTATGACAAAGGTGAAATGTCTCCCCCACAGCCCTTGCCTGAGCGACCCCGTCAAAATACAGTTTTAATACCCTCCAAAGAGAATTGGACCCCATAAATAGTATATATTCTTGATCAGTGATGAAGTCTAGGACGGTCTAGCAATGCCCATACGCTCGTCTGTGGAAAACATGATATTATCTATTTTTGAAACCCGCCCCCTTTAGTGGGCGTTGATGTACGATATTATATAAAGGAAGTCCGTCCCACCAAGTTAAACATTTTAAATTTACTGACTAAATATTTGGAGGGTATTTAAGATTCGACCCGGTCGAATATATCGTTTTTACTTGTTTTATTTAACGAGGAAATCGGCTTTGTTTTCCAGTGAAATTAAATCTATTTATCACAAAATTAGCAGTATGAATATTCCAACATCAGATAAGACGTTTCTACTCGTATAAAAAATGCTTGCTTGTTGTACTAAATTCTTGTGTTTTATAAATGAAAAGCTTGTCACGGTGTGCTTTGCTACCCCCAACATTATGAAATGAAATATGTAAGTGTTTACATAGTTTTAAAAACTATTTTATTATAAATTAATATATTATACATATATTAAAGTTTTTACATACATATGCTTTACACTTACATATTTGTTTTTAGTTATTAAATCATTTTCTGAATTAACACATTAATAATTTTTCACAATGCACTTTAAAAACAAGTAAAAACGTTATATTCGACCGGGTCGAATCTTAAATACCCTCCAAATATTTGGTAAATAAATACTCCATTTTTATTAAAATTTACATTTTTATGATATCTTGCGTAAGTTAAAAATTGTTAGCTTGATGGGTCAAAGTTACTTTAAGACATTTCTGTACCCAATTTTAAAATTCTATACAGGATTGCTCCGAGAAAGGCCACCGGGGAACCTCTCACCTAAATCGTAAAAACTTAAAAACTAAATTTTCGAGCTAGTTAATTGTAGAAAAACAGTTTTTTATAAGGTCATTTAGGGGGCAAAGGTGGGGGGGGGTAGGGCAGGAATAGATCACAGAACGTATTAACTTCGTAGTAAAAACTTATAAGAAATACAATTTCTTACATATTTAAGTATCTAGTCGTTAAATCGCGGTTCTACTGTTTCCAAACTTTTACTAAATTGTAAGTCATCCTTGTTGGAAGCCTTCGGGGTTTTAAGCAAGTAAACCGGTAACCGTACTTAAATGTGGTCGTGCCCTTTATTAAATTAAAGTATAGATAATTTTCTTTAATTTTCTATCTGTATCGCAACCATTACACTTTGTGTAAATAATTTATGCTTCATTTTTAAAAGCCTTTACAGGGTAATTATCGAAAAAAGAACCAAATAAATAAAGCTATTTATATATATTTATATATATATATATATATATATATATATATATATATATATATGTATATATATATATATATATATATATATATATATATATATATATATATGTATATATATTTATATATAGATTTATTCTATAACTCATCGGATATACGCCGAAACATAATATGTAACTTCAATGCCTACTAAAGGAGGTGGACGTATTACGGTAAAAACTTGAAAATCCGGATAGTTGATTGCAGACCAATAATTATCCGGATTAAAATTTAAACATATAAATAAAAATTTAAACATATTTTTTTTGCATTAAAAATGCTTTCAAAATACATTGAATCATTTACATAAATAATTACATTTTATAAGAGAAAAATTACCTGTGAAATAAAATTTTGTTATTTAGTTACTTTAATATATAAAAAAAGTTTAAAAAGTATGAAAAATTATTTTTAATTCATAAACAAAAAAAAAACAATTTGTTTCAGTTTGCTTATTTTTATGTATCAAAAAAGTAAGTTTCCAATACCAATTCTACTCATCCCGAAGTATAAAATAGGTTTAAATCAAGTTAAATAGGTTTATATATATCAAAAAAATGTTCAATGGTCAAACCCTACACTCCATTTTTTAGAATTTTAATATATAAAAAACAGAACGTATAAAAGAAGTTTAATTCACTCAAAACTCAAATTGGAGGTCATAAGTGGAGGGTATAAAAGAGCTATATCATGAAAACTAGAGCCGATAGAGACAAACTGATTATAGATTTGAATTCAGCGCACCCAAATTAACTAGAATCAGTTGATGAATTCAAAGAAGCAAAAATCTTTTTTAATTTTGTCGGGCTGTGTTATCAGTAAGAGAATTCTTCTAAACAGCATTAGTGCGTGGTTGTGTTAATTGTTGCCAGCCTGTTTCAATGATGAAGGCATAGTCACTGGTCACTGAACATAATTGGCAGCGACTGACACTATCATGTACTAAAAGCAGAGTAACAGCAGCCACCTTCGTCAGCCCTGTAGCAAAAATTAGCCGGCGAAGTAAAAGGTTGAAATAGCTACAAAAAAAAAAAAAAAAAAAAACTGTCTATCTTCTCATCTTTCCTAATCTGTCTCCTCAATACTATCCCCTCGTTTTCAGTTCCAGCGCAATGCATTGCATATATAGGGGTCATCCCCTGAGTGCTGGTCCTACTCCCAAAAAAAAAAAATAAATAAAAAATATGCACACATTCAATTGGAAACTCCCTTGTATACGTATGCTATAATTAGCCCCCTGGTGTGAGTTGAAAAAACCCTTTTTTATGAATCACATTTTGATAAAAACAAATACTAATTTCAATAACAAATTGAAATTGCGAAATAAGCATCGACATTTTCATTATGTTTGCAACATACACACATATCGTCGGCCTAGAATGCAAACCTCTTAATAGGACTGTGCATGATTTTTAAAATGTATTTAATCGAGTCTTCCTTTTTATTTGACAAGTTTATATACAAATATAACTTCTAAATTAATGAATACATTCCTTTTGTGGCCTGAATACAGACCAAACATGCTGAACAAGCATATTCACTTTGCTGCTAAAAATTAAGTAATTCAATATATGTTTTGTTAAAGCGTGTGAATCCGCTTCGTAGGCAAAATTAATTTTTAATATTTTTAAGTTTAGCTTTTAGGTAACAAAAATGTTTGAATAAAAATTTAGTCTGAAAACAAACTTAAAAACACTCGACACATATCGAGCATGTGTCTGGCGACGAGGAAAAACAAAAAAAAAACGTTGATTAATAAAATAAAAGCATTTCAAAAAAAAATGTTTGCTATCAAAACTTTTTTTTTTCGCTGTCGATTATGATTTGTATGTCGCGGTTTGATATCCGATAGAACCTTAGCCACAGCGCTGCTTTTTTAATGGCACATATTTCCGCCTGTTATTCTATACTACATTCGTTCGGGAGTCTGAAGGACATCTCGATTCCGAAATCTGGAATATGGACACCCCCAACGACCTTCCCTCCCCGCTAAAAACCTAATCTAGTGTAAAGCTTAGTAATCTGTTTAAAATTGCATATGAAATTCTGACAGAACCCATACAAAAAATATATGATCGAAATATTTTTGGAAAAATTTTGCTAAACTAGTACTCTGTTAATTTAAAAAAAACATGTGAAATAATGTGAATGTTATTTATTTCGCACGATAATTTTAAAAACTAAAAATTTTCTTGTAGAGGAGACAAAAAAAAAATATACGTGTGTTGGCGTTTTGTCAGATTACATCGGAATTTTATTTTAGAGGCGGTTAAAATTTTCCATCTCTGGCCAATTCTCGCAGCATATCGGTATATAAAACAATGTTTGTTTTTTTAGGAATGGGACCAGCACTCAGGGGATGACCTCTACATATGCAGTGCATTGCGCTGTAACTAGGAAAATAGATGTTGGGAAGGAGGATAAAGGGAGTAGTCTCTGTGGATATTCGATTTGAATCTCTTCAAATTGTAAGTGGCGAGGAAGACATCTACAGGTAGTTTGTTCAACATACGGACCGTTCGGTCAAAAAACGAATTTTCTCTGTAATGCGTAGTGCGATTCGTTGGAATATTGACCACAAACGCATGCGCTCTTGATGAAAAACGCGTTGAGCGTAAGAAAGAATGGGTTTCGGGAAAGAGTTCCCTAATTTCAACAGAGCACATGCCATTGTAGTAGCGATAAAACAACGATACGCACCACACATTGCGACGATGCTCAAGGGAGTCAAGATGAGCTTAATCGCCCTCTCCTGTACGCGGTTGAGTAATTTCAAAATAGACTTTGAAGCACCGGGCCAGACATGAGAGTTGTATTCCATCTTCGTTCGGATGTAAGTGGTGTAAATATTAAGAAGATCAAAGAGGGTGAAGTATCTCTTGCACCGTCTTAGGAAGCCAAGGCACTTGAATGCTTCTTTTGCGACCTGAAAGACATGTCCCGTCCATCTGACATCACACTGCACTTTCATGCCCAGAACATCAAGAACTCCTGACTCCTTAATACTTACACCATCCATAGTAAGAGATGAAGCAGTATGGTCATACGTACGTCGATGCGTAAGCATGTAACATTGGGTCTTATGAGCATTAAAATCGACCCTGTTCACTTGACCCTATTCGGTTATTTTCACGAAGTCACTATTCAGAACGTCATTCATTAACTGCCTACTCGTCTCGATCTCAGACGTTGATGGTCTGCAGTTAAATGAATACGAATGCGAAAGGCTACTATCATCTGCGAAAGAGTAAATAGGACAGGAAGTTTAGGAAAGTAGATCGTTAAGAAAAATTAGAAATAAAGTAGGAGAAAGAACGGAGCCCTGCGGTACCCCTGAGTTGACTCTGAACTCATCGGATGAGACCCCATCTATAACAACTCGTATAGAGCGATCCCTGAGAAAGCTCGATATAAACCGAGAGAAGGTATCTCCAACACCAAATGCAATAAGTTTGGACAGGAGTGCTCCATGCCACACTCTATCGAACGCCTTAGAAATATCTAGAGCCACCATTTTACTTTCGCCAAAACGGTGTATGGAACTACACCAGTTTTCCGAAAGAAGGGCCAATAGGTCACCTGTAGAGCGACCTCTGCGGAAACCATACTGACGGCCGTTTAGTAAACTGTTGGACCCCAGATATTTCACAAAATGGAAATTAAGCATAGTTTCCATCACCTTCGATATAGCAGAACATATTGCAATCAGGCGGTAATTACCAGGGTTATTAGCCACCCCCTTTTTGGGGAGTCGCGTTACATTAGCAACCTTCCAGCATACTGGAAATTTACCGGAGTGGTATAGTGTACTGAAAAGTTTGGCTAATGGACGTGCTAACGTCGAAGAGCACTGCTTCAGGACCAGTGCAAGGATTCCATCCGGCTCAGGAGACTTCCTTGTGCTGAGTTCCGCAAGAACCCTTTTAACTGCATGCGCTCGAAAAAATATCTTAGGCATAGTCACGGATACTCTCTCGAGCGCGGGGAGTGGTTGAGAGCTATCAGGCAAGTGAGAGTTACTTGCAAATATTTCAGCAATATATTAGCTTTATCAACCGGGTCAGTAAATATTTGGTCATTCCTTAAAAGAGTCGGAATTGAAGAACTAGCACTTTCCTTAACACTTTTAACGAATGACCAGAAACTCTTACTACCCCGGGGGGCAGTGAGAATTTCAGTGTGAATACGCTGCTCGTATAAAGCTTTCTCGCGTCTTAACAATTTGACATACGAAGATCTTGCCTTCTTGCGTAGCAAATCAGTATAGGCATTTTTGTTATTACGCCAAGTACTGAACGCTTCCTCTCTGGATCGCACTGCATCTTTACATGCCTGGTTAAACCAAGACTTCGCCCTAGGTTTAACTGGAATTTGCTTACAGGGAATAAAAGCCTTCATCCCCAGCAGAATTGTGTTCTCAACCATTTTCGCCATGAAATCGACATCATTGTCAAGAAAACATAGTTTCCAATTTCGTAAATATATTTGCTACGCTTCGTGGCTGTATGCGAAATGTTGCGAAGTTTGGAGAACAAAAAGGTTGTGGAAATGGTGCAATGATCCGAGTTACCGACAGGTGCACTGACAGCAACTTCTTACTTTTCAGGATGTGAAGTTAGAAAAAGGTCAAGCGTATTCTGTTGGTTCCCTTCAACACATGGAATATGTGTTGGTTCATTAACTAATTGCACAAGGTGATTGTGCGCGGCGTACAACTCAGCAAATTGGCCCTCTGAGGTTGTGTGCCTCGAATGGCGAAGCCAAGATGTGTTATGAACATTGAAATCACCAGCAGCAACAATTTCACTGCTCGGACAACTATCAAGAATCTTCGATATGGAGTCGGAAAGAGTATCGAAGCCATGTATGGTAGCATCTCTTTCCGTGTTTGAACTTCTATAAATAAACCCGAAATGTAAAATGTGTGTACCGATTTTTAATTTAACCCAGAGGCAGGTAAATTCTGCGTCAGACATGCCTAATGGTTGCTGGCATTGGAACACAACTTCATTACGTACATATATAGCGAGGCCCCTATGAAGAGTAAAAAGCGACAGGAGGTGATACCCAGGCAAATGAAAATCCTGTGGACCACCATCCTCATGTACCTGACTTTCACTTAAGGCGAAAACACCCGTCCGATGGAGACAAACGTGAGCATATACAGAAAAAAAAATTCGCTCTTAGCCCACGTATGTTGCAGAAGTCGATTCTAAACTTACCCGCCATCACAGGATGAGAGAAATAAACGGAAATCCAAACTCCAGATTACGATGCAATAATAACAACTAGGGTGACCATTTACTAGCCAGTGTAATACCTTCACTAGTGAATGATCCAGCCGCAGTCAGTACACCGCACCAATAAAATAGAGTTTCTATAGTGTTTTATTTATGGGAAGAGAGATGGGAGGAGCATAACATTGCAGAAACACAGGTCATAAAAGCCCTGGTCTGGTCCAATTCCATTTTCCCATAGTGGCTCATAGTGCCACTATGGGATGTGGTGATATGGGGTGTCGTCACTGGTGACAAGGAATGCACTTGTTCGCAGTTTGTTGTTTTTCTTGTTCTGGTTATTACGTATATTTTGTTATTGTAGCGGTTGTGATTTAAATTTATGGTATTTATTGACTATGCGTTTAGAGTTTGTGGTATTTATTTAAAAAAATTATATTTATGTATTTTCTGTTTTTTGTTGTTGTTTGACGTTTTTTTCCCTTTTGCTATAGGTTTTTATTTATTGTTTATCAATTTGTAAATAACTAAAGCACAGCCCGGACAAACATAAAGACGAAAAACGTGTTGACGGCACGAGAGACAGAACTCTTGTTTTCCTTACATCTGGGATGTATGGTATGTTCAGCAACTTTGTAGAAAATGTCACGGCAAATATTTTTGTAGCCTGTTTTCAATGATGAAGGCATAGCACTGGTCACTGAACATAATTGGCAGCGACTGACACTATAATGTACTAAAAGCAGAGTAACAGCACCCTTTTTCGTTGGTTTTGTAGCAGAAATTAGCCGACGAAGTAAATAGATTGAAATAGCTACAAAAAATTCTCTAACTTCACATCTTTCTTCATCTGTCTTCTTAATACTATCCCCTCCTTTTTAGTTCCGGTGCAAAGCACTGCATATGCAGAGGTCATCCCCTGAGTGCTGGGCCAAGATAAAAAATATAAGTAAAGGAAGATGCCAATATTTTACAACCTCAGATCTGGCAAAAGACTTCCACCAGATTGAAATGGATGAAAAAGACATCCATGAAACAGCTCTTTTGGCTGCACAGGGGCATTACGAAGTTTTAAGTATGCCCTTAGGGTTGAAGAATAAACCCTCTGCATTCAAAGATTAATGAACGAGGTGCTGAGGGAATACATTGGAAAAATATGTCTGGTTTACTTAGATAATATTCTAATATTCTCTACAAATATAGAGTAACATTTGAAGCCTCTTTCTAAAGATTCAATTAATCCAATGCAGCTTTCTAAAACAGGAAACGGAATTTTTGGGACACCTAATCACCAGTAATGGCGTTAAGCCAAATCCCAAAAAAGTCGAGGCTATAGAAAAACTCTCGCTTCCTAAAAATCAAAAAGAGATAAAATCATTTTTGAGAATAACAGGTTGCGTTACACTGCAACCTCACTTTCAATTTATTGGTTTCAAGTTGATAACACCAACTACTTGTCAAAACTCTCTTGAATTGACACATGTGATACAGGCTGCATTCAAACTGGTAGTCAACTTCATATCACAAAAGCCTTTGATGAAGCGAAATCTAATTATAGAATCGCAAAACATTTATATATATTAATTTTATGCAACTTTTTATAAAAAATAGTTACAAGAATTTTTATAAACACAATTTCATTAATAAGGCACAATTTGTTTTAATTCTGATAAGCTTTTTACTACAATAATTTATTATATACAGTGACGCGCTAAAATTTTTCTGTGATCAGCTGTTTAAATTGAACGAAATATTGCCAGGCTAAAGGGCCCCACAGACATCGTTCTTTTTCCACAGTTTTAACCGTACAGTTCAAACTGTACGGTTAACACAGCTAATATGTGGGCAAAAACCGACGTTCTTTTGGAACGTGCCAAAAATCTGTTGCATCTTGATTTTAGCCGTCGGTTTTCACACGTGTTCGTTGAAAACAGTGTGTGTGCGGGCCAAACACTAAAGAAGGATAACTTTTGCCAGTGTAAAATACTGAAAATGTAAAAATTGCTGATTCGCGTGTTTATATACATTTGCATACATATTTTTGTTTTGTTTTGATTATTGCGAAGAAGAAAAGAACGTATAGTGTGTGTGCATAGTCTTTGTACGTGTTAAACCGTACAGTTTTACCCATTCCGTTTAAACACTGTTAAAAAGAACGAAGTGTGTGACCACCTTAATAGAAAGGTAAAATGGCAAGCAATCTCGTTGTCAATTCAAAAAATGTGAGTGTGTAGTAAAAAAAATGTGAGTGTACTGCAAATTGAAAGAGTATTGAAAGGCAAAAATTGAAAGTGTGGTTGTCGGGTTAGTAAAATATCTGAAAGAGAGATAAAAAAATCTTAGAGATGAAGATTATAAAAAGGCTTTTGAAAAATTTAACCTCTTAATGAAGTCTGATCCTATTTTGGTACATCCGGACAG
This sequence comes from Linnaemya tessellans, assembly GCA_951800035.1. Classification (NCBI taxonomy): domain Eukaryota; kingdom Metazoa; phylum Arthropoda; class Insecta; order Diptera; family Tachinidae; genus Linnaemya; species Linnaemya tessellans. Next base: position 81,189,579 of record OX637534.1, read on the forward strand.
TGATATTAACGGTACGGTAATTTAGCCCTCCGAACAGTAAACAGGTCATTTTTATATTTGTACGGTAATTTTAAAAATTTTTAATTGTTAGACCCCAAACATTTTTTTTCATAAAAAAGAGCGAATTCATAACTGTGTTAATAGATCAGTTTTGTTACAGCCCAAGTATAAATTCTTCACTGCAATTTCTCTTGCGACTACATATTTCTCATTAAAAACATCAAAACAGTACGGTTTCATTACAACTATGCAAAATAATGTCAATTGTAGTTAAATTGTATACGTTTTTATACCCTCCAAAAAAGAATTTGGAGGGTATATTCACTTTGTCATTCCGTTTGTAGCGCATCGAAATATCCATCTCAGACCCCATAAAGTATATATATTCTTGATCAGTGATGAAATCTAAGACGAACTGAGCATGTCCGTCCGTCCGTCTGTGGAAAACACGATTCAGTCCAAACGAAAAGAGCTAGACTCTTGAAATTTGGCATAAATATATTTTAAAGCTTAGAGCAGGTTAAGTTCGAAGATGAGCTAAATCGGGCAAGAGGGAAAAAAGTTCCCCTAAGAAGAACTAAACCAACCCAGAAAAAACAACATAATTTTTAAAGTTTTTTGGTTATTTTGTTAAGCAAATGGGGTGCCCTTGTGGCTGATGGGTAGCAATGCTAGCCGGTCAGTCCAATGGTCGTGGGTTCGATTCCCGCCGGAGACTCTGGGTGTTTTCCGCAGACAAGCAAATCGCTTCGCGGGTTGTGTTTGTTTTTAAAAAAAAAAAAAAAAATATTTTTATGTCATATACGGTCCAACTCCTTAAACTTGGAGCCATTAAATAAAATAAAAATATTTTTTGACCCCGCCCACAACAGTGGGCGTTATTATAGGAAAAAATAGCATTAAAATTTAACAAATTGTTTTACTTAAGCCTACATTCCTTAAAAATAACATTTTTAAGCTTTAATGACGAAGCTGAGACGAAACCTGGTACTACTCTGCCCTACCCCCTCCTTCCCCTTCGCCCCCTAAATGACCCTACCAAAAAAAAAATTTTTTTTTTTTAAATTTTGTATATAATCATCCCAAGCATTTATCCCCCTTCCTTTGTCCCCTAAATGACCCTGCCAAAAATTTTTTAAATTTCGTATATAATCATCCCAAGCATTTATCTTTAGAGTTTTATGACTGCCCTACCCCGTCCTCCCCCTTTGCCCGCTAAATGACCCTATTAAAAATAAATAAAAAATTTTTTTAATTTTGTGTATAATCATCCCAAGCATTTATTTTTAGAGTTTTATGTCTACCTGTTTCTGCCCTACCCCCTCTCCCCCTTTGCCCTCTAAATGACCCTATCAAAACAAAGAAATTTTAATTTTGTATATAATTATCCCAAGCATTTATTTTTAGAGTTTTATGACAAAGGTGAAATGTTTCCCCCACAGCCCTTGCCAGAGCGACCCTGCCAAAATATAGTTTTTATACCCTCCAAAGAGAATTGTGATGAAGTCTAAGACGGTCTAGCAATGCCCATACGTTCGTCTGTGGAAAACATGATATTGTATATTTTTGAACCCCGCCCCCTTTAGTGGGCGTTGACGTACATTATTATGTGAAGGAACTCTGTCCCACCAAGTTAAACATTTCAAATTCACTTACTAAATATTTGGAGGGTATTTAAGATTCGACCCGGTCGAATATAACGTTTTTACTTGTTTATTATTAGTTTTGTACCAGACTTTGTGTACGGTAGTTTTACCTAAATAACGGTAAGTTTTTTAGGGCTGTACGGAAATCGAAATAAAAAAGTTAACATCACTGCATCCGGACTCTCACTCTGTTTGCTAATGCTAATAATAAAATAATAAGTTATGCAAGCCGTTCGCTTAATGGTAACGAAAAGAACTATAACACAAAGGACGCTCTACTGCTACTAATCTTTTGGAATTTTCATCTTATGTAATAGATTCGTTCTGCTCACATCGACACAATTTATATAGACTTTAGCAAGGCATTTGATAAAGTAAATCATGACCTTCTTATATCAAAACTGGAATTAGTTGGCTTTTCTCCTATCTTCCTGAAATGGATATCGACTTATCTTAAGGACAGACATCAATGTGTTTTGTTTAGAAATCGTAAATCTAAATCTATTTCTGTACTTTCTGGAGTTCCTCAAGGAAGCCATTTGGGTCCTTTATTATTCCTCATATTCATTAATGATCTACCGTCCTGTGTTCACCATTCCAACATACTAATGTACGCTGATGATGTAAAGCTTTTCGTTAGCTTTAATAATTCTAATGTGTTCTCATTACTCCAAACGGATTTGAATAACCTCAACCAATGGTGCAATCTAAACTTAATGGAGTTAAACTTAAGGAAGTGTAAATACATGTCGTTTCACAGAGGATTTTCCGTACAGTGTACCTACAGAATTAACGAATATGCTGTTGAAAAAGTTGATTTATTTCGTGATCTTGGTGTATTACTGGACACTAAGCTAACTTTCAACCATCACATCTCCCAGATTGTAAATAAAGCTAAAGGAGTACTTGGTTTTATTAAACGTTGGGGAAAGGAGTTTGACGATCCGTATGTTATAAAGCAATTATATACTTCTCTTGTTAGACCAATTTTGGAATATGGATGTGTGGTCTGGGATCCGCAATATGAAGTTCATATTTAGAAAATTGAATCTGTTCAAAAACTATTTTTGATATTCTCTCTTAGAAGTCTGCCCTGGAATGCAAATGCAAATCTTCCATCATATGAAAGCCGCCTATCTCTTATCAAGCTCCCTACATTAAAAACTAGAAGAAAATGTATGAATGTTTCATTTATTTTAAACTTAATCAACGGTATTACCGTTTCCGACGTACTGCTGAGTAAAATTGAATTTATAATTCCACAACGCCCGACAAGATATTACATGCCTCTCAAGCTACAATATTTTCGCACTAATTATGGTAACTTTGATCCATTCCGTCGAATGTGTGCAGAGTTCAACAGCCTTTACGACTTAATTGATTATTCATCCCATCCTGACACCATTAAAAGGAATATCATTAATCACTTAAGTAGTTAATTTTAATACGTTATCTCAATTATACTATTTTGATTTAAATTTAATGCTGTAATAAAATATTTTCAATGGCCTGTAAGAATTTTTTTTCATAGGCTGATTAAATAAATAAAAAAGAAAGAGCTATAATTTGGACAACGAAACACTTTCGCCCTTACCTCTTCGATAGGAAATTCATAGTTAAAACTGATCATTGAGTTTTGGTTTGACTGAGCAACTTAAAAGATGCAAACTCAAAATTAGAACGCTGGAAGATCAGGCTGAGTATGATTTCCAGATCGAGTACATGGACGGAAAAAAAATTTTTTGCAGACCGTCTAAGTAGAATAGTATACAATGGCATGAGAAATCAGATGATACAGATTCATTGTTTTTGATAAACCCGAATGTCTTTTTTTGTTCCGCGTATGAAAATGCAAATAGTGATATATATACGGTTCACAGTGCTGAAACAGACAGCACCGATTAGAGTTGTGCTTTTCAGCTCAGTGAGCTGACCGCACATTTGAGCTGGTTCATTTAATAGCTCAATACCTCAGTGGCTCAGTTATAATGAAACAACAAGGTTGATTAAAAACGTTCTAACCATATTAATTAAAACATCTTGGCAATATTTAAAGATGGGAGAAACTATAAGAATAATATCGTTGAATTTCAGAGACAAATATCCTCCAATATCGCCTTTAACATATTAAAAATCATTTGGAAGTATATTGCGACCTTTTGAAGACGTGTGAACTAAATATATATATATATATATATATATATATATATATATATGTATATATATTTATATATATATATATATATACATGTATATATATATATATATATATATATATATATATATTTATATATATATATATATATATATATATTTATATATATGTATATATAAATGGTAAATGATGTGGCAGAACGTGGTGTGGCTTTGGCCATGGTACAACTATCAGGTATATGCAAAGCGAATTCATTACAACAAAGCATCCTTTTTGTGAAACACAATGTCAAATTCCAGGCGAATTAATTAATTCGCCTTTCTCAAATAAAGTAATATTTTATGTAAACAAAATGAATTTGATACATTGCAGTGTTTTAAAATATCGAAGTGGAGATGTAAGTATTGGATTGTAGTAAAATTAATGAATTATAATAAAACAAAGTTTATATTTTAGGAGACATAGACGTGTTGTGGATGTCCAAGAAGCTCAGAAACAATACAGGTTCCCAAGAATCCGAAAAGGTAAGACTGTGATATATAAACATCTTCCGGAAACTTTTAAGTGGCAGACAGTGCTTGGAATTGATTTTGGGCAAGCATTGTGTGCACTCATAGTTTTTCCTGCAGAAGTACATACCTTTGTGGCATTTCCAGTAGTAAATTATTTTGTATTCATTCACTACGTGATTAGGGATCAGTGGGGTTTGCATCAGTGAAATACTGTCCGACGATGGAAGTCAAATGAATATAGTTTGGTAAGAAACCAGAAGTGGAATATGTTTAATGACATCAGGTAATATTTTTGTGCTGTTTATAATCCTTCACCTTTATTAAAACAATTTATTTTTTCTTTTCTTTACTTTGTCAGCAAACAAGGCAGTTCATAAAAGTGCACCAGCTACCGGATACTCTATATATTCGCTATTCTACTATATATATTTCCGTACTAGGCATAGCCTTGACTCCAATGAACATTTGGATATGAACAGAACGCGGATGTTAGTGATTTTATTAAATATTGTTCTTCCAATATGAGTCTTTTTTGCTTCTTATAATATGGCTTTCAACTTTCTGTCTATTGCAATTAAATGTAACTTTAGTGTAGTAATTCCTTAGAAAATGGCATGAACCTTTATTGTTAAATATATTTTAGATATTTTATATATGTACAATGTATGTATATGAATGTATAAAAGAAAATCATATTCCACTCAATGATCACCCCTATCGCGAATATTATGGGAATAAGTTGTTTGGGAGCAAAATTATTTTCCCATCCCAAAAAACTGGGATCGCGAATATTTTGGGAGTAAAGATTTATGTTGTCAATTATTTGTGAATGCTCTATAAACAAAAGTTTTTACTGTGAATTACTTATCAACAATTTTTTGGAGGAAAATACAAAAATAAAAAAAATGGTTAGCGTATATCTTCGTTTTCTGGTTCTGGAAGAGGAGAAACAAACAATGGAAAGATTGCAACGAAGACTTATTCGAGAAGAGTCGGATCCGCTATCACTACCGGAGATAAAGTAAGAATTATACATACAAAAATATTTATGTATATTTAACGTAGAGCTATGTATTCTTTACAGATTCCAGGAATATTACAGGTTAAATAAGGAAGGATTCCAATACCTGCTGAATCTGTTGATGGAAAATTTGCCTCCTAGCGGTAAAATATTTGCCATTCCACCCGCAGAAGCTTTTGCGCCTTTTTCTTGTACACCACAAATGGAGTCTTCTTTTTCATTGTCATTACTTTTTCTTTTTCGGCTGGTTGCTGGTGTTCCGAAAACTTCCACATCCAACCCTTCAATACTCTCCTCCAGCGATAATAGATCAATGATGGCCTCTTCGTTAGAAGAAAACACGTACTCGCGACTTGGACCACCACCAGTTTTGTTACGATTTTTTTTGTTTTCTGTGAGTTTCTTTCGAATGTTGCGTTTCTGATCAATCCACACCTATGTAAATTTCATATTATAAATTTTTTACCAACAATAAACATATGTGAATATATGTATATATTCTTACCTTTTTCCATTCCGCTGTAGATTTAGTTGGCGGTCCTAGGCTGTTCAACGTCATATTTAACTCGCTCCAAAATTTGGCCACATCCTCTCTTTTTTCCTTTTGGAACCCTTTCGCATATGAAGGTTTCGCGACCATCGCTTCCACCATGCAATTAATTTGCTCCTTATTTACATATGCGTTCCTTCAATAAAACAAAGTACTTAATTTTATAAAATCGACACTAAAAACCAATTTATAACTTACATGTTCCCTTCTTGTTCCCAATGGCAAGCGTTGTGAATAAATTTAATAAAATAACTGTTGGGAATAAACATTGGTGATACCATATTTTTTATGCTTGTGAATTCATTCCCAAAAAAATTTATGGGAATGATTCACAATAGGAAAAAGGCAAATATGGGAGTATTTTAATGGGAATACTTGTTTGCGATAGGGGTGGATATGTTTAATCTTTTATAAAAATGTTTCAATAAATGCACTATTTTTTGTTCAAACAAAATCATATCTCTTTTTGAAATAATTGGTCGTCCTGAAAAGGACGGTTGTGTGGTAGATATACATACATGTGTATGTATGTAATTATATACATTTATTAATTGTTATGGCAATTGTTAATTTGCGTTGTATTTAAAAGTTTATTTTTAGCAATTTTTTATTTCCCAGCAGTCTTTGCTTTGCCTTTTGGTCCTTAAGGCGTTTGTTTAAATGCCGAATACGGAAATAAATTCTACATTTGAAAAAGAATTTTTTTATGCTATCAGCCAAATCTACTGACTTGCTTTTCTCCATCAGTTGTTGACGGAGGTATTGGCTGTGCGATATTTCCAAACCATTTACTTGGTAGAACACATATTCCAAGCATTTAACCTTAAAAAGAAAATCCGTTGATGGTTTTCTAAGGGATCCTTGAGATATCTGATCGACCCAGGTATAGGAGCTTTCAACGGATTCATAGGCTTCAAGACTTAGCTTTCTGATCATATAACCAGATATATATTCTAAAGCATCCTCTTGGAGAATGCCAATATCAGATAAGCCCGTTTCATCTAAACCTGTAACTATTGCCTCATATTGAGACGCAAGTAAAGACTGGTCAACGTCTGGTGTATCTCCTTCAAATGCTTCATAAACTTTACTTTTATCTTCTGCACGAGTCGCTTCACATAAGTTGAAATCTGTAAAATTCAACCACTCGGTCGAATCAGTTTCAACATTACCCTTGCCACTAAGGTGTTCTGTATTTCGTGCTAAAATTGAAAAGTATATACATACATAAACGCATGTACTAATATAATATTAAGGAGAATATTACCTAATATATATTTCCGTAGCCTGTATTTAAATTCCTGAGGCGAAGGATGGTCATTTAAACCGCCCTTACTACGTATTGCACCAAAGAAATGCTCCAGCACATCTTGGTTAAGACGTCGGGTTAATATATAGGTCATGCTGTATTTCTTAATGCTTTCGTGAATCATTATCAGGGCACTGTTTGATATTAAAACGCCTTTTTGAAAAATTTGGATAACCTCTTTATTCGGTACAATTACACCAGTCATGATTTTATTCATTTTAACCAATTTGTGTTGCTGGTTTTCCAAAGCAATCCCAAATCGTTCCTTGAGTTAACAAAGTTTTTTTATTAATACAATTTTAGTTTTTAAATTTATATAACTTATATTGCCAGGATATCCAAATGAATTCAAAGAAGAATTATGAATATCAAACCAATCGTTAACAGTTTGAATAAAATCAGCTGTCTCTACAGCTTTGTATAGATCCATCCCAAGGGAGTAGCACCGTTTGATTGCATTTGCAGTTGTATTAGAAAACAACTGAGCTGCCAGCTTAACTTTTTGCCTACCTAAAAGATTTAAATTTACCTCTAAATATGAAAGATATAAATTCGTATGAGTATATATTTACAAACCTGGTCCTCTCACTGAAAGATGTTCGTCGGTTAGTTTATATGTGATGGATATGTCACTGTTGTTGCTTGAGTATTTTATTAGCTCTGCAATTGTGCGGGATGTTAAAATTTCATTGTTAATAATTAGCCCTGTGTCCAAGAAGTGGTTTCTAATTAATTTTAACAAATGCGGAACATCAGCGAAGGTAAAAACCTTTTCCTGTAAGTTTACAGGATGCTGAAACCATGGTTTATCTAAGAGAATAATTGTTAATTTTATGAGACAAACAAATTATACTTAATAAAGTTAGTGTACTGTGTTAATGATATATATTATTTTGATGTAATAGAATTTATCAAAACTAAAGGTAATATTGAATAGTAAAAACAAAGATATAAACCAAATGAATATTAAATATTAACAAGATGACCGTGAAACCATAACCGGATATGTATTTAAGTATTAATTAAGAACTTGTTCTATTTACCTAATATTGTTAATTGGATGAAATCCTTGAAGCTGATCTTAACTCTGACTAGTTAAAATCTTAAATGATATAAATTGGACAACTCCATTTGTCATGTGTGATGTGTGGTGTGCGTCAACGGTGGTTTTGGGCTTTTAATATTTACCTGTTGTTACACCTAATTCTCGCCACAGCTTACGATTTGTTGGGCCCATATCACAAACAACAGCCACCACCGGGAAACCAGCATCGGATAACTGCGATATTATTTTAAACAAAATTTCCTTAGACATTTTACAATCAAAATCATAAAATATTGGCTGCTTCCATGATTTTTTTAGACCTCGAGCCATTACTAATTGCACGTAGTTTGCAGGTTTTTTGACAACATCATCTATGGAGTTGTACTCGAAGGTTTCCGCTACCTTCATATCATCAAATGACAATACACATATCTTGTCTTCAATAGACATATATGTTCCTTGCCGCATGAATTCAATTGATTGTTTCAGCAAACCTTGACTCATATCAATCTTTTGAGACCAACGCTGAAAGGTGGAGATATGAGGTAGCGGAAAACCTTGCTTATATAGATGTTTATAAGCTCTTGGACCAGCAGCATGCAAACATATTGCACTCGAGATATCTTCCCATGTCCACACGACTCTACCAGGGGATTTTAATTTTTTTATTTGGCCGGGAGTAAAAAATTTTTTCATTCCATTTATTGCCAAATTGGCCTCCAGCACTTGACGCTTCAACTCCTTGTTTTCGTCTTCTAAATTTTTTATCTTGTTAATGAGTTGCTTGTAATCTCCTGCGAAAACTACTGCACTGCAAGCGTATAACATAAAAAGATATGTATATATATATATATATATATATATACATATAAATATATATATATATATATATATATATATACATATATATAAATATATATATATATATATATATATATATATATATATATATATATACATATAAATATATATATATATATATATATATATATACATATATATAAATATATATATATATATATATATATATATACATATAAATATATATATATATATATATATATACATATATATAAATATATATATATATATATATATATATATATATATATATATATATACATATATATATGTATGTATATATATATATATATATATATATATATATACATATATATATATATATATATATATATATATATATATATATATGTATATATGTATATATATATATATATATACAATATATATATATATATATATATACAATATATATATATATTTATATATATATATATATATATATATATATATATATATATATATATATAGATATGTAAGTATATATATATATATATATATATATATATGTATATATATATATATATATATATATATACATATATATAAATATATATATATATATATATATATATATATATATACATATATATATGTATATATATATATATATATATATATATATATACATATATATATATATATATATATATATATATATATGTATATATGTATATATATATATATATATATATATATATATATATATGTATATATGTATATATATATATATATATATACAATATATATATATATATATATATATATATATATATATATATATACAATATATATATATATATATTTATATATATATATATATATATATATAGATATGTAAGTATGTATATATATATATGGAAGTAATTTAATATGAAGTATGGGCTTACTCAGTCTGTATTTCTTGTTCCTTATAGAATTTCCACTGCTCCTGTTGAGCAGACACGCTCTTATAGTTGTCGCAAGAACTTATATCCCCTTCTGGTAGAACACTAACTGCTTCTTTTACTGATCTGCTACTTATAACACTTATGTAAAAACAATCGATAATTGAAAAACGAAAACAACACTTACCGTGACAAGGGCGACAATTTCATATCATGAAAGAGGTGTTGACTTGAAGGTTTCGCAGTGGGCAGTAAACACATTCTCTTACCCACTGTTATAATTTGGGAAGAGTTGAAGTGGGCCGAACAAATTTTTGATTTATACGTTAAGTTTAGCTTACAAATCTCACTCCACTCTTGTCTTCTTTCTTCCTCCTTAGGAACGTAAAAGAATGTCCCATTCCCTGGTTTTTCTTTTTTCAAGCACACACTGCAATATCTCATTTTTTATAATTATTACACCGAAATGTTTATATAATATATTTGTTTTTTTATATTGTTTATGTTTTCAATCAGGGCACACTGATACAGGTAGGAGCGGTTTTACAAAAATAAAAACCTACATGTATTTTGTTTTTGTGAATTCTAATTCAAACGTCACAATTAATTGTGTAGAGCAAAGCAAAACGAAAAAGTACAAAAACAAAATATACATGTTTGTTTCTACATTTGCTTTTAAATTTTGTATGTATGTAAATATGTAAAGAAATTTTGACGTTTGTATTAGAATTTCTCCTAAAAACAAAATAACCGTATGGGCTATCGCTCCTACCTGTATCAGTGTGCCCTGGTTTTCAATATTTTGTTTTAAAAATTTTAAATTTTATTTTAAAATTTCAAACGACCAAAACTGTTAATAAAAGCAAAACATAATATTGCGGCGAAAATTTTGACAATCAATTCACCATCACCTGTGCTGATGCATATACCTGTTTATTGTATCATGGCTTTGGCTAATACTTATATATATTAATGTCACAACTTCTGAAACTGATTTCCAAAATTTATTGCAAGGTATAGAACATGGTACAATAAACAGGTATACGCATCAGCACAGGTGATAGTGAACAGATTGTCAAAATTTGTTAAATTCGCCGGAATTTTATGTTTTCTTTTTTTCTGTTTTGGTTGTTTGAAATTTTTAAAATAAATAATAAAAAACAATAAAAAATGATAAAATATATATTATTTCAAAGCATGAACGCATCCGCAAAACAAAGTGAAGCCTTCAAATGATATCAGACTTACTAATTTAGAAGACCTATTTTCCAAAGACACTAAAATGCAAATGATTTTCTTTTTTTCAAAAATGGGATTTTTTTTTAAATTGCTAGAGTTAGAATGCACAATAAAAATATATTTGTATGCAAATATTTAATGAAAATGTTTTCAAACAATATCCTCAGTATCTGTAAGAAGCGAACGAAGAACATATAAATAACGTTAAATTCTAGCTGTTGTAGGAGTACTTGAGCCAGCCGCTACGCACAAGTCGGTGATCTGATTTCCTGATTCACGTGGTATACTCTAAAATTACAAATTTCAATAAAAATTATTAGCTAATTATGAATGCTTTACCAACCTTAACGTGTATATTACTTTTGAGTATAACCAACATGCAAGAACGTCTTTGATATTTCTTGCCCATGGAAAAAGCTCGTTCGAAAGTACTACTGCGTTGATCAGTCTCCTTTGCATACAATATTTAATTGTGCGAGTCAATACGAGCCTGAATTTGTCCTTCTGAAATCAACTACATCACCTCGTTTTCCAAAGCCTCAACAGTACGATTGAAGGCGGTAGCCATTTTACGCATGTCGGCAGATAGATAGGGACTAAAGTATTGAATCAGTGCACGATATCTAATCTTTGTATACAAATTATTAACATGTGGGGCAATATACATATCAATATCTCTCAGTTGTGGTTCTAACTCTAGGAATCGCTTAAATGAGCTTGAGGAGATTACATTTTTTTGCAGTTCCTGGCGATCGAATGTGGCGAGAGCACAAAGTCCTTCGTACATAGTGACATTATTGGGTGAAATCATTTCGGGAAAATCACAATGATCGAAATTGGCCAACAAAAAATGTTTGGCAGCCGATTTGTAATTTTGGTTTGTAATTCAGCCAATCCAGCTGCACATTTTAGACGCGTCAGAACAGCCTAAAACAACAAAGTTAATTACATACGTAATTTCTTTTATCCTTTTTCTCACCTGGTTTGCATCGTTGGATCACTCGTGAAAATCAGGTGTACTCTCTGCTTTAGACACGTAGCTCAGTACGTGTGACAAATTTTGTAAATACAGGGATACTTTAATGACGTTTAAACAATTAATTAACCACTTCTTTGCCACTGGTGCAATAATCTCTAGCTGCACCATCAGCAGTACTGCTGACATACACATAATTTAGCTTTTTATGCAACACTTGATACATGGTCACATTGTAAGTGGTCATGTCATAATTTTAGCCAAGAATGATAAAATAAAGATTACGCCAACATGCTGAAATAAAAATACTTTTCTGCGCATGATGGAATTCTGACGTCACTCAACATGTGTTCTGATTGGCTAATAAAATTCAGTTGGAGAACTATTATGTTATTGTAAAAACAGGACAGTGGGGCAAATTGCGATTTTTCAAATTAAATTTGTTTGATAATAAACAATTTTAAAAAATTATTTTACTTTCCACTTTTTTTTATTTGAAATTGTTCATTTGTAGTTATTTTATATAAATATTGAACCCAAGTGCTAATTATTTTTCTTTTTTCCCCATTCAAAACAACTTTTTTCCTTGCAAAATATCAGCCATAACTTCCTTTGAGCTACATCTCTTGGAAAACTATAAAATGACACAGCGTTTTGAAATTTTGATAACAATATTACATTTTAACACAATTATTTCTCACTTGTTTTTTTTTGCTGTTACTTTGCTTGCAATTGCCCACTGCACATTTCATGCTTGCTCTTTTTGTTCTCTTTTCTCTTTAATTTAGGTTTTTTGTTTACAGTTTATGAGCTTTAAAAATCAAGTTTTAATAAGTTTTTTACACTTTAAGTTATTTAATAATTATTTTAATATATTTATTTTAAGATATAACACAATTTGTTATAAAATATAACACAAAACTTGCACTTTCAGATTTAATTTGCTTGTTGGAAATCTCTCTGAGTAAATTGGAAATCTCTCTGAGTAAATTGTGTGAAGAGTTGCCAAATATAACATAAAATATTAATTTTGTACGAGAAAGTATTAGTTTTTCATATAATAAACATTTGGCAATCTCTTCGAGGGAACAAATACGTCATCAAACGGTAAATCATGCGCAAGGCGAAATCTTTATTTTATCATTCTTGTACGTATGTATATTAGGGTGGAGCGTTTAGGTAATGAGAAACAAAAAAATATTACTTTCGAAAACGACTAATGCTTAAAAGTTGTGAAATGGGTTAAAAAGTATTTCTGAAAAGTTTCATGTCTATCGGACAAATTCTTAGGATTCCATTTTTAATTTGAAAATTTTAAGTTTTTGTTAAAATCAAATTTTTTTATGTAGTTCTTGTTAGTATTTTTGGATTTAATTTTTGATGAATAGACCACCGAAGGGAGCTAGTTTTTTCCAAACTACAAAGTTGTTCGGGTATTTACAATTACTCATCGTGATTATTTTAAACAGAGTTTCTACAAATTCAAAAATTGTTACTTAAAATTCCTCAAAAAATACCACACACTTGTTTTATTACACTACTTTTTATCTTAAAAAAATATATGAACTGATCACCAACAAGTGAGTTCAAAATAGATAAATACGATTTCTTCGCAGTACCAATAATAAAATAACAATTTTTACATTAATACCGAAATGTTAACAAATGTGCCATATACCACATACACGTGTTTGCCTTCAATATCTTGTATTCTTTGTTTCATGCATAAATAGCAACCAAGACAACGGAGTGGTAGGGTGCGGAATTTTTTTATTTTTGTGTTTTAACTGGCAAAATAAAGATTGTGTTGAGATCAAGTTGTCTTATGTATGGTAAGTCTTACAACTTTCAATACTTGAAGCTTATGCGTGATATAACATTTTACTATTTGTAAATTGTACAATTTTTTACTCAGCGCCAGTGTATTGCACATTTGCAAAATATGCCAAGTACGCGTAATTACTTCAAATGTCCAATATTTGGGCATGCATCAGATTTTGCACAAAATAAACTTCCGACCTACGTTGATGTAGCACGAAGTTACACATTTATTCAAAAAACTTCAGGAAATACAAATTATTATCAAAGTTTTTCCCAAATTTCCGAAATATTGACAAAAAAAATAATAACAATTTGGGAAAAAGCATCTCTGCCAATTTAAAGTACGCCAAGAATAATTGCAAAATTAAAAGATTTTCATGAGCAAATGCAAAAAAAAAAAATATTCAAATAAACAACAAATTTTATATTAAAATGCAAGTCCTTTACATCCAGTTATGAGAATAAACTTTTCGACGTATGTTCTTGTAAGTGCGTCGATTTTTCTATTTGCCGGTGTATAAAGAAAGTTCCTATCTTAGAAAGACCTTTCCTGCTGGATCAAAGACAATGTAGAAAAATGGTGATTGGTGCAATAGACTTTGTAACGACAAGAAAGCTCGAAAACGGAAGAAAAAGGAAAATTGCTGACCAAACAAGACTTCATAACCTCCAAAATCTTACATCCGTATCAGGTTCAGCAGATACAATAATTTTCGATTCTGATACAGATTCTGAATCTGAAAACGAAAAAAAAACACTATTGCCTTCATCCACTACTACAGATAATTAAAGCTCTGACGCTACATCCCAACAAATTATTTCTCTCACAGAAAATGGCAGAGCAAGCATCTCAACCCGAAATAATTTATTGAAATTGCCGAGTGTTGCGATACATACGGAATTCCTGATCGAGCCGCTGCCATAGTTGTAAGTTCGACCTTGAATGATTTAGGATTGATTGGTCCTGAAAACTCTCATATGGTCGTCGATCGGCATAAAATTCGAAGAGCTCGTAAGGCAGCTAGAGCTGATACTCAAAGCTCTCAACCAACGCAAAATTCTGAATTACTTGGCATTTATTTCGATCGAAGAAAAGATCAAACTATATCCCAAGATAGATCTGGGAACAACTTAAAGAAAAAAACAGTTTTAGAAGAACATATTGTAATTGTTTCTGAACCAAGCTCAGAAAACATTGGTCATTTTACTGCTTCATCTAGCACAGCTCTATCAATAAAAACTGACTTTTGTGATTATCCAGCTACAAAAAAAATTAACATAAACAATTTAGTTGTCATCGGATGTGATGGGACTGCAGTCAATACCGGAAAGAATGGGGGAGTCTTAAGATTATTAAAATTAGAACTGCAAAGGCCTTTACAATGGTTCATATGCCTTTTCCATTGCAATGAGCTTCCATTGCAGCATTTGTTCCTAAAACTAGATGGAAGAACTGTTGGTCCGAAAGCGTTCTCTGGTCCTATTGGAAAAAAACTTTTAATTTGTGAGAATTTTCCAGTTGCAACATTCCAAACAATTGCATCAGATATACCGATCATAGACTTTTCTGAACTCAGTACAGATCAGAAATATTTGTACCAAATGACTGCAGCTATTTCTGGTAATAACTTATCACCAGAACTTGCTAAAAGAAATCCTGGAAAAATGGTTCACTCAAGGTGGCTTACAACTGCAAATCGAATTCTTCGTTTGTATGTATCCCAGGAAAGACCAAGTTCAAATCTTAAAATACTAGCCGAATTTGTTATCAAAGTATCTGCACCAGTTTGGGTCGAAATTAAAAGAAATCCAACATGTAAGCATGGAAGTTTACATTTATGGGGCATGATGAGCAAATCAAGGCATTTTGATATATCGGTACGAAATATTATTGATCCCGTAATTCAGCGCAATGGTTATTTTGCGCATCCTAAAAATATACTGCTTGCTGATGAAAGACAGCATATTCGAGAACTTGCTATAAGACGCATTTTACAAATAAGATCAAATTTTGACACCGATGAAACACAAATTCGACGATTCGAAGTGCCACTCATTAACTTTTCTGCCAAAGATTTCACCGAAATGATTGACTGGCAAACAAATAAAATATATGTTCCTCCACTCTTAAAGAAATTTTCTAGTGAATATTTAAAAGAATTTAACGTGAATGCTCCCGAGATAATAGATATCTTCAAATTTCCCTGCCACTCACAAGCAGTAGAACGATGTGTTAAACTCGTAACAGAAGCATCATCTCTTGTCTGCGGAGTGGATAAAAGAGGCGGATTTATTCGGGTTAGAATTGCATCAAGACAAACGCTACCTAAGTTTGAGACCAAATCTGACTACCAGAAAAGTCTTGTATGAAATAAATAAAAATAAAAAACAAATATCTTTTTATATAAAAATATATTTAAAAATTATAACAATAACATAAGAAAAATACAAAACATTACTAATATAAAATTTTGTATTTAGGTATAAAAAAAATACAAAATATATGAATTGAAACTATAAACACAAATAAAAAAAATTAAAAAAAGCATGTATGGATTTTAAACATAATAATTTCATGATACATATGAAAAAAACAAGAAATAAAAATAAATTAAAGAAAATAAACAAAAATTAAAAAAAATATATATGGATTTCAAACATTATAATTTCTTTATAAAAATGCAACAATAAACAAAATATTAAAATATTATAAATTAAAAAAAATTTAAATAAAAAAATATATGCATTTCAAACATAATAATTTTTTTATACATATTAAACAATAAACAAACAAAAAATATATAAATTAAAAATTAAAAAAAATTTAAAAAAGTTTATATAAAAATATATGGATTTCGAACAACAGCTACCTCCACGTGGTGAAATCTGAATGATCACAATTTATTAGATTAGCTGAATGCTGTTATATGTATATTTATATTGCTTATTGTTCAGTGATTTACTTTTTAAGTTTTGAACGAGAAATGGAATCCTAAGATCTTAGCCGATTGACCTGAAACTTTACAGAAATACTTTTTAGACCCACTCACAACTTTTAAGCCCTAGTCATACACAAAAATTAAAAAAAAAATAAACGCTCCACCCTAACGTATATACGTAAGTATATTATATTATTTGAGTGCCCCAAGCTTCAGTTCACAACTGAAATTGAAAAGAATGGTTGCATAAACTACCTGGACACAACCTTACATAGGATAAAAAACAATATCGTCTTAGATTGGTACTCTAAGGAAAGTTCTTCGGGCAGAATTATCAATTTCAACGCAACTCATTCAAAAAGTCAGATCGTTAATACTGCAAAGAATTTTATTCTCAGAGTCCTAAACATTAGTAATAAACAGTTCCACACTAAGAATATTAAAAAAGTCACAACAATTCTAAACAGAACAGTTTTCCGGAGAAGTTAATAAATTCCCTAATCAATGAAACCATTGTAAATATAGAAAAAAAAGACCAAAAAAATAACACCTGCTGAGGAAATTAACAAAGAAATCAAACATTATTTTTGCAGTGTATCATTTAATCCTGGTTTGACGGACAAGAAAGAAATAAAAACAGCAATTGAAAATAACAACATCAAATTTGCATACAAACCAAACACAACACTCAGCAGTATATTTACACGAATCAAAGCACCAACAGAGAAACAACAACAATGTGATTTAGTATACGAATTTCAATGTAAAGGCAATGATGAAGAAGAATGCAACCTAATATATATAGGTACTACAAAAAGAAACTTGGGAACCAGAATGTCAGAACACAAAAACGATATCGCTAAACAAAAAACATCGACAGCTTTATCAGCCCATGTTATCGACAAGAAACATTCAGTGGATTTTGACAAAGTCAAAATTCTAGATAGAAAAAAGTTAGAAAGGAAGAGATATACGATCGAAAGCCTACGTATACAACAAGAGATAGAAAGAACTATGAATATAAAAGAGGATACCGATAATATTAATGCTAGCTATATTGTTGCTATAAAATAAAAAATAAACTGCCATATCAACTATTGAACTTGACTCAGTGCTTGAGATATACACTGGTTGATTTTAGCTACTTTTCAAATTCTGATCTAAACAAATTTAATTTTTATACCCTCCAAAAAAGAATTTGGAGGGTATATTCACGTTGTCATTCCGTTTGTAACGCATCGAAATATCCATCTCAGACCCCATAAAGTATATATATTCTTGATCAGTGATGAAATCTAAGACGAACTGAGCATGTCCGTCCGTCTGTGGAAATCACGATTCAGTCCAAACGAAAAGAGCTGGACTCTTGAAATTTGGCATAAATATATTTTAAAACTTAGAGCAGGTTCAGTTCGAAGATGGGCTAAATAGGGCAAGAGGGAAAAAAGTTCCCCTAAGAAGAACTAAACCAACCCAGAAAAAACAACATAATTTTTAAAGTTTTTTGGTTATTTTGTTAAGCAAATGATATATTTTTATGTCAAATATGGTCCAACGCCTTAAACTTAGAGCCATTAATTAAAATAAAAATATTTTTTGACCCCGCCCACTTTAGTGGGCGTTATTATAGACAAAAATAGCATAAAAATTTAACAAATTGTTTTACTTAAGCCTACATTCCTTAAAAATAACACTTTTAAGCTTTAATGACGATGCTGAGACGAAACCTGGTACTACTCTGCCCTACCCCCTCCTTCCCCTTCGCCCCCTAAATGACCCTACTAAAAAAAATTTTTTTTTTAAATTTTGTATATAATCATCCCAAACATTTATCTTTAGAGTTTTATGACTGCCGATTTCTGCCCTACCCCTCCCCCCCCCCTCTTCCTTTGCCCCCTAAATGACCCTACCAAAAGAAAGAAATTTTTTTTTAAATTTTGTATATAATCATCCCAAGCATTTATCTTTAGAGTTTTATGACTGCCGATTTCTGCCCTATCCCCTCCTCCCCCTTTGTCCGCTAAATGACCCTATTAAAAATAAATAAAATTTTTTTTTAATTTTGTGTATAATCATCCCAAGCATTTATTGTTAGAGTTTTATGTCTACCTGTTTCTGCCCTACCCCCTCTCCCCCTTTGCCATCTAAATGACCCTATCAAAAAAAATAAATTTTAATTTTGTATATAATTATCCCAAGCATTTATTTTTAGAGTTTGATGACAAAGGTGAAATGTTTCCCCCACAGCCCTTGCCAGAGCGACCCCGCCAAAATACAGTTTTTATGCCCTCCAAAGGGAATTGTGATAAAGTCTAAGACGGTCTAGCAATGCCCATACGTTCGTCTTTGGAAAACATGATATTGTATATTTTTGAACCCCGCCCCCTTTAGGGGGGGTTGACGTACGACATTTTATAAAGGAACTCTGTCCCACCAAGTTAAACATTTCAAATTCACTTACTAAATATTTGGAGGATATTTAAGATTCGACCCGGTCGAATATAACGTTTTTAATTGTTTAATTTGACTTTAATTGTTAAAAACAAAAACAACGTATATGTAATTAATGTAGTACGAACCGCAATATTGTGAGTATAACTCTAACTTTAAAAGAAACAATGTTTTTATATTGTAACTAGTATGTTTTAAAATTCAAATAGACAAAAAAAACCCTTAAGAAGTCAACAAACAATTGACGAAACGTTGGGAAAAAAAATGTAATAAAGGTTTTTTATTAACATTGAATGTGTTAGGCCTGATTAGCTCAAAAAAATTCTTCACGTATTGAAATTTATGCGCTTGGCCAAAGAAAATCTAGAAACACAAATACAACATCGGAGGGCTTGCGAATTATTTATCTATTAATTTAGTAACATACACAAAACATACTGACATCTCTAAACATATGTAAGTATAATCAATCATGAAAGGATATTTCAAGCACATACAATTAAAATATAATATTGATATGTCAGGAGCTTTAAAAGAGTATTGTAATGAAACAAAAAGATTATCACAGCATCAACAGCAACTTAGGTTTCTATTATCGTGTAGGAGTTATGGCATTATACCTAATCACACGAAAAACATAACAATAAAAGTAGAAATGCTTTTTAAATGCAACACGATTAAAGCAAAACTAGTAGGAATTGAAAATAATTTTCATAAGAAGATACTAAGTTTAGAAATTGCCCAAACAAACACAAATATTAAATTAATAAAAAGTAAACTACTATGTATATCACATAAACAATTACATTAGTAATAGGCTTCAACACCATGATTATGATACGTTCATAAAGAAACAAGAAGACAGAAGTAAAAACATAACAAAAACAGTCAAAGAAAAACAGAAGCAAAAATTAACTACACTGAAAGAAAAATATTTCAAGAAATATGGTCTTTACTACAATGAACATTGGTTAGTGAATAAAACGGACGAAATAATTCCAATGGAATGCAAATGGCTACTGTCGTTGGTAAAGAAATTCTCTTTACCCGTAGACAATAATAATTTTTCAGCACTACATATTGTGGCAGACATTGAACAGTGTATTCAAGCGATTATAATAATATTTAATATAACAATTTAATGTGTATTGTGTATCATGTGTGTGTGCCATCTGTTTTGTGTCTGCACCTTCGCCGCAAAAATTGCCAACAGACACAACTGCGTTACCAGACTGCTGGCTGCGCTGGTTTTCTGGCGGTTGCTCCGGCTAGAGCTCGCCGTCTTGGGTGGGATCTTGCCAGCCAGTCTAGTAACCACAACACGTATATATATATATAAAAAAAAACCAGCATTGTGGTGCAAGCTGTTGTGCACAAATGAATAATTCCTTTTTCTTTAGAGGTAGAGCCCGAAGCATACACACGTTCACTCCCTTTCAGTACACTTACACATACCTACCAAAATGAAACCCTCTGGCGGCTGGTCTGCCAGGAATTCACCCTCCCCTTAGGAACCTTGCGGCTCCTCCGTGACATCTCATTGGTCCTTTACTGGATGTCCCAACGACGATTCCTTGGTCTCTTTCCTGTCCCTTACTTACCGCATGAAATTAGATTAAAATGCCATATTAATAACTACTAAAAAATTTTCAAATTAAAACAAAATACATGTTTATTATATATTAAAAAAGGTATTCAAGCAAAAATTAAAAAAAAAACAAATATGAAATTATAAAATAGCAATTTGAACAAAATTATTTAAATTTAAATTAAACCAAAATTAAAAGAAATTGCAAAAAAAAACAATTTTTTAAAATTTAAATTTACCAAAAATTATTAATATTAAATTAAACCAAAAGAATGCAAAATACACAAAATTATCAAAATGAAATTAAACAAAAGCCAAAAGAAATTGCAAAAAAAAACCAATATTTTTAAATTTATCAAAAAAAATTATTAAAATAACAAAACAAAATCACAAAAACTAAATCTGGCTCCAAAAGGGAGATGCCAAAAGGAAAAAAAACTGAATTTATACAGGATACGGCCGTCCGTAAGTGGCGTGTCCTATATTAAACGTTCGGTCGTCTCAGGTACAATAAAAAAATAAAAAACTCTATATATATATATTTAAAGTTGGCGAACCTTGTTTCAGGAATGCCGGAACTTTACTCAATCGCGACCGTTCCGATGAGCTCACCTAACTATTCGCGCCCTTTTTCTTTTCAAAAACGCGGCAAAGGGTAAGTCCCGCAAAAAAAATGTTTCCCTCCACAAAAAACTCCAAAAAAAAATATGTACATATATGTATAAGCCGTCCGTCGCAGTTTTCTGTCCCGTGCGAGTAAAAAGTTAATGGCACGATACCTGGTAGAGCAATATATATTTGGCTGTCTTCTCCGGTACTATCTCCACTCAGTTTGCTGGTGTTTGCGGCTTCAACAATTCTCCTTCTGAGGTTTCTTCAGCTTTCTTCCGGAACGGTCTTCTGCTGCTATTCACGCCGTAGATGTTGTGGGGCGGTTTTTATTAATTTTGATTCATGGACTTTATTTTTGCAGACTGTTCACTTTCGTTGTTTTTTTTTTTTTATTTGTTTTTTTATTTGTTTCTCGTTGGTTTTAATTTTGAAGGGCGTACAAAGTTTAAGTTTCCTTTTCTGTTTTTTTTTTTTGATGTAAAAGGAATTTTCTCCTGTTTTTTTCAAACTGTTTGTCTTAAGTTTCCTTTTTTTTTTGTATGTATTTTGATATAGTTTTGTTTTTTCTTGAAATTTTAAATATCAGTTTTTTCTGTTTTTTTTCTGTTCTCCACTATTTCACCACATACTTTCTATCAGCAAAAAAAATTCTCAAAAAACCCAAAACCACAGAATATTTTCAAAACCACAGAATATTTTCAAAACCACAGAATATCTTCAAAAATCTCTAGCAACTTAGAATTCAAAATGGGCCTCTTCCATCTATCTAAAATCCCTTTTATACACATTCCTCCTTATATACCTTCATTTCCATACATATAAACAAACAAAAATCCCGCCTTCCCATATTCGTAAACAAAAAAGAGACAACAAAACAGACAAACCATTTACCTACTCAACACATCTACACAGCTGATAGCCACTGCATTACCACTCATAGGGTGCACACGACACGATGGATACAAACTTGGAAAGGGGGAAAGATATAGCTCGAACAGTAGTAGCTAATAACGTTACTAACTTTAAAAATAAAAACACGCCTAAGGATAGATTTATTCTTACAATATATGGAAAAACCAAAAAGTTTTTAAGGAAGCATAGTAACATTATTTTCATACCATCAGACAAAGGGAATAAGACCGTCATAATGTACAAAGACGAGTATAACATAAAGATGATGTCAATGCTAGGAAACAGAGACACTTACAAACCCGTGAGGATGGATCCAACGACAAAGCTCCAAAGGGAAAACAAAAACATTATTGCAGATCTACACAAAAGAGAATGCATTGATATCTACCAAAAGCGTAGACTACAGGGTTACTCTGCAATAGCCCCGAGAATATATGGACTTCCCAAAATACATAAGCCTGAAACGCCCCTCAGACCAATCGTATCGTCGATTAAAGTACCTTGCTATCAACTGTCGAAACACATAGGGCATATTCTTAAAAACATAATATCTGAAACGTACAACATCAAAAACTCACTGCAGTTGAAAAACCAATTGGAACAGACTACTATAGATGAAAACGAAATTTTAATATCTTTTGATGTAGTTTCACTGTTTACAAATATACCAATACACGTCGCAATAAAAACCATAATGAGTAAATGGAATATCATAAGCAATTTTACCAAAATATCTAAGACCTTGTTCTTAAAAATTCGACGTTTCTGTCTCATAGATAACAATTACTTTGTGTATGATAAAACAGTTTTCAATCAAGTTTTTGGTATGCCGATGGGCAACCCCCTCTCACCTACTATAGCCGATATCGTATTAGATGGACTTCTTGATGAAACAATTGCAGAATTAAAAAGCAAAAACATTCACATAAAATACATAGTTAAATATGTAGATGATATTTTGGCAATTATCAGCTATAAGGACAAGGACACAGTCCTCGGTGTTTTCAACAAATATCACCCCAAGCTTCAGTTCACAACTGAAATTGAAAAGAATGGTTGCATAAACTATCTGGACACAACCTTACATAGGATAAAAAACAATATCGTCTTAGATTGGTACTCTAAGGAAAGTTCTTCGGGCAGAATTATCAATTTCAACGCAACTCATTCAAAAAGTCAGATCGTTAATACTGCAAAGAATTTTATTCTCAGAGTCCTAAACATTAGTAATAAACAGTTCCACACTAAGAATATTAAAAAAGTCACAACAATTCTAAACAGAACAGTTTTCCGGAGAAGTTAATAAATTCCCTAATCAATGAAACCATTGTAAATATAGAAAAAAAAGACCAAAAAAATAACACCTGCTGAGGAAATTAACAAAGAAATCAAACATTATTTTTGCAGTGTATCATTTAATCCTGGTTTGACGGACAAGAAAGAAATAAAAACAGCAATTGAAAATAACAACATCAAATTTGCATACAAACCAAACACAACACTCAGCAGTATATTTACACGAATCAAAGCACCAACAGAGAAACAACAACAATGTGATTTAGTATACGAATTACAATGTAAAGGCAATGATGAAGAAGAATGCAACCTAATATATATAGGTACTACAAAAAGAAACTTGGGAACCAGAATGTCAGAACACAAAAACGATATTGCTAAACAAAAAACATCGACAGCTTTATCAGCCCATGTTATCGACAAGAAACATTCAGTGGATTTTGACAAAGTCAAAATTCTAGATAGAAAAAAGTTAGAAAGGAAGAGATATACGATCGAAAGCCTACGTATACAACAAAAGATAGAAAGAACTATGAATATAAAAGAGGATACCGATAATATTAATGCTAGCTATATTGTTGCTATAAAATAAAAAATAAACTGCCATATCAACTATTGAACTTGACTCAGTGCTTGAGATATACACTGATTGATTTTAGTTACTTTTCAAATTGTGATCTAAACAAATTTAATTCTTTAATTTGACTTTAATTGTTAAAAACAAAAACAACGTATGTATATGTAATTAATGTAGTACGAACCGCAATATTGGGAGTATAACTCTAACTTTAAAAGAAACAATGTTTTTAAATTGTAACTAGTATGTTTTAAAATTCAAATAGACAAAAAAAACCCCTGAAGAAGTCAACAAACAATTGACGAAACGTTGGGGAAAAAATGTGATAAAGGTTTTTTATTAACATTGAATGCGTTAGGCCTGATTAGCTCAAAAAAATTCTTCACGTATTGAAATGGAAAAATATATTCTGTGCGGTCACACTCATGTCAAACAACATATTTAATCAAAATGTTTAATCAAAGTGTCAAAATTTAAAAACTTTATTTCCCAGAAATTTTTGTATAAATTTGTAACGGGAAATTTTTAAGATTTCGTTGCGCATATCAACATAATTTTTGATTCATTGTGTAACCTTTAATATGTTATTTATCAATTTCACTTTTATTAATTAAATTTTTGGAGCAACAAATGGTTTTAAATCACAGCTGTTTTTTTAATTTTAATTTTATGACAGTGTCGACAGTTATAGCGCTTTTGAACAAGTAATTAAACAAAACTTTCAGCGCTTTTTATACCCTCCAAAAAAGAATATAGAGGGTATATTCACTTTCTCATTCCGTTTGTAACGCAGCAAAATATCCATCTGAGACCCCATAAAGTATACATATTGTTTATCAGTGATGAAATATAAGACGAGCTGAGCATGTCAGTGCGTCCACCCGTCCGCCCGTCCGTCTGTGGAAATCACGATTCAGTTCAAACAAAAAGAGCTAGACTCTTGAAATATGGTATAAATATATCGTGAAGGATAGCACAGGTTAAGTTCGGAGATAGGCTAAGTCGAACTAGAGGGAAAAAAGTTCCTCTAAGAAAAACTAAACCAACCTCCAAAAACCAACATAATTTCTAACGTTTTTTTGTAATTTTGTTAAGCAAATGATATATTTTTATATTAAAGAAGGTCCAACGCGTTAAACTTAGAGCCATAAAATAAAAAATAATAATTTTTGGACCCCGTCTCCTTTAGTGGGCGTTATTAAACGCAAAAATAGTGCAAAAATTTAAAAAATTGTTTTACTTAAGCCTACATTCCTTGAAAATAACCTTTTTAAGCTTTAATGACGAAGCTGAGACGTAACCCGGTACTATTCTACCCCCTCCTCCCCCTTTGACCCCTAACTGACCCTATAACAAATTTTTTATATTTTTATTTTTGTTATGTTTTATAACAAAGGTGAACTGTCTTCCCCACAGCCCTTTCCAGAGCGAGCCCCGCCAAAATGTAGTTAAAAATTTGGAGGGTATTTAAGATTCGACCTGGTGGAATATAACGCTTTTACTTGTTTAATATCAGTTAGAAATATTTTTATTTTCTCTTTTGTAGCGAAATATTTGTATATTTTTCATACATAGGAGTGTAATTCCAATATTCATATTACAATTATTTAATATAAGATTCACATTGGTAAGTATGATAAGATTCATATTACAATTGTTTATAATAAGATTCATATTGCATGAACCGAATTGGTAAGTATATTCAAATATAAGATTCATATTACAATGGGACACTTAGTCACCATAACACTGTTGGGTAAAACTCCCCCGGACGAAGATTGGTTCCCAATTTCTGAAGGATATTTGGGAAACGATACAATTGTTTTCTTAATTATTTTCTTAGATTTAAATTTAATGCTCAAGTACACAATGAACAAAGTTGTTGCAATTATAATCACAATGTAAATGGTTATATTAGTGGTTTTTTGGTTATCTCTTAGTTCATTTATATATCTTATATTTCTAATATGTTCATATGTTATGTTTTCTAGTGTTATTTTCTCTTCAACATTTATTTGTATTTCCTTAAACAAACTAGGTATTATTATATTTTCACCGTAAACCTTTCTATCGTACCACTTTTCGAGTATCTGTATTTTAATTCCTCTATTCTAATAAGAAAATGTCCCATCAAAGTTATAGGCATCTCATTACATGTTTGATTTACAGTTATATTATTCATGTTTATAGCAAAAATTATATTAGAATTTATTTCTATTACATTTGTAAACGGATTCTTTCGATAATTACATTCCATTTTTTTATAATTCAATACAGTTATCTTTTATCATTGTTAAATTTTTCTTATAATCAGTTTCATAGTATACAACGTTATCTCTTGTGATATACGTTTGTATTTCTTCGCTTAACTCTAGATTATTGTTATTTGGGATTGGTTGGACAAACAAGGTTTCATAAAATTCAGTAGTTAATTGAGGAATTTGGATTATAAAAAGGATATTTATTTTACTTGTCGCCACAGCCATTCTAATATTTTGTATTTTTTCAAAAGTTATGTCATGTTATTCTATTTCTTCATCTGTCAAAATATTCTGGCTCAGGAGCCCTAAGCTTGATGTCAAAAGTATTCCCTCAACCTTGTCAATTATTCTTTCTAGTTTTTCTATCTGAAACGAAATTGCCGTCCTTCAAATTTCCAATTCATCCCGTTTGGTTTGATTATTATAATTGTCACATATTCGAGATAAACATTTTTGTTAACCATATCGTATATCTTCGACAATTTAGTCAATTGTTCATCAGAACGTTCATTTATTTGAACCTGACCATTGGATTGTTCAATCACACTATGTGCATTACCTTCCACTATTTCTTATCTTTTTTCTATGTCTTGCCTGTCTTCATCGTCCATTGTTCCAGACAAATATTTCAGTCCCTTCTCTTCTCTTTTTTTTAAGATCCTGATATTCTCATTCAGGCTACCATGAAATCGCTCAACATCTGAATTGCCTGTGTGACGGTAAGGAGTAGTAAAATGGTATTCTACATTATTTTTCTCTAGAAAATCCTTAAACAGTGCCGAATTAAAGCCTGGTTCATTGTCCATAATCAATTTTTTTGGAGTTCTCATCAAATTAAAAAGCATAGTAAAGTGTTTAATGAAATTAAGTGGAGTTCTCTCTTCAATCTTTTGTATAAGGGCATATTTCGAGAATTTATCTATCATCGTTATGTATGGGTCTTTTGCGTCTAAAAACCATATATCGGCATGGTATATTTTGTAAGGTGCACTAGGGGTTTCTGTCTTCTCAATAGGAAGTTTAACAGGATTTCTCTCTATTTTATAATTGCAAATTTCACAATTATTTATAACTCTAGTTATTTCTTTTCTCATGTTTGGGTAATAATATTTTCTTTTCAATTCGTAATATGTTTTGTCAATTCCAGGGTGATTATTCTCATACTTATGATGTCTCATAATAACTTCCAATTTTCTCTTTTTCTACATTCTGTAGTAGTGTATAAGTTCTATATATCCTCAACTTTTTTATATTCCTTAATCCAATAACCCGATTCTGAATCATATCGTATAATTCTTCAACATCACAATATATCACCAGATTTTCTTCCTTTTCAATTATTCTAATTATTTCTTTCAAAATTATTCTGTAGTCTTTTGAATTGACTCCGAATTTATATAATTTTTTACCGAATAGAAGCTTTTCTTCAAACCTGCCCTTGAACCAAGATTTGTTTATTTGCAAACTGCAAAGGTCTTTCTGTTACCTCAATATGATCTAATCCATCATTTTGAGTGCTGTGTGCTGTTGCACTGAGAAAATTAAATCGTAAAATCAAAGAAAATACACTTTGTTGCAAAGACTTTTATTGGTCAGATTGTGCCCAAAGACAAAACATTTTTACCGGAAAGGCGCAAAGATCTTTAGATTCCCATGAAATATATACTTAAAATCAAAGACTTAAAATGTTGTGGCAAGGATGTACGTCTTTGGAAACACATGAAAATGTCCTTAAACTAAGGAAAAAGTATTTTGGCACAAAAACTTTCATTCGTTAGTCATAAGACTTAAATTTTTGATTTTAACTACAATTTGCATTGTAACAAAGACGTAATTTTAACATTATTACAAAGAAACGCAACTAAATTCAACGAAATAATTCTTTAAAATACTAAAGACTGATATGTAGAAACAAAGGCAATTTTCTTTGAAATCTGGTATAGAAATGTTTTAAAAAATTAAAATTTTTCTGCAAAATAAAATATTTAATGAAACCAAACACAGCATTTTTATAAAAATTTTTTATTTCAGTTTAATGTAATAAAATAAAAAATAGTTCAAATGCAGCATAACTTTACATAATTAATTAAAATCTAAGAACTTTTTCACACGATGAGTTTAATATTAACTCCTGACGTGGGTATCTGAATAATTCAATATTTGTAATATGAAAAGAGCTATATGCATTTATAATTTTGTGTGCCTGAAATTTTTCCAGAAATACTGTATTCATTTCTTGAACCACCAAATATGTGTGTAGGGAATATGACAACACACATATCTCCTTCAAGTTGAGCTATTTTATTGAAAAGATTATTTTCCTTGCCAGGGAAAAGCCAGGCAAAATCTACATTGATAAGGCCTTGGCCAATTGTTAAAAATAGTGCTGAGGTTTTCTCTTTGTTCCTTCATTCGAAGTTCGCGTGTTTCTTTCCATATGTCGAGGAGATTGGATGGCTGATTATGAATTAAAAAATTTTTTTTGTTGATCAACTCTACAGAATTGCATTCATCTTGCACTGCATCATCAGTCTCAAGCCTAATCTTTTTTGTTGACGTTTTTAATTGCTTTCGCTTGTACATGGAATTGAAGTACCTGTCAAATATTTTGCCGGATGGTTTTTTTTTATTTTGCCTGGGTATATAGTAAGTTGATTCAACTCCAGTTGGAAATAATGCCACTATGGACTTGGAAACCATTAGCATGTGCCTCGGCTGCATTTTGATATTTTTGAGTATGAAGTAATCGACAATAATTCGTGAAATTGCCGACTGATCTTGTTCGTTTTGATTCATATTTTTGTAGCACATCTTGTCCAGCAACTGATGTTGAAAGCACTTCTTTTAAATCAAATGTTGACTCACAATCATTTTGTAACCAATCAGAAATTGTTGAGCTGCTATTTGTCACTGTTTTGTCGCTACCGGATCAAGATATTGCATCAAACTGAAGAAAAACAGAAACAGAAAAAAATTATTATTACGCCACGATAGTTAACAAATAAATAATTAATAAACTATCACCCTATACATACATTATTTTGTAAACGCCACTTTTGCAAGTGGTAGCGAAATATAATTTTGCGGTTTATGTCACATCGGTTTATGAAAATTTCATTAATGTCACAGGATCGCATCATTTTTAATACATTGATCGTAGAAATACCGCTTTCCGAAAAAATTTTGATTCCTTCATCATCGATGCCCCACTCACGGAGTAAACTTTCAAGTTCAGCTTCCATTTCTAAAAACGAATTAAATATCATGTAAAGGTAAAATAAAGCTTAAAGTTTGAGGTATGTTTCTTAGTATTTTTCCTTTGAAAACGAAAACAATAACAACAATATGATGCTACTGCGTAATGCTATTAAAACAGTGATGTCAGCCTCATACACAATTGTGGAAGCGAAACTCACATGTACGCTTACGCTCTTTTATTTTGAGAGCGTAAAATATAATTGTTTACTGAAAAACACTCTCATTCAGCGGGAAGTATCGCAAGTCCTGTTTTGAGGCCTCTAAACAGAAATAATATATTTATATAAATATATATACAATACATATAAGAGGTTTGAAATAAGTTGAATCCACTGTATGTAGGTACATCTTTTCGAAAATTTCTTAAAGTAGCTTTTAAATTAATTCATAAGTAAGACTTTTTGTAAAAATTGTTTCTTTTGTATATAAACTAACCAAATGTTCAGCTTAAAAATGGAGAAATATTTTAAAATTAAATATCTGAGCACTTGGCAATTTTCGAAACCCTTTTTTACAACTTATAAAATTAGAAGATATTATTGGTAAATAAAAGGATACTCTTAGAAAAGGCCACTAGTTAGGCCTCGCAACCGCACATTTCTCCCGCTGGGAATGTAAGAGATAAGAGTGATCTCACCAACATAATCACATTTGACATCACTGTATTAAAAACACAAATAAAACAAGTAAAAGTGCTATATTCGGCTGTGCCGAATCTTCAATACCCTTCACAGATGTAATTCTTCTTTCTTTCTTTCTTGCCAAAACAGAAAGTAGGTTTAATTAAAAAATCAAAATGATGTTATCGGTTACTTTTATATTTAAGAAAACGTTTAAATTTTTCGGCTAGGAAGCTAAATGTTTGGCTTTTCTTATATCTAATACCTATGAAAGTCTTTCAAAAATATGAAATATGTTTAAATTACAAACAAAACAAAAAATCCGTTTCATGTACCCCAAAAAGTTCTAATTGTCCAACCGTAGAATCGTCTTTTAGATTTTGTTGGTTTTTAATACCAGTTTACTTCTTTCTGATGTATAAAATAGGTATAATTCATCATACTAATCAAAAAATAACAAATAAAATGGCTGCTTTTATGAATCGGAAAATGCCGATTTTCCAACCCTGGAACCGAATTTTTAATTTTTTAATACTAATTTAATTTTTTCTGATATATAAAATAGCTTTAATTCACTAAAAAACAAAATTTGGGCTTTATGTATGTACTTTTATATACCAAAAATATTTCAATTTTCCAACCCTGAAACCGAATTTATAATATTTTGATACCAGTTTAATTTTTTCTGAAATATCTAATAGGTTTAATTCACTAAAAGCACAAAATTTTGAATTTATGTATGTACTATTTTGTACGAAAAATATTTCGATTTCCCAACTCTGGAATTTTTATTTTTTACCAATGCAATTCTTAGTGAGCTGTAACATAGTTTCACTTGACAAAAAAATTAAAATTTGTAAACTTTTTGGTCACTTTCATGTACCATAAAGTATATCATTTGTCCAACCTTGGAGTCGAAGTTTTGATTTTTTAAGATTTTAATACCAATTTTGTTCTTCCTGAATTATAAAACAGCTTTAATTAGCAAAAACACAACGTCAATTGCCTCTTTGGTTACTTTTATGCAGAATAAATATATCAATTTCCCAACCCTGGAAACGAAATTTAAGTTTTTTTTACCAATGCAACTCTTAATGTGGCATGAAATAGTTTTATTTAAGAAAAACTTAATATTTATAACCATATAGGTTATGAATAAAGTTTTAATTGGTAAAAAACAACGTCAATTGCCTTTTTGGTTACTTTTATGTTCAATTTCAATTCCCCCACCCCTGGGAGCGAAATTTAAATTTTTTTAAATTTTCTTTATCAATGCAAATCTTCTTGAGGTATAAAGTAGTTTTGTTTAAGAAAAACTCGAATTTTACTACCATTTTGGTTATAACATGTACTACAAAATATTGCATGTACCAAAAAAAATTTAATTTTTCCAACCCTTCAAACAAAATTTTAATATTTTTTGTTTGTTTTTTTTTATCAGTGCAATGCTTCTTGAGGTATAAAGTAGTTTTATTTACGAAAAATTGCAAATTTTTTACAATTTTGGTAACTTTCATGTACCATAAAATATTGCACTTGTCCATCCCTGGATTCGAAATTTAATTTTTGAATTTTTGATACCAATTTTGTTCTTCCTAAATTATAAGACAGTTTCAGTTGGCAAAAAACAAAAAAAAAATAAACATCAATTGCCTGGTTGATTACTTGCATGTATAAAAAAATTCAATTTCCCAACCCTGGAAGCAAAATTTGAATTTAAAAATAAAATTTTTTTTTGCCAATGCAAATCTTCATGACGTATAAAGTGGTTTTGTTAAAGAAAAACTTAAAATTTTTAACAATTTTAGTTACTACATGTACTACAAAATACGGAATAGGCCGAAAAAAAAATTTTGACCTTCCCATCCCTGGAAAAAAATTTTTATTATTTTAGTTTTTAATAGACCATTGAGGCTCCCCAAACCACGAAATTGGTTTAATTTACAAACATTAAAAAAAATAATTGATTTTTGGTATAAATTTTGCGTCGAGAAATAGGTGCAATCCTCCCAGCTCTGGAACCATAGTTCGGATTTATCTGAATTTTAAAACCACTCTATATAAGTTCATTTCCAATCCAACGGTCCAAAAATGAAGTGTCTATCTCTTCTGGGGGCTTGGCAAGACCTGTTTGATTACTTTCACTTATAAAAACAATGCAATTTCCCAACCCTGGAAGCAAAATTTGAATTTAAAAATGAAATTTTTTTGCCAATGCAAATCTTCATGACGTATAAAGTGGTTTTGGTAAAGAAAAACTTAAAATTTTTAACAATTTTAGTTACTACATGTACTACAAAATACGGAATATGCCGAAAAAAATTTTTTTAATTTCCCATCCCAGGAAAAAAAATTTTATTTTTTTAGTTTTTAATAGACCGTTGAGGCTCCAATTCTCACGATAAACAAATCTATCAGATTTCAATTCTTACATATTGGCCTTGAACATTTATAAACTTCAACAAATGGATTTATTGAAGTTATAATTTTTGCTGACCAAACACAAATTCTTTTAACTTAAATCTAAATAACAAATTTTATGTTATTTACGCTGTTGCTCATAATTATATAGACGTACTTTGTAACAGTGATGTACATATGTGCACATACACTACAATGTACTAAAAGCACGAGGAATAGCATCCTCCTTCGTCGGACCTGTAGCAAAAATATAGCTGGCGTGGTAAAAGTTTTGAATAGCTACAAAAAATTATCTACCTTCTGCTTTCTAATTCCGGCGCAATGCATATGTAGGAGGCATCCCCTGAGTGCTGGTCCGAGCTGAAAAAAAGTTCAGTTGTATTATATACTTCAGTATCCCAGAACTTTTCATTTATATAGCTTCACTGATTTTAAATATTTCTTAGTATCCAGATTACAAAAATATGTACTACGAGTAAATGCATTACTAAAAGTGCTAAAATGGCAAGCCATTTTCTAGCAAAAAAATACGTGTGTTTTTGGTGTTGTAAAGTACGTTATTAAAAAGAGTGAGTTCGTGAGCGTGCATGATGGTGAGCGCCTTAAATCTTCCCGTGTGAGAGCTTGCTTGAAAAAAATTTTAATTTTGCCTTAATTTTACTCACTCTCAGATCTCTACCTGTTAACTCACTTGACTCAAACTTCAGTGGAGAGTGTGGTCTTCAGACGGTCTTATTTCCCTTTGATGTTTTTATTTTTATTTTTTTATTTTTATTTTTTTATATTTTCTCCAAAAAACTAAAACTTTTGAATCATCCTTTTCTTATAAAGGGTGTTCTATATAGAGTGACACAAGTTTAAATCATAATTAAACAAGCATATTTTTAATATCAATGAAACGGGTTTTAATTGAAAGACAATTTTATGAAATTAATGTTTAAATGCTTTGCTGTACAGCGGCTACAATTTCTTCAGTTCTTACTTTTCGGCCTCTGACGGGATGCACATTATCAGTAACAGTAAATGTGGTCCGAAAACGATCTATTGTCCTTCGAATTAGCCGCTCTGAATGACGATTATGTACGCCGTAAAATGACGAATAAAACAATATCGTTATTAAAAATTTTAAAATTTCCACGCGTTACTCTGGTGTTGTGACACTTTAAAAAACACGCTATTTATACAACATATAATTCTTTAATGTTTTTAACTGTACTTTTGTATGCATTTATTTTTATACCCTCCAAAAAAGAATTGGAGGGTATATTCAATTTGTCATTCCGTGTGTAACGCAGTGAAATATCCATCTGAGACCCCATAAGGTATATCTATGTATATATTCATGATCAGTGATGAAATCTAAGACGACTTGAGCATGTCCGTCCGTCCGTCTGGTGAAATCACGATTCAGTACAACCGAAAAGAGGTTGATTCTTGATATTTTATACAAATATAAAGAACGGCATAACTCAAAATTCACGTTTTTTTAATTAATAATACAGAAATATTGGCAATATCATGTTCTATCTTGTGTAAAATACTCGTTTTGATATCTTGTATACAGAACGTGTGAGACGAGTGTATGCCGTTATTTCTATTCCTATGTTTTGCTCTTATTATACTCACAACAACGACACATCGTTAGTTACGCCACAGTCGTTAAGGTGTGAACATCGTTTTCTTTTCGCGAAGAGCGACATAATTTGCGTTGTGCCTCTATAAGTGGAAAAGTAAATGTGTTTTATGTAGTAAAAATTCTTATATACTGCCATATTTTGTGTTGTGACTGTTTTGTTGAAAAAAATCATGTAATTATAAAAAATTGTTTTCGCATTAAGAACGACACATTTTAGTTTACTACACTACTATCAATGAACTTTAGCAGCAATAGAGTCATAACTCAAAGTATAAACAGTTTTCCATCTGAAAACAATTATTAAAAATTTTTTACTCTACGTTTTTCTATACAGATATATTAAATATAAGCTGATTTACAAGATGATATCAAAATATTTACATTTATTCATTTTTCTTCAGAGCTATAGTCAATTGAAAACTTAAAGCACATTCATCTCAAAATCGAAAATTTTGAGTTATGCCGTTCTTGCAGCAAATGAGCGATATATGCATATGTATTTAGACATGTTTATGTAATAATTCTACAAACTTGTCCAAAAGCTATTTGTTAAGTAGCTAAAACACGGGAATCAGCCGCAGTATCTTGAATGATTAGCAAATTCACTCTCCCTGTTGATAAGACAGTGCTACATAAAGTATACAGAAACCTGCACTATCACAAAATTATTCTGTAAATAAAATCCTTTCGTAAAACGGCATTGCCGCACATCAAACTGATGTTTCAAACTTGTGTATGGGTTGGTAAAATTCTGTTTGGCAGTGCAAATCTAAATTGTTTTGATATTCTTCAACTTCTTCAAACTCACATCAAACCATACGTGTGAGCAGAGTTTGAAGCCTCAGTTTGATGTGTGGCCATGCCGCTAAGCAGGTACGAAAAAAAATATATTAGGGACGTAACGATACGCCGGTTTGCCGATCCGATACCGATACTCAAAAAGAAATATCGCCGATACCGATACGCATATTGAAATTGAAGTCAAGTTAAAATTAAGAAAGCTCAAGTAGAGTAATTCTTTTATTATAAATAAAAAATTACAGTGTAAGAGATTATTAATATTTAAAATTGATATTTGAATTCATTCTGAAATTAACAACAAACAAATTATTTATTTTTAACAAAAAAATGTGGCGCGTGCCGACAACTCAATTGTATGATTGCGCGCGTATGCTATTGACGTGTATTGGCTGCTTTAGTTGTCATGTAAAAAAAGAGTTGGAAATTGAATTTATTGTTCAAAACAGATCTAAAAAAATTTAAGAAATATCGTCATATCGACAGTAAAATATCGCCGATATCGATATATGTAGTATCGGCAAATCAGAAGTATCGCCGATATATCGGAATCTGTTACATCCGTAGAATATATTGTGGGAGAATACTTTAAAAAATAGATGCCCAAAATTCAATTTGCTTATGCATCAAATCACGTTGGGGTTGTGGGATACTATATCAGAATTTTCCGTGGTTAACTACGTTCCTACTTATTATGTGAAGGCATAGGTCGTGTACAGTCAGTTACAGTAACGGGTAAAAATACGGGTTAATAACTTCGCCGACATGTGGTCTGAGGCACCCCGTCGGCATCTGTGCACCAATATTTTGCAAATTTACTTTGTAAAGTATTCCACAAATAAATAAGTAAATAAAAAGCATTAGAATGTTAACAAATGTATCTTTTCAACATGAAATATTATTTTCCACATATGGGGTTTTCCTCCGGATGGTCAACCAGGATCGAAAAATAAAATGTTGATAGTCTTCGTGTTTTAATGTTTATAATTATAAAAAAATTTTATTTTTTACAATAGAATGGTTTCATATCATATCTTAGCTGATTTACATGAGGAAATTTGTCTGGAAACTGGAAAATTTTATATATTCTTTTTAAGCTATTTCTAAAGACATTTTTACATTTAATTATTTTACATGCAAAAAAGGTATTATGTTTGTAATCTTTCTTCAAAATCTCTCTATTACAATTAATTAAGAAGAGAAAAATGTAAGTAGATAGGGAATGTACCCGCCAGGGCAATTAAAATACTCAAATTTCAGCAATTAAATTTTAAAATTTTGTACTGAAATTTTAAAATTTTAATCGTCAACTTTGTGTTAATTGGTTTTTCAACTAATTTGATACTTTAATGTTTGAGTGTGTGTATTTTTTCCCACGGTTAAATAGGGGTGTTCACATTGTTGTTGTTTTTTTATAATGTTGGGGTAGGCGTGGGAATTTTTGTCTCTCCATAGGTGACCTTGGGAATACATGTCCGTCGGTATGTGAGCGTGGGAATTTCGGTCCGTCCATATGTGAGGGAAGTTTCGTGGAGGAGTGCTGTAGTAACCAAAACGAGTTTGTATATGTGGGCGTGAGACCGTGGGAATTTTTGTCTGTCTATACGAGACCTTGGGAGTTTGTGTCTGTCCATATGTGACCTTGGGAATACATGTCCGTCGGGATGTGAGCGTGGGAATTTGTGTCTGTCCATGTGTGCTATGTCTTAATAGAAAATAAGAAATTTTTAGTATCTGACACAACATTTTTTTAGGAAGTACAATATATCAAAAGTGTTGTATAAATGGATGGCCCTAATGTTTGTGGTTCGTATCTTCTTGCTGGAGTGAGCTTTCTTCTTTTATTTTTTGCTTGTTTTTAATTTTGGCGTGTGTTTACTTAAGATATTTTGTCCAGCAATTCAGTTATTGCTTTTTTGTGTGCAATGCTTGAGTGTGGGGGAATAATTTGATTATTCTGATCTTGAAGACGTTGTGAAAAAAATTTACTATTGCATAAATATTGAAACTGATATTTTGTTTATTTTATACATACATGACGATCATCGATGGATTTTATTTGGGGATCTGGATGGTGGTGCGATTTCTGTATTTTGTAGAATATGAATATTTATGCTATGTTTAAGTGTGTGTGTGTGTGTGCTTTTGAGTTCAGAGTGGCGATTGGAATGTCTGCCTGTCAGACAGGCTGTGTGTGTGACGATTGGTGAGTCTGTATGACAGTTCGCTTTTTTGCTTTCCGGGATTTAGCGGAAGTGGGTCAGTATGCAATGTGATAAGATGTACATATTCATGCGTACATAAATATCTACAAATTTATTTCATTTACGCATATACATACAAACAAATAATAAGCGTTTATTCGTTGTGCCCAAATATTCCCTTGACCATTTGAATGAATGAAGCATTGTGTTTGTTTGTTGTGTGTTCTCTGAAATAAATATGTATGTATGTAGGTTTTTACTTGAAATAAAAATACATTTATTTTAATTTTTATAAGCATTTATTTAAAAGTTTGTTAACATTTTCATTTTTAAGTAAAATTGCATTCCTTAAGGCACAAACACCAAAGCCGTGATAGCTACAATAGAGATATTTTGAATGCTTAGTTTCGATTTGGTTAAAATTAATGCAGCCAATGTCTTCAATGTTATAAACTATTTGATGAATCATTTTTTCTAGCCATTTTTTCTTCTCTTCGCCCTTAACATATATTTGTGAATTTCTTATATTGGATTTTAAAAACTTGCAAACGCTTTGAAATGAGACTGATCCAACATTCCAGTTAATATGATGATAGTTTTTGGTTAACCAAACTGCTTCTCTCTGCTTTTTGGTTGATAAGCATTCGAAATCAAAAGGCGGTTTTATGATGAAATTGAGGCATTCGTTGTTGCTGAAAACGACAGGTAGTTCTTTTGCGATGAAGTCATTTGAATTATTTTTGAAACCTTGCAAGTCTACAAAAACAATATCACCATCCATGTTATTAATTTATAAGACCTTTTGGACTTGACCTTTTATTGGTATGTATTCTATTACGCGGTCATGAATAAGAACGCAGTAAGATGATGTCGTTGCTGGAATATTTGTTACTGTTTCAAATTCAATTTTTATATCAATCGGTCCGGTATTGACTGACTCGTTCTGATAGCTTACATCTACTACAATAATTGGAGCATCGTCTTTAAACTCCTGAACAGTTAACAAGGGTTGAGGCTCTTTCATATAGTAGCTTTGTTGAAATCTTACATACATATAGAATTGCATAACGTTCATTTTTAAATTTTATGTTAAGATCATCATATGGGTAAGAGGTAGAATTTAAATGTACTTTTATATTAGTCAGATCACAGTGAACAAATTTGTTATCTCGTTGAAATGCGACCAATACAAAACGTGGTCGCTCTTTACTTGCAGCTAATTTAACATTCCAAATATGACTTGTCCCTGTATTCAATTGTGGATTCATATGGCAATACCAGCTACGAAATGCCATCGGTATAGAAGCACCATTGTTAATAATTTTAATCATATTCAACTTGCTCTGATCAGATAATTGTACGTGTGGAATTCTCCAGGAGATGAGTGAAATTGTAAGCTTCGATTTTTCAGTAGAAACGCTCGAGTGTACATGAGCTTCATCATTTTTATTGCGCAAGAGTATCAATTCATGCTTTCCATTAAGTATAACTTTGTTGTAGTCTTCAGCAAATCCCAAAAGCATTTTTAGTGGTACATGAAAATTAAAATATCCATTCTAAGATTCAAATCATCAGTTTTATGTCATCCACCATTTTGCATTACAACGCTTTCGGTTGGTGATAGAGATACTAAATTTTTTATTATGGTTGTTGTTCCTAAATACCTTGTATGATCGATTTCAATGCCATTAAACTCGTAGCGGATTTCATTTCATAGATGTGCAACAAATATGTTTTTCAATTTAAAATTTTCTGAAAATTTTCCAGTGTTTTCATCTACCACGAAACCTTCCACATATATATAGCTCTCACTAGGCAACACGTACAAATCTTGATTTTGTATTGAGATTCGTATCTCATCATTATTATTGTACGATTGTAGATATGGTATGTAGGTATGATAGTCCTTTTTTATTATCTATATTTTCGTCATACAATGGCTTATCGAATACGTTTATTATTGAGCTCATTTTGTTTTCAGTTTGAAATTCAAAGACTTGAGAAAACTTTTGTTTGCTGTTGTAAGTGACCTTTGACGAGCAGATATTTTGTGATATACTTGTATTGTATGTTATCATTACTTAGTTGGCCTTAAATCAGATACGGGCGTTTCATAGCACAATTGTGCTGAGATCATTCACACGTATTCTTACCCTCTTTAACTTAGTCGTCGATGAGACAGCGATGAATGAATATCAGGCGGATGCTTACGAATTTTGTTATATTTTTTTCCAGAATATTTGCCCAGCAAACAAATTCAGTTATAATGATATGCGAAAAATATTTTGTCATCAACAATGCTTTCGATAACATACAATGGCTTTTACACAATTTTTCTCCAATAACGGACTATACTAATTCTCCTAATTTAGTAATACACTTAGTTTTATTAATTAGTCTGTGTAAAATCTTATTAAATATATTTTGAATATGTTTCCCATATGAAAATGATCTTCCATGTCGACATATATCAAAGCTTATTAAGTTTGATACATCCAACCGCGTATATTTTTTTGGCGAATATTCAGTGTTATGCTCCAGCAAGCAACCATTCTTCTATTTATTTATTTATTTATTTTTTTCTTGAATGGAAAACAACAAAATATTGTCCCATCTTTTTTAATATTTTTCATTTGACTGTTTATTTTTAATTAATAATTTTACGTAATCAACGTTTTTTTTAACTTAGAAAATATATATGTAATGAATGCACCATTATCTTTCAAACGCTTAGCTTTTTGTTTGGTGGGTAGCTCGCAAGCTCAACACATACACAATTTACCAATACATTGACAGTGCCCACCACTGCC
Organism: Linnaemya tessellans; assembly: GCA_951800035.1. NCBI lineage: Eukaryota > Metazoa > Arthropoda > Insecta > Diptera > Tachinidae > Linnaemya > Linnaemya tessellans. The sequence goes on from OX637534.1 coordinate 81,229,984, forward strand.
TTAAATGTATTCGTATTGTAATTTCCTCCCCTCTGAAATTAATTAAATCACCGTTCTGATCAACCACGCGCAGTGATAGAGAGCTTATCTCTTTGGTGTTTACAGGTAAATAAATGAGATTCCTTGGAATCTCATCTATTTTATAGCCTGCAGGTACATTAATCGGAGACTCATGAAGTGTGTGTGATTTTGAATTGTTCATATATGTATTTGTAGCGATACTACTTTCAATTCGCAAGAGATTTACTTTAAAAATATTAACTGGAAGATCTGAGTAATGATCATCGGTCGGTGTTAGGATTTTACTATTGAATCCTAAAAGATTCCCAATTGTATTTTCTTTATTAAAATATATCGGGTCTTTAGAACTATTTATTTTAACTTGCATCGTATTGTTGTTAGCTTCTATAAAAGTATGCTCTCCAGGACTAAGTCGTTTGTATTGCTCTTCTATGTAGTCAACTCTATCTTTCAATTCATAAGATCCAATTGGTATTTCAATTACATATTCCCCTATATGAAACATATTGTTATAGGAGTCTACATTTGGAATACTGTTGTATGAATGAAAATCAGCGCTGATGAGTTAGAGCTCAGACAGTGTTGTCAGATAATTTTTTTCTTCCCCCCAAAAAAATTTAGAAACCCCCTAGATTCTACACTTTTTCTTAAAAAACCCCCTAAATCAGAAAAGTTTAAGTAGTAATTTGGTTTCATCATTTTTATTTCATTCTTACGCGAAAAGGACGAAAACACCCAAATTTTTATTTTATTTTTTTATAAAAAGCCCCCAAAAATATATATCTGCAATCTTTCTTTCTTTTGTAAGAGACGGCTTGAGGAAGTTTGTTACGGGTACATGTACTTCTTTTGTTTGGGATGCAAATCAAACATGTTTATTTGTATTTTGTTGTGAAATAAGGTCTTCTGTTAGCCACCATAATGCTTTTACAATATTTGCATAAAGCTTTGTAGTTGTCTCCCTGTTCAGGGGCTAATCAATCTGAAATTTAATTTTGCATTTATTGTGTTTAAAATTTTATTTAAAAATACAATACCTCTAAACTGCTGACCTGCTTCCCACTCCTTTTTATATTTTTGTTTATATATGTTATCCTTTTTTGGCATATTGGTAATAAATTGTAAAGATGAACAACTTTTTAAAATTTATATTTTGCAGTTCAAGGAAAACCAACAAAATTGATTTAACGAGAAAAATGTTTTAATGTTTGTATTTGCGTGATTACTTTCTAAATCAGTGGTGGGCACCGTCAATGTATTGGTAAATTGTGTATGTGTTGAGCTTAAGAGCCACCCACCAAACACAAAGCCAAGCGTTTGAAAGATTGTATATTTATACATAATTAGCAATATTTTCTAGGTTGAAAAAAACGTTGATTACGTAAAATTATTAATTAAAAATAAAACTTTTTCTAAGTAAACAGTCAAATGAAAATAACTAAAAATTATAGGACAATAATTTGGTTCGTTTTCCATTAAAAGAAAAAAATAAATAAAAGAATTGTTGCTTGCTGGAATATTCGCCAAAACAAAAAATACGCGATTGGATGTATCAAACTTAATAAGCTTTGATATTTGTCGTCATGGAAGATCATTTTCATATGGGTAACATATTCAAAATATTTTTGATAAGATTTTACACAGACTAATTTATAAGACTAAGTGTATTACTAAATTAGGAGAATTACTATACTCCGTTATTAGAGAAAAATTGTATAAAAGGCATTGTATGTTATCGAAAGCATTGCTTATGACAAAATTTTTTCCCATAGATATCATCATAAGTGAAATTGTTTGCTGGACAAATATTCTGGAAAAAAATATAAAAAAATTCGTAAGCATCCGCCTGATATTCATTCGTCGCTGTCTCATCGACGACTAAATTAAAGAGGGTAAGAATACGTGTGAATGATCTCAGCACAATTGTGCTATGAAACGCCCGTATCAGGGCGTACTAAACCAGGTGGCATCGTTAGGAATGTAAACAATTTTTTGCTCCTATTGAATTTTTGTTTGTTGTGAGTTTAAACTGTCAAAGTACGGCGTAATTATATTTATCACAAATTAGAATATATATGTTTAGAGCTGATATATGAATAAACCCTGTTTATTGATAAACGAATATATTAAATTATTGTTGTGAAAAAAGTGAACTAAAAGAAGATACTAATAATAATAATAACAATCTAGATAAAAATCTAGTTAAACACGATAAAAGTTGTTTTATGTTTGCTACATTCGTTTTTTCTGTTATTTTCAAATTTATTTTTAAAAGTGTTTTCAATACATTTGGAACAAATTCGTTTAATATTGCAATCATATTGCATTTCATAGTGGAATTATATATTTTTTCTTTAAGTGATCAAAATTAATTATAAAATTTTATAAAAATATGCCTTATTGTGAGCTGTGTAAAAAAATATATGTTCCTGGTAATGGCGACTAATTTTTTCGTGTGCCTAAGTGGAAAAGTGGAGTAGCTTGTGCCAAAAGCAATTCACAAAGGGTTCGCTTATATGCAGTGATCACTTTTTGAAGGATCAGATCGTATCATATATATTTCCGATTTCAGCTCACAAGAAAATATTGTGTTTTGATTAAATCTTTTTTTTTTTACTTTTTCTTCACTATTGTAAGTTGGAATGATGCAAGATATATCATTTCTTAAATTTTAAATGCTTCTTTTTCTTACGCTTTTGACATTTATATCTTAACTCATTGTTTTGACAATCTCAACTTTATTACACAAACAAAAACCCCTATGTTGTTGTATTGTTGTACTTGTAGCCCTTACGCTGCCACCTGGTTTTATTACGCCATGGCCCGTATCTGTTCTAAATCGTCATTTCGATACAATATCTTCGACATGCTCAGTTGTTAAATTATGTACTATTATGTACCAAACTATAAATTCGAAAATCTCCTAAAAATCCCCCAAATAAAATTGTCTTACCCCCAAATTTCCCCCTAAAGAATATTAACCCCTAAATAGAAAAAAACCTAAATCTAGGGGGAAACCCCCTAATCTGACAACACAGAGCTCAGAGTAAGTGTTATTGACATTATAACAGCCTGTTCACAAATAAATAAAGTTTACTACACAGCATGGTTTATAAGAATGATTTTCATATATATTTCATAATCTTATTTTAAAATTAACTTTAGTTATTAAAAATATTGATGTTATTGTCGTTGTTATCATTGCGGATAGCGATTTATTTCGCTTTCCAACTACATATAGTATTTCATCTTTGCTTATCCAGGAATTGTGTTGATTAGAAAATCCCAACCATTTAACTAATGCTTTGTCCCGTTTCAGTTGAATCACCTTTTGAACTAGATATGTGTTTGGAAATCTAGTTCTTGACATTTCTTCCGTGTAGAGGCCACCTTTAATAGGATTTCCAAGATAATATTCTAATATGTATGTTTTAGGATATGTATTTTTAACTCTTTTGATTGTGAAAATTTTTGTTGTTCAATTCGGAGTATAGCCTTTCTCAAAAATATGTTTATAGTTGCTAATACGTACATGAACCCCTGCATTAAATTTTGACATTTTGTACATCTTTAAATGGCTGTATACTGTTTTTCATTTTTTGAGTTGACTTCAATAGTGGCATTTAAATGGTGCGATGAACTTTTCTATTGTATGCATTAAGTAAATCTTTGTATATATCAAGCCTGTTGTAGGAACCATTAAAACTAAACTCTTTCCACATCATTCCTTTTAATGTTCTATTGAATCGTTCTATTATTGATGCTTTCATGATGCTATAGCTTGAGTAGTGATTGACGTTGTATTTATCCATCAATTGATTAAAGTGTTTGTTGAAGAATTCTTTACCATCATCTGTTTGTAAGTTTTTTGGCACACGCCCCAATTGAAAAATAGTCTCCATTGCCAGCGTTGTGTCAACAGCTGTCTTTCTTCTCAGAGGTACTGCCCAAGCATATTTGGAGAATGTATCAATTACAGTTAGCAAAAATAAATCATTTTTATTGTATGTGGAATAGTTCCCCATTTCAACTAAATCCGCTTCCCACAGATCGTCTATTCCTTTCATAACAACTCTACGACGCCCAAACATTTTTCGAGCTTGCTTATGGAGCTCGCTCACTAAATTTCTTTTTGTATCCATGTCTAAGCTTTAAGAAGTCTTTTGGGTGTGTTGCGATCTATCTGATGCACTTTCAGCAATTGACACAAGCATGTAATTTTCAAATCTATAAATTTTCTCATTTAATCTATCAATTTCTTCTTCGAAGGATGCTCTGATCTTGGAAATGCTTTCTTGCATTTTTTTATTCTCTTCCAACTGTTATATTATTTCATGTTGTTCCATTTCGATTTGAAATTTTAGAGTATTGTGCATTTTGTTGTTATCTCTTTTAAATTCTTTTAACATTTTGTGTTCTACTTCTTCGATTTGAGTTTGCAAAAACAATTTATTGATAGCATCGTTTTCCTCCAAAGCTTTTGCAACATTTTTGATTCTTTTGTTTTGGACATCAATGTTGTTGTTCGCATCCAAAAAGAACCCCAACAATTTAGGTGCATTTTTCAATGAAATTATACTGCTAGTGTCGATTAGATAATGTCCGAATTTATCAACAGGCATAATTTATATTTAAAATGTATATACGTTTATATAGTTAATATTATTATATTAGCTTCACGTAGTTCTTCAATAATTGAGACAATCTCGTTGGTGTGATTAGTATGACCAGCAGACTGTGATGCAAGCAGTAGTCTAAGTCGATCTACCAACTCGTTTGAATCATCCCAGTATATATAGTTTAATTTATGAGGATTTACCTACATCAACCCCTTACCTAAATAATTAGCCTTTATTAATACCGATGAGCTCTTATGATTTTTCTCTTTAAAAAGTTTTACAATAATATTTTTGTACTTGTACCCTCTAGTCCCCTTGATTTCACCATCGGACTTCTAATCTCTTCTGTGTGCATTGGTAGTAAGTAATATTTTTTTATAGATTTCAAGCTCGAATTTATCATAGTTTTTTGATGTTTTATGAAACATTAAAGAAAACAGTCCTGGGGTGAGAGCCCATATTAGACCACCAACTTGTATTTTATCTTGATTTAACTCGATGTTGCTACTACCAAATTTCCATTCGTCTCTATGTGGACCATAGTTAGTATCTAGTTCATTTCTCGATTGCAATAGTGATAAGTCAGGATAACTCTCGTCATGATTCGAATGTTGAGAATAAAAGTCATCTTCATCAAAATCGCTGTTACTTTTTCTATTAGACTGTTTAAACATTGATTCTTCAATTAGTTTCTTAGGGGTACTTGTTTCCAACTTCATTGTTGAGTTCTGAGGATGAAAACTGGCACTGTCCTCATATTCAGTTTTCTTATCATTCTTTTCTTTTTTATTCGGTATATCAATATGTTTAGAGCTATTTATAAATTCTTTTAAAGGTTCTGTTATGGGATTGAATGTATCTCTTAATTGCTGATGTGTATCTATTTCACCACTTTTTATACTACGAAGCGTTTTCTATCAGATCAGTTTATCAGGTGTCAGATCAGGTTATCAGATCAGGTATCAGATCAGATCAGTTTATCAGGTATCAGATCAGCTTATCAGGTATCAGATCAGTTTATCAGGTATCAGATGAGGTTATCAGATCAGCTTATTGGGTATCAGATCAGATTATTATGTATCAGATCAAGTTTTGCTTAGATGACCAGTTATAGCAATCACATGTATAATCTTTAAAGCCAGATTATGTACTAAGCGATACCCTTGATGAACAGTAATTTATATTATGATGAAGTAATCACATGATTTTCTATACCGACCATTGTTTAGTTCATTATCTTTACTTATCATCAAAAATCCATATTTATCCTTCCAACATTCTTGACATATATACTGAAACTTTTCAAAGTTCATGTCGCTGGCAACATGATCATCGTATACATGTCTCATATTTTTCGCATCTTGTTTAAACATTATAATTAAATTGGCATTATCTCTTATTAAATGTTTTGGAATTCTTGTGTAGGTTTGACACAAGTAAAATGAATCTACATTCTTATGACGCCCCATACAAAAATATGCACGTATATTGTTTTGGTTTTCACATGCAACATCATCGAAAATCATAATTGAATTGCTTTTAGCTTCGCTAGGAGGAACAACGGACTCATTGTCTGTGAATGTGTAGTATCCCATTCCTTTAATTGGCGAAATTAAATTCGTTAGGTATTCATATTTAGGTTGATGCAGAGATTTTGAGTACAAATAGATATTTTCAAACTTGAGACCATTAGGACTTTCTAGCAAACTGATCATTACATTAGTTTTTCCACAATTGGAGGGACCAACTATTAATGCTCGAATAGAATTTGGTAACAAGAAACTATGTCTTATTTTTGTACTGTCATTTGGAGATACATCCACATTACGAACTAAAATATTTTTGTGTTGTTTTACTAAGCGCATTTCAATAACTACTTGTAAAATTCACAAAACAATATATTTTATTCTAGAATAAAATAATATGGTTACGTTTTATAAAAAAACATTCAGTCATAAGTACGGTGACCATATATTTCAACCCCAAAAAGAGGACATTTAGAAATGTAATAAAAATTTACTTTACTATTTATAGTCAATTGCATATATTCTAGGCATGGTCGACTTACTTACATATATGAATGTTTTTTAAACAAAATATGCCCAGAATATAAAATATGTCCAGAAATTTGAGAAAAACATTTTAATTTCTACCCAATCCATTTGATGATAATAATGTCTATGGTATAGGTGATTTTGACTTTTATTGTATTTAGAAAATAAAAATTATTGTATTCTGATATTTTTAAGCTTAAGGTCTCTTTATTTTAGTTTAGTTTTTAATTTCAATATTTCGTCACTCCGTTGTGTGACTTCTTCAGGAAATTAATTATTTTATTTTCTTAAATATATAAATATTGAAATTAAAAACTAAACTAAAATAAAGAGACCTTAAGCTTAAAAATATCAGAATACAATAATAATTAAAAAGAGGTCAAGAAACAAGAAGAATTTAGAAAATAAAACTTTTAATTTTGGAGTTTAAACAAGAAAGTATTAATTATAAAAAAAGGACAATAAAGGATATTTGAGTTAAAAACAGGACACTTTAATTTTTGTTTATCTAGGAGGACATCATGTAAAAAAAGAGGACTGTCCTCTTAAAAAAAGGACGAATGGTCACCGTAGTCATAAGAAAACTATCGTTGGAGAAGGTTTACTAAATAAAACAATAAATTCTCTACCTTTTGCATTACATCTTCCTGGATATCAGTACTGTGGACCTGGCACAAGATAACAAAGGCGTTTAGCTAGAGGAGATAAAGGAATTAATTTATTAGATGCTGCTTGCAAAAATCACGATATAGCTTACTCCAAAAATAAAGAATTAAACAGTAGACACCAAGCTGATAAAATTCTTGAAAATAAGGCTTGGGAAAGAGTTATTTCAAACGATAGCAATCTTGCAGAAAAAACATTTGCATATTGGTGACCAACGCAATGAAAGCAAAAACTAAATTTGGTATGGGTATGGAGAAGAAGAGGAGAAATAGGCAAAGACTATCGCCACGAACTCATTTAAATGACAAAAAGCTGTTCAATAGTTCAATTAGAGCAGCAACAAAAACATTACGGAAGGAAAAACCACAAGACATTAACTCGGCCATTAACCCTCTAACTGGTAAGACCTCCTTGAGACAGCCTTCACTAAACTTGAGTATAAGCTAACGGTAATATTTTTTTTGCTCAAAGAAGAATGAGAATCTATAGAAAACATTGCAACAAACATTCTTACAGCGAGCGCACACTTTCTTCGCCATAAAAATCAGTTCGAATTCAGAAGTTAGAGTGAAAGCACCAAAAAATTGTTGTTTGTGAATTTCGCATTTTCAAAGCGAAATTTGTATTACTTGATATTGTTCTATTCGAGTGGGAATTTTTTTACGGCAATGTAAGTATCATTACTATATTTTTCAGTTGATTTCAAGTAGAAGTAAGAAAATTTATTATCATATGTTTATAAAAAACAAAGGCCACCTCAAGGAGGTCTTGCTTGTTTACATGAAAATTAGTGTTCCCCAAATTAGTCATACAAAAATAGTAAACACTCACGTGTATTCACGGTTTATGCATTTTTATTACACTGTTAGCAAAATATGGAACGACGAAACAAAATAAGCGTCCAAAAACTTAGTGACGATGAAATAAGGTAGTTTATGGATGCAGTGGTAACTGATGAAGAACATTTCAGTAGTGATGATTCGTTTGTTGATCCAGATTATAATCCAGATGCAATATCTTCACATCAAGAACGGCAAATCGATCAATGCATTCAAGAATTGAATGAAGGAAGCGACATGTACATTGCTAATGCCGACAATATTTCTATAAATATCAGTTCGATAGATGATAATCCACCATCAGCATCATCAACAATGAATCTGTTCGTTTGTCACAAAGCATTCCAAATTTTGTTCACCATATTATGTATTTCGGCAACTTCTATACTTCACTTCCATTGCTGGTATATTTACGTGCTCGAGGAATTTATAGCTTGGGAACTGTTCGCGTAAATAGAATTCAAAATTGCAAACTTCCTGCTGACAACTAAATCAAAAACGAAACTCGTGGTTATTCGATTGAATATAATGCTACAACATATGGAATCGATATCGCCAATGTATTATGGAAGGACAACAAGAGCGTCAGATTAGTGTCAACATATGTTGGTGTTGAGCCATTTGCAAAAGCTAATGCAGATACACAGAAGGTTAAAGCATCACGTTTTGATCGCAAAAATAAACAATATGTTGAAGTTGACTGTCCGAAAATAATTCGCGAATATAATAATCATATGGAAGGGGTCGATCTCATGGATGGTCTTATGGGTAGATACCACATTCGAGCAAAAACGCGAGATGCTATGACACGACTGTTCTATCATTTTATCGACATGGCTATAACGAATGCATATGTTTTATATCGTCGCATTCACACAGAAAGATTGCATGATTCAAATGGTATTTCAGCTGACGACATAAAATTGTTGCAGTTGCCTGAATTTCGAGAAGAAATCGCTGCTGCACTTGTTGCATGCAATGAAAATCGCTCTGTTGGTCCACCGAATATTTTAACCAAAGGTGAACCACAAGCTACGATATCAGGTATTGGTAAGAGAGCAGTTCACCCTGTTGATGACATTCGGTACGACAAATATGACCATTTTCCATTGTGGTTGGACCGATCTGGAAAAAAGAAGTGTAAGCTGTGTAAAAAATCGAACACACAATGTATGTATTCCAAATGTTTAATACATTTATGTTGTGGACCAGGCAAAGACTGCTTCAATGAATACCACACCAGAAAATAGTTCCTTTATAGTGTACATTGATTAATTTTTGAATAAAAATCCTATTTTTGATGTATTTTTGAATAAAAATCCTATTTTTGATGTATTTTTGAATAAAAATTACAATTCTGTTGATTTCTACATTTTTCTACTTCGTTTCAATGAAATAATAAAGACATAAGGTATATAACGAAAAATATTAGAATTTTACATGTAAACAGGCAAGACCACCTTGAGGCGGTCTTCATTTAACCGTTACCTGTGTTTTACCTGTGCGATATTACCTTGGAATCAACACATTTCTGAGCTCTTTGAACCAATATTACTCTACAAAAAAATTTCCACCTTTCTTACTCAAGTATTTCAGAATGGCCGGTTAGAGGGTTAAAATTGCTCGTAAAGTTATCAACAGATCACTTAAGGGGAAAAAGGCACGCGTTGTAATACCACGCATAATCAATGTTCCAAAAATTTATAGATTTTTACCGCTAATTCCGATTCTAGCTGCTCCAGGTGCACTTGGTAGTCCAACAACTGGAGGTGCCGCTATAGCTAAGGCTGTAAATGCAACAAAGAATGCAAAAAAACAACTTGAGGAAGTCACCAGACACAATATCGCAGTGGAGTCTATTGCTGTGGGAGAAGGACTGTACCTTATAAAAAGGGTTATGGACTTGTTTGTAAAGATCATTCAAAAAACTATTAGATATGCTACCCAACAAACCATTATCAGAATTTGATCTGAAAATTTTCAAGAAATATTCCACACTTTAGAGGAGTTTTCATGTTAGACTCCCTGCCAAAACGTGCAAGGAAAATCGAATGTGGAATAATCAATTTAGATTTGTCAACAGCACCTCGTCATCAAGTTGTTGAAAACTGTTTAAATCGATTACATTCTGAATATATGTATGTCGCTAGATGACAAATACTTTGCTTTTCGTTTCTAATGACATTAGAAGGTGTTAAATACTATACACGTTTCAAGAAGTCACGGTTAAATTAGAACTTTTTTTATAAATTGTTACATAATTCAAGAACGAACTTTTTCTAAAAAGTATTTCGTCCTCAGTCTATAATTTGTGAGCTGAATTTAGTGCTATAGTTACCGTGATATAAATATCGTTAAGATCTATTAGATATTTAAATCATTTTGTTATGGCAACACTGCTTGCAATGTGGCTTCCCTACAAGAACAGTGCCGGTCATCTAACCGGTAATATGCCTGTCACTAGTGAAGACGTTTCTATCAGCACGTAGAACAAAGTTTCTATCACTTTATTAAGGCCAATGTGAGAAAAATGATAGAAACCTTTGTGTACGTGTGATTTTGCACTCCTCTTTAACCTATGAATTTTATCGCCCATAAAATATATATCCGAACTACTCACTCTAATGTTATTACTATATATAAATGTATGGCACTGGTAATAGGGTATGTTGGCACTGCTGACAGTCACCCTTGATAGAATATGGTGGCTCTGGTGACAATCACCCATGATAGAATATGATGGCACTGGTGACAGTCACCCATGAAGGGTATCAAACCTAACCTAACCAAATTAATGAAATAAAACACGTTTATTCCAATTCAAGTATTACATACATATTAATTTATGTGCATACCAAAGTAAAAATTATGTAAGCTTCTATTCACTGTTTTGTTGTAATGTTCCATCATCCGTGTTTTGGTGTGACCTAGTAAATATCAAATATTTCAGTACAAGTGGAAGACAAGGAAGATTTTTAGATACTTACAATCGCTTCCAACGTGTTGGAATTAAAGATTTCATGCTCTCCACCCAACGTTTCTTGTTGCAACCATATTTTTGATAACTGGTGTTGACTTTCCCTTGTAATTTCAAACGTTTATCACATATTTGAACAATAATCCTATGCGTTAATTTACTTTAATATAGAAAATATAACAATGAATAGATCAGTATACTTACATATATTATTTACCTAAATTGAATATTAAATATGCATTTAAATTTAAAAACTATTTAATTTTTATTATACTTCGGCTGACACGGATATAAAATGAAAACTGGAATGACAAATGGCAAAAATTAAACTACTACATAAACATTTGTCACTGATGATATTTGTCTCCATCAAGAGTGACAACCATATGTTCGGTAATATGAAAAATTTTTGCATATATATTAGTACAAATTTTATGTGTGTATTAGTTTCGGTCACCCATTTCTTGTAGGGTTCTTTCGAACTAATGTCGCATTTGGCCATTTCAGTTCCGCACCATGGTGCCACTTTCTTCAAATATATAACTTTTTGATGTTACAAATATGTGCAATAAAACGTTAGTAAATTAGCAGGGTTGTTATAATATATTTAGTGCGCTACGATGAAGGAGCGATTGCACGTTGTGTTAAGAAATCTGCAAGTACTGTTTAATAAAACACTACGGTTGGGGTGAATATAGAATCTAGTTGAATCAGTAAATTATTCGACTACGAACTCAAGAAGAACACACATTAAACCCGATAATTTGCCGATGAAATTACTTTATTTGGCTAAAATGATTGTAATGTTACTAAAATATTGTTGTGAACATTAAATGTAAAAAGCATTTGAGCTATTATTCAAAAGTTTATAACTCTGGCGAAAGAGTACCACATGCTTGTAAGAAGTGAAACCCAAAATTATATTTGCGGGATATATTCGACATACTTGCGTTCATTCACACAAATTTATAAGTACTATGATCGCCGTGTGGTCGAAATTCGTGCAATTGATATATAAAATTTTCATTACAGCATAATACATATTCAGAGAAAAGTAACACTTTTTACCACTTTTATGCTCAGAAATTAAAAAAACCTGTTATACGGTGCATATTCTTAAAAACATTCCTTTCAGAACACATACATTTTATTTATATTGGTGGGCGATAAATACTTGAAAGTGTACCACAAAAATGTGAGGTGTATTTGTATATAAGATTTGTGTGCGTATGTGGGTGTACTTGACTACTTACTAGATATCGAACTTTATCTGAGCTCGTCAAAACATCAAAATTCATATTTTTGTTTACACACATATGTTAAAAAAATTTTTCATTTTGTCGTTTTGACAAAAAATATTTTGTTTGTATTTGTGAATTGAAAAAATTTTGTTTCAAATAATTGTTGTTTCTATGGGTTAAATTGAAAAGGGAAAAATATTTTATTTCAAATTACACAATTTTATATATCCCTGAAGAAGCTACACAAAGAAGTGACGAAATATTGGAATAAAAACATAATTTTTATATGAAAAAACCAAATAAAATAATTCACCTTTTGCTTAAATAAACCAAATAAATTAAAAACTGTTATATATTTATTTCACCCAATTGAAATTTTTCAAAAAAAAGTGGGAAGTTACTGCTGTTACCCGGTTTTAAAAAAATCGATTTTTCACCAGATCTCGACGTTTTGAGTTCTCAGGAAGCTTTGCTGACTACTCCTGAAAAGCCGTTACTATGTCTGTATGTGTGAGTGTGTGCGTAAGTATGTGACCCGCTTAAAACTTTTGAGCGACTGAGCCGAATCCGACCAAACTAGTCGCGTTTCAAAGGATTCCTTCAAACTTAGCTCTTTTGTAAACTGAAACCGGTTCGGATCCGTATATTTTCCGAAATATCAAAAAAACTGTACAATATTTTTCAAGTGTTTTTTTTAGCATATCTTTAAAACGGCTCTTCCGGTCGATTCCACAAACTAATGAGGTTTTATCAACCAAAAACCAAATCGAGTGCTAAGAAAATCGGGTTTTGCGTTCGTGAGATTTCGTGAAAGAAAAAATTGGAAAATGTGATTTTTTATAGAAAGCTCTGAAATTATATACCTGATCAATTAATGTTGGAACCAAGATAGTCGCGCTTCAAAGGCGTTTTTCAAACTTCGATTTCCTGTGAATTGGAACTGGTTCGAACCGGTAGACTTCGGAAATTAACACAAACTTAAAAAAATCGAAAGTTTATTTAGAATAACTTCTAAACCGCTTTCTGATCCACTCCAATCAAAATCAATTAAAAGTGCTATATTAGGCTTCGCCGAATCTTAAATACCCTTCACATATGTAATTCTTCTTTATTTCTTGCTAAAACAGGAAGTAGGTTTAATTAAAAGATGTAACATAGTTTTACTTGACAAAAAACTTAAAATTTTTAAACTTTTTGGTCACTTTAATGTACCATAAAATATATTATTTGTTCAACCCTGACGTCGAAATTTTGATTTTTTTAAATTTTAATACCAATTTTGTTCTTCCTGAATTATAAAATAGCTTTAATTAGCACAAACAACAACGTCAATTGCCTATTTGGTTACTTTTATATATTTCAATTTCCCAACCCTGGCAACGAAATGTAAATTTTTTTACCAATACAACTCTTAATGAGGCATGAAATAGTTTTATTTAAGAAAAACTTAATATTTGTAACCATTTTGGTCACTTTCATGTACTACAAAATATTGCAGTTATCCAACTCGGGAATCTAATTTTAGATTTTTTTTTTAATTTTTGATACCAATTATGTTTTTCCTGAACTAAAAAATACTTTTAATTAGTTGCCTTTTTGGTTACTTTGATGTAAAAAAAATTCCATTTTCCATTCCTGGAAGCGAAATTAATTTTTTGTTTACCAATCCTAGTCTTTATTATGTATAAAGTCGTTTTATTTAAGAAAAACTTAAAATTTGCAACCATTTTGGTCATTTTCATGTACTATAATATATTGCATGTACCAAAAAAACTTTGAGCTTCCCAACTCTGGAAGTGAAATTTTAATTTTGTTTGTTTTATTTTTAACCAATGCAACTCTTCATGAGGAATAAAGTAGTATTATTTAAGAAAAATTTACAATTTTCAACCATTTTGGTCTCCTTCATGAACTATAAAATATTGCACTTTTCCATCCCTGGATTCGAAATTTTGATTTTTTTGGAAATTTTTGATACCAATTTTGTTCTTCCTAAAATATAAAATAGTTTTAGATAGCAAAAAAAAAAAAAACAAGTGAAAGTGCTATATTCGGCTGTGCCGAATCTTAAATACCCTTCACAGATGTAATTCTTCTTTCTTGCCAAAACAGAAAGTAGGTTTAATTCAAAAATCAAAATGATGTTATCGGTTACTTTTATAATATTATTTTGTCTATTGTTCGGCTAAAGGTCATGTTTTTGATAAAATTAATAAACGTTAAACCTTTTCATTTTATTTAATCTTTATTTAATTTTAATAGCTATTGCTGATCATCCCAATATTTCGAATAGCTTGGCTATTCATCTTCAGGGGAAACACTGTTGGATACAAAACAATAATAATAAAATAATTTTTTTAATTTAATTATTAAAAATTTTTCACTAACAAAATCATCACTACATACATGTACAATTAAAATTGAATAATAATTAAATATTTTATAAATATTTTATAAAAAAGGCTTCCATATACTCTGCGTCGATCGTCTTTGGCTGCGAAAAAAACCGATTTGATGAGGTTATTTCTTGAGTTTATTTATTGTATTTCTATAAATCTGAGCGCATTTCTCTGTGTCTTGTTTGTAGTTAAGTCTTTTCTCTGCTGGAACGTCAATTATATACAACATCTCTAAAGTGAATCTCCTGGAATAATGTTTTTCTTCTTGTAATATTTTTACGTACTCAAAATTTGGCATATGATTTTCTTTCGCACAGTGGGCCGCAAGTGCAGTTTTTTGCTCCAGAGGTTTGTCCTCCATTTTTATATCCGACTTATGAGGTGCTAGTCTGGTCTTTAGTTTAGTTTTCGTTGTTCCTACATATTTTTTGTTACATGTGTCTGAGCCATCCCCGTTGCCATTAATGCTATATATAACATTGCATCTTTCTACTTTATTTATTTTTGTTTTACAGCTGATTTCATAATGTACGATTAGAGATTAACGTAGACTTTCACGCCAAGTTTGGCATACAAAAGTTGTTGTTAAAGTAAACGTTAAGTCTTAACCATACATTGTGAAAATGGCCGTTATTGTTACTATATAAAGTCTGTAGTTTGTTATTCGTTTTAACTGCAAGTTGAAACTTGTCCACGTCATATAAGTCGGGGTTTTTAAACCTCTCCGAAAAACCTTGTATATACGTTAGTCCTTTATATTTAAGAAAACGTTTAAATTTTGCGGCTAGGAAGCTAAATGTTTGGCTTTTCTTATATCTAATACCTATGAACGTCTTTCAAAAATATTATATATATTTAATTTACAAAAAAACAAAAAATCCGTTTCATGTACCCCAAAAAGTTCTAATTTTCCAACCGTAGAATCGTCTTTTAGATTTTGTTGGTTTTTAATACCAGTTTACTTCTTTCTGATATATAAAGTTGGTATAATTCATCATAAAAATCAAAAATAACATATAATATGGCTGCTTTTATGAATAAAAAAATGTAGATTTTCCAACCCTGGAAACGAATTTTTAATATTTTAATACTAATTTAATTTTTTCTGATACATAAAATAGCTTTAATTCACTAAAAAAACAAAATTTGGCATTTACGTATGTACTTTTATGTACCAAAAATATTTCGATTTTCCAACCCTGGAACCGAATTTTTAGTTTTTATAATTTTTAATACCAATTTAATTCTTATCGAAGCATAAAATAGGTTTAAGTCACTGAAAAAAACCAATATTGGGAACTTATATGGTTACTTTTATGCACCAAAAAATTTCGATTTTCCAACCCTGGAACCGAATTTATAATTTTTTAATACTAATTTAATTTTTTCTAATATATCTAATAGGTTTAATTCACTAAAATCATAAAGTTTGGAATTTATGTATGTACTATTATGTACGAAAAATATTTCGATTTTTCAACTCTGGAAGCGAATTTTTACTTTTTACCAATGCAATTCTTAGTGAGGTGTAACATAGTTTTACTTGACAAAAAAATTAAAATTTGTAAACTTTTTGGTCACTTTCATGTACCATAAAATATTTCATTTGTCCAACCCTGGAGTCGAAATTTTGATTTTTTAAGATTTTAATACCAATTTTGTTCTTCCTGAATTATAAAACAGCTTTAATTAGCAAAAAGAAACAACGTCAATTGACTTTTTGGTTACTTTTATGCAGAATAAATATTTCAAATTCCCAACCCTGGAAACGAAATTTAATTTTTTTTTTACCAATGCAACTCTTAATGAGTCATGAAATAGTTTTATTTAAGAAAAACTTAATATTTGTAACCATTTAGGTCATTTTTATGTACCACAAAATATTGCAGTTACCCAACTCTGGAAACTAAATTTTGATATTTTTTAATTTTTGATACCAATTTTGTTTTTCCTGAACTAAAAAATAATTTTAATTAGTAAAAAAACAAAGTCATTTGCTTTTTTGGTTACTTTTATGTAAAAAAAAAATTTAAATTTCCCAACCCTGAAAGCGAAATTAAAATTTTTTAAAATTTTCTTTATCAATGCAAATCTTCATGAGGTATAAAGTAGTTTTGTTTAAGAAAAACTCGAATTTCGCAACCATTTTGGTTATTACATGTACTACAAAATATTGCATGTACCAAAAAAAATTTAAGTTTTCCAACCCTGGAAACGAAATTTTACTTTTTTTATCAGTGACATGCTTCTTGAGGTATAAAGTAGTTTTATTTAAGAAAAATTGCAAATTTTTTACCATTTCGGTAACTTTCATGTACCATAAAATATTGCACTTGTCCATCCCTGGATTCGAAAATTTATTTTTTATTTTTGAATTTTTGATAACAATTTTGTTCTTCCTAAATTATAAGACAGTTTTAGTTAGCAAAAAACAAAAAAACAACATCAGTTGCCTGTTTGATTACTTTCATGTATAAACAAAAATCAATTTCCCACCCCTGAAAGCAAAATTTGAATTTAATATTTTTTTTTTTTTTTTTTGGCCAATGCAAATCTTCATGACGTATAAAGTGGTTTTGTTAAAGAAAAACTTGAAATTTTTAAAAATTTTAGTTACTACATGTACTACAAAATACGGAATATGCCGAAAAAAAATTTTAATTTCCCATCCCTGAAACTTTTTTTTATTATTTTAGTTTTTAATAGACCATTGAGGCTCCCCAAAGCACGAAATAGGTTTAATTTACAAACATTAAAACAAATAATTGATTTTTGGTATAAATTTTGCGTCGAGAAATAGGTGTAAGCTTCTTTCTGAATATCATTATCACTCTATTTAAGTTCATTTTCAATCCAACGGTCCAAGAACGAAGTCTCTAGCTCTTCTGGGGGCTTGGGAAAACCGATTTCACGTACAGACGGACGGACAGACGGACATCGCTCAATCGTCATCACTATTCATAAGGATCCAGAATATATATATACTTTATGGGGCCCCATGTGCATGTCGAAGAAATTACACACGGAATGACAAACCTATATACATGTGTATACCCTTTCACTTGTTTTGAAGGGTATAACAACATCAGTTGCCTGTTTGATTACTTTCATGTAAAAATTCAATTTCCCACCCCTGGAAGCCAAATTTGAATGTAAAATTTTTTTTTGTGGACGGACAGACGGACATCGCTCAATCGGCATCGCTATTCATAAGGATCCAGAATATATATATACTTTATGGGGTCCCATGTGCATATCGAAGAAATTACACATGGAATGACAAACCTATATATACGCTTTCACTTTTTTGTGAAGGGTATAAAAGCAACGTCAGTTGCCTTCTTGATAACTTTTATGTATAAAAAATATTTCAATTTTCCAAACCTTTAAGCGAAATTTAAAATTTTCTTTATCAATGCAAATCTTCATGAGGTATAAAGAGGTTTAGTAAAAGAAAAACTTAAAATTAATTTTTTTAGTTTTGAATAGACTGTTTCCTCGAAATAGTTTGCTCGAAAAATATAAATAGAGTTTAAAAAAATGGGGGTTAAATTATATTATAACAAATGGGTTTTATTTGTAGTATATTTAAATTGGGGTTTGTACGTACCGTACGTATGATGTTAACTCAAGTACAACTGATTTAAGAGTGAGATATTGATATGTTTATACAAATAAAAAGAAACAACTTAACAACAAAACATAGAATCGTCCACTGAACAATAATTAGTGAACGTTTACACTATGCGCGTAAACATCCCGCCCCCCTTGCTATACTGCAAGAACGAGGACTAAGGACAACGCGGGCCAAAATACTGGGAGTAAAAAATCTAATGATAATAATAATGGAATTTTTCTTTTTCTCAAAATTAACAATTCATTTTACGTATATTCTATATACATGATATTGAAAAAAAGTATAAGAGGGATATAAAATAAGATATTAATATAAAAGAGATAATATATTTAAAAAATAATGATATAAAAAATTAATAATATAAAAAAGTAATAATAAAAAAATATGGAAAAAAAAATTACAGAATTATACTATTTTCCCGGACATAACATTTATTACTATTGTTGCCGGTTGATGGGCACCAGAGAAGGATGGGCGTGGCGCTGGGATTGCCGGAAGTCGCTGTTGTTGTTGTTGATGCTGGCAGCACTGGTGACCGTGGGCCGATTTCGTATTTTGCCGTTTATTTTTTCTTTTTGCCAACTTCCTCTTCTTGGCTTGGACCGAAACAACGCCATTATGCCGATGCAAAAAGGTATGGTGCTCGGCCTGGCATTCAAGGCATCGCTCACGGCTGGTACACTTATCCCGCATGTGGGAATGAGCCAAACAATTGAAGCAGCATTTATACTTTTTCACCGTCTCCCATCGTTCTCTCACCGACATTTTTCGGAACTTTGGACACTTCCGGAGCCCATGGTCGCTTTTGCATAAGCGACAGCCTAGCACTTTTTTTGAGGGAGAGGATTTGACAACACTGTTTGGGGATGTTGAAGGGGCTTCGATAGATTTGCGGTGAACCTCCAAACGACGTGAAGCACTAGATCCACTAGACATGATTCTAAAAAAGGGGAAAACGGGCGGAAACGGAAAGATAAATTTAGTGAGTTTCTGAATTGGGGAGGAGAACAAGCTTCACGATAGGCCGAGTGAAAATGCCTGAAGCTGTTCTCACGTCCGCTGTACGGACTTTTGAATCATGCCCCACGTAAGTCTTTTCTATTCGTCCGAGTCGCCATTCGTTCGGGGGTAGATTGTCCTGACGAATCACTACTAAGTCACCTACTTCAAAGTTTTTCTGAGGATATTTCCATTTTACTCGACGATGAAGTTCCTTGAGGTATTCATCCTTCCACCGCTGAGCGAAATGGTGGTGAAGTACCTTAAGTTTTTGCCACCTGTTGGCAATACTCAAGGAGAGATCGGAATGATAAGGTTCAGGGGGTGACAAGAGAGGTGCACCAATAAGAAAATGACCTGGTGTCAAGGGGACTAAATCGGATGGATCATCAGTCATGGCAGTTAATGGTCTTGAATTCAGACAAGCTTCAATTCGGGCGAGCATCGTACTAAATTCCTCAAAGGTAAATTTCTGAACACCAGAAATTTTACGAAAATGAGTTTTTACACTCTTCACGCCAGCTTCCCATAAGCCGCCCATGTGAGGAGCACCGGGGGGAATAAAATACCACTCTACGGGCTGGAAACTGTTCCGCACAAGTACCTTCCGTTTGAGATCCGCTAGAAATTGTTTGGCGTCGACTTCTAGCAGATTAGCAGCACCAACAAACGCAGTACCATTATCCGAGTATAAATGGGTTGGACAACCACGACGTGAGAAGAAACGTGCAAAAGCTGCAAGGAATGTTTCTGTCGACATATCACCAGTTGCCTCTAAATGTATTGCCTTTGTTGCGAAACAGACAAAAACCAAGACATAACCTTTTGTCATTCGGCAACCTCTACCAGCATACGACTTGATATCGAACGGACCTGCGAAATCTAAGCCGGTATGAGTAAATGGTCTCGATATAGAGCACCGTTCAGGGGGTAATGCAGCCATAATTTGCTGACCGGACTTCTTTCGATAAACAGTACATTCCTTACAATTATGGATCACAGTACGGATCAGATTTTTAAGTTTGGGGACCCAAAATTCACTTCTAATTAATCGAAGCATTAACGAATGCCCGCCGTGTACAGAGCATTTGTGCACATGTTCCACGAACAATCTAGTAAATCGGGCAGAATAGGGTAAAATTTTGGGGTAGCGCTCATCATACGTTAAGCCTGATGATCTAGCTAAACGACCGTTAATTCTTACAAAACCATTAGAATCAATAAAGGGATTTAGAGTGAGTAAGTTACTCTTCGAAGACAAGGGTATACCCTTAGATAAATTGACATACTCCGGTATAAAATTCATTTGACATAAAAGAATCAAGCGATTCTGAGTAGATTTAATCTCTGGTTGGCTTAACTCTACAGTGTTATACAAACATGTTCGGGTTCTCAAATAATGTAGACATCTGAAACAATACGAAATAATTCGCATTGCGCGGGGTAAAGCTGAAAATCTTTCAAGAATGTCATACGGGCGTTCAACATGAACGGAAAATGACTGAACTTCGAGGTTGTGGTGGACAATAGGGGTGTTCAGCTCAAATTGTTGGCGGTCAATAGGGGTGTGTTGCGGCCAGCACTCACGAGGTTGTCTCAACCACAGAGGGCCGTGCCACCAAAGAGAATTATCAATTAACTCTTTAGCAAGAGTTCCACGACTTGCCAAATCGGCGGGGTTGTCTTTGGAATCTACATGCGACCAATTTTTAGTGCCAACTGTATCCACTATTAACGATACTCTGTTTTTAACAAAGGTTGGCCAATTATGCAAGGGTTTTTTAAGCCATGACAAAACAATAGTAGAATCAGTCCATAGATATACATTTTCATTGTTCAAACATAACCGGCTACAGAATGATTCTACCATTTTCGCCATTAAGACAGCTCCACAAAGCTCCAATCGAGGCAATGTCTCACTTTTCACGGGAGCTACCTTTGTTTTTGACGCCAATAAATGCGTCGTAATTGAGTTTAATGTTATATTGCGAATATACAGAGCAGCGCCATATGCCTTTTCAGAGGCATCACAAAATGCATGAAGTTCAGTTTCGTTTTCAGGGAGAAAATTAACCCATCTTGGAATATCAATTTTCTCAACATAGGGGTAATCAGTTAAAAATGTGCGCCATTGAGATAGGGTTAGGGGGTGCAAACTTTCATCCCAATCTGTCTTGTCCTTCCAAATTTGTTGCATTATAATCTTCGCCACAACAATCTTTGGCGAAAACCACCCTGCCGGGTCAAACAACTTTGCTATTTCAGACAAGACAGCACGTTTCGTGACAATATCCTGGCGTGGCGGAGATGCGAGTTTAAAATAGAAGCTATCTTTATTAGCATTCCATCGCAAGCCTAGGGTTTTTGTGGTACTGGCATCCGAAAACTTTAAAAAGTCTGCGTCAAGCAGATTCTCCGGGGGTAAATCTTCTAAGAGTCGCAAATGGTTGGCAGTCCATTTTCGTAAAACGAAACCAGCTGAACCAAGAACTTGGGTTAGTTCATTACGTCGCTTAAAAGCGTCTTCTAGCTCATGTGAGCCAGCAAGCACATCATCAACATACATTTGGCTTTTCAATATTTCGGACGCCAAAGGACTCTGGGGTTTACAATCGTCTGCCAATTGTAAAAGGGTTCGAATTGCTAAGTACGGCGCACTGTTCACTCCGAACGTGACCGTCCTAAGCTCATAGTCCTTAACTTCAGCATCAGGATTATCACGGAACAAAATTCTTTGAAATGGGGTTTGTTTGGGATGAATTAGTATTTGCCGATACATTTTCTCAATATCCGCATTAAAAACATACCTGAAAAATCGCCACCGTAGCAGCAGAACTGTAAGATCTGCCTGTAAGACAGGACCGGGGTATAACACACTGTTTAAACTCAAGCCATTAGATGAAGGGTTCGAGGCATTAAATACTACTCTGAGTTTCGTAGTCACGCTATCGGGTTTAAGTACTGCGTGATGAGGTAAATAATAACTTTCAGAAGTAGAACCGGGGGTTTTGACGGGTTTTATGTGTCCCATTTCGAAATACTCGCGAATCACAGTATCATACTGCGCCTTGAGATCGGGGTTTTTTACTAAACGTGTTTCATTTCGCACAAATTGGGAAAAGGCACTATTTCGAGAATTTCCTAAAGACGATTCTTCGAAAAATTCCCTTCGAAATGGGAGAGATACAACATAACGACCGTCGGGGTTCCGATAGGTAGTAGACCGGTAAAGTTTTTCACAGTAGTCATCGTCTTCAGACACTCGTATCGCTTGTGGAACTTCTTCAAGTTCCCAAAATCGAGCGATTTGAGAGTTCAACTCGAGATGAGTGCAAAATGATGCTACTGAGTGCATGGGTTGAGATTGACAAACTTCACCAGTGACTATCCACCCGAACACGGTTCTCTGGGCGATCAGGTTACCATTTGGATGTATTTTAACATCCGTAGTTAAAATTTTAGGATACACATTTCCTCCAAACAGTATATCCATTCGGGTACACATGACGTCGGTCAGTGTAATATCGGGGAAATCTGATATATCAGAAATATCGCATGAAGGCAACCGACCGGTGATTTTTTCCACAACGTACGCAGAAATTTTAATTTTGAAACCGGGGTCAGTCGGCGAACCGACTGTCAGAACGCACATTGTGGATGTTTTTCCGGCTAAGCAATCCATCATACCAGTAACACTAGTAGATGGTACGGAAAAAGTTGGAATCGCTAACTTTCGCTGTAATCTTTTTGAAATAAAAGTACCTTGCGAACCGGGGTCAACTAGGGCTCGGGCTGCGCACCGAACCTCGTTTATATGTACTATACAAACTGTGGAACCTAAGAGGATAGTGGAATTGGGGTTTGACTCGAAATGCGCAGAATAAGTATGTAAATTATGAGCCGTCGTAGATGTTGAAGGGTTAAAATTAATTGGGGGTTGACTGCTTGCTGGATGAAGCGTTGGGTGAGACGTAGGTGATGTCGTACCTGGGCCTATATTATTCGGGGTAGCGGCAACAGAAGATCCATGCGACCTGACGTCCCTGTGAAGCAGTGAATGATGCTTCTGCTTGCAAAGCGAACACACATGAACACTTTTGCAAGACTTAAACTCATGAGACGTTGCCAAACAGTTTGAACAACATTTGAGTCTCTTTACTGTTGACATCCTTTCATCAACACTCTGACTCAAAAACCGTGGACACAATCTAATGGGATGAGAACCTTGACAAAGAAAACAACGACAAACTGTTGGGGTTGGGCTAGTTTTTGTCGAAAAATTTTGAATTTTTCTATGTTCGTTCGATGATTTTTTGACAGCATTGAAAATGGGTTGATTTCGGACATTAGTGGCAGTAGGGTATTTGTTCGGGTTATGAACTGGGTTAACATGAGACTGCCTTATGTCAGAAATCGATTCAAGAGTTCTAAAATGGGCTGTCAAAAAAACATCCATGTCATTCCATTTAGGAGGAGTTTTACTGAGCCTTTTAGATTGCTCCCATAAGCTCAGAGTGTTTCCGGGTAGCTTCGTAGCACAAATATATACCAGCATTACGTGGTAAAATATTTCAGGGGTCACTTCTAATAGAGAGAGATTAGTAATGACATCATTCATAGTTTTTTGTAAAGATTTTATACTAGGGCCTGACTCCTGAGAAAGCGGTTTGATATTTAGTAACGCTCGCAGCTGTTCATTTATGAGGGCATCTTTGTTCTCATAAGTGTCAACCAACTTTTTCCATGCTACTTCATAGCCATCGTTGGTTAACGGCACAGTGTGTATGGTATCGTGTGCGTCCTTAGCAGTTTTCTGCAGAAGATAGTACAATTTTTGTACTGGGGTTAATCGGGGGTTGTTACCATACAAAGCGGAGAACATATCTCGAAATGAAGGCCAGCTTTTATAGTCACCATAGAAGATTGGAGTATCGCAAGGGGGTAAATTAATGAAGGGGGTAGATTGCGTATTTGATATTTCACTCTTCGTCTCCAATTTAAGACGGTCTATATGACTAGTTATCAGCGTTATGCCTCTCGTGAAGGTGCTATAAGAAGCAAAATATTTGGACTTAAGCTCAATAATTTGTGGGTCTTTAACCTTCTCTGCTGCAATCAGCAAAGAATCGTATGACGAGCGAACTTGTTCCCATAAACGGTTCAGTTCCTTTTCATGCATACTTAAAGACCCCATCTGGTGTTCATCTACGGGCAAAGAAGTAATATAAGAACCGAAATCTTCCAAACGGTCGGCATTTCGAATGAGTTGAGTTAAATCCATTTTTGACCTCAAGTTATAAGGGGGAATTTTGAAAATTCGGTGTTATAAAAAGTACAAAAAAAACTCAGTCTCAAACCAAAGGATAATTTATAAAACAACTTGTTTATTTATTTATTTTTTTTTTGTAACTTATAAAAAAAATAACGAATCTTTCGAGTGAATACGGGGTAAAGTATAAACAATTTAAGGGGGACTCAAAAGTCGGGTGAACAGAAAAACAAATTGGGTATCAAAAAAATGTAGTAATCCGAGTAAGTGAAAAAAAACTTAGTAAGCGTTTACTTATGGATTTCAGTACAAAAAAAAGGGTTTATAAATAAAAAAATTGATACGAATAATATAAAAAATTTAATATATGTATATATATATAACAATGTTCTTTTTTTTTTTTTTACTCAAAGGCCAACTTGGTTATACAAAACCAACAAAAAAAACGAGTTAAATATTTTAAATTTAAAATCAAATAAAATATTATGAATATGTTAAACCTCTTCAAGTGAAAAAAAAGAACGATCTGTTATATTAAAAAATAGGGATAAAATATTTTGACAACACTAGTGCTGTTTCAACTCATTCACGGATTTTATCGTATATATTAATTGCCTTTAAAATAAAAAATGGGTTTATTTTTAAATATCATGCAGCAAATAAAATAAATCTTGACTTCATTTACATAATTCAACAAATAACAGCAGAAGTAAATAAAATTTATTCGATCCGCTTATAATCGTAATCGGGTTTGTGACGATTAAAAAAGTTGCAGCACTAATGAGGGATTGTTGGGTATATGTGTGACAATGTGCAAATGTTGAGAAACAAAAATAAGCAAAGGCAACATGCATAGGACAATTTGGTGTTTTTTTTTTTCTCAACAATAAAATTAAAAAGAAACAAGCACCAAACAGAAAAAAAGAAAACAATGGGTTCACTGACTATTTTGGGTTTTTTTTTCTTCTTTACTTTTTATGTACATATAAGTTTTTATTTTGTTTTAGAAGAATTTATGTACATATATAAAAAATGGAATTGTTTATTTTTATTATTTAATATTCAAAAATTATCATAAGAAAAAGAAAGGAAAAGAAAAAAAATAAATATGCCAGCCAAATTACATATGTATATGCACAAATACCGCGCTTGGAAAAATAACAAATTCTTTCACTTGAAAACAAAAAAATGTCGCTATTTGTGTATGTCTTTTATTCGCAAAAAATTTGGAAATTAAATTAATCAAATAATTATATGTACCAATGCACCAATAGGATGCAAATATTTACACTAAATATTTTTAATTAGGTATTGCATGAATTAAATTAATCACTGACATACACAAATATTTAAGTGCATACAATAAACAAAAAAGGGTTTGAGTATCACAAAAAAATAAGTATGCACTTCACTCTATCACTTTTTGTTTTACCGACGGCAAAATGAGGAAAAGATTTTGTAATTTTTGCAATTGCCACACACTTTTTATTCGCACTTTATAAATAAAAACACACAACTTACCTTTTAATAGTTGCGAAAAAGGATAAGTAGGTACAAAGGGGGGGGGGTTGTTAAATAATTAGTAACTTCCAGTTGGGCAGGAAAGGAATGGAATGCTCCCGGGGGTCTTCTGTAAATAGAAGATATTTTTCTTACAAATATTTCAAGGACTCGGGGGGGTTTTTATCCGGCTCGAAGGACCAAAATGTTTCCTCGAAATAGTTTGCTCGAAAAATATAAATAGAGTTTAAAAAAATGGGGGTTAAATTATATTATAACAAATGGGTTTTATTTGTAGTATATTTAAATTGGGGTTTGTACGTACCGTACGTATGATGTTAACTCAAGTACAACTGATTTAAGAGTGAGATATTGATATGTTTATACAAATAAAAAGAAACAACTTAACAACAAAACATAGAATCGTCCACTGAACAATAATTAGTGAACGTTTACACTATGCGCGTAAACATAGACCATTGGGGCTTCCCAAAGCAAGAAATAGGTATAATTTACAAACATAAAAAAACAATTGATTTTTAGTATAAATTTTGCGTCGAGAACCACACTTCGGATCTTTCTGAATTTCAATAGCACTCTATGTAAGTTCATTTCCAATCCAACGGTCCAAGAACGAAGTCTCCAGCTCTTCTGGGGGTTTGGGAAAACCAATTTCATGTACAGACGGACATCGCTCAATCGTCATCGCTATTCATAAGAAATTACACATGGAATGTCAAACCTATATATACCCTTTCACTTTTTTTGAAGGGTATAACAACATCAGTTGCCTGTTTGATTACTTTCATGTGTATACTTCTGAAAACCATCTGAGAATTCACAATTTGTAAATTACAAACTATTTTCAAAAATCACAACAGAATAATTAGTTAATTTGACCGAAAGCAGGACAGTGGCATAGGGAGTGCTCGAGAGTGTTGTCCTTAATCTAGTACAAAACCCTCGTTTCTAATCGATAAACGTAAGAAGGAATAAACCTTAAGCGGGACGAAGTATGTAGATCAAGGTAAATTTTGCAATAAGCTGTTTTATTAAATAACACATGCATATACATACTACATTACATCGATTGAACAAAAACCAATAATGAATCGTTGTTTTACATATATTTACTTTAACATTGTATGCAGCGCAGTTGTGTTTAGTTTAACCAATCTACAATATTTTTCAGCACTCGCGTTTGCCTTGCCAAAAGCTCTAGTGCGAACGTCACGAGACAAACAAAACACAATATCCCATAGATATAGAATAATCCCTTCAAGTTGCTGAATGTTATACGACTTACATGTTCAGAACGGGAATTCATATATTTGAAATACAAGTGGACATGTTTTTTGGCAATATGCGATGATATTCCACCATTTGTGAATGCCGTTAGTTTGTGTTGAAAGCTTTCTCGCAACATGGAATTCTTTCTAAAGTATATGACGCACTGATAAGAGAATATACTCTCCTCGACCGAGGTCAGGGAGCTAGTATTGCGGTTTTTAAAGTTGTAATCAGCCAAGGCATCAGAAATAACGGCTACTGTTAAAGTTTTCCCACTCGATTGCACTTGTTGCAAGAGCGATGCTGCGTCCTTGTATATCAACGTGTGGTTGTATGGATAGAAAGTGGTATACGCTGGACTCAAAAGCAAATAGTCCATGTCGATAAGATCCTTTATAGTTCTAGGTACAGGTTTGCGTTTCGCTAGCCTTAAGCTATCGAACATTTTGCCTTGGTAGCTAGTACGCATGATCAAGGCAAATACCAGCCATAAAATTAAAATATATCGGGCAAAGTTTCGTTTCGGCAATACTCTATCCGGCATAGAGTAACCCAAGAAAGATGACACCAAATTGAAAGCTGGGTCCTTGTTTTTAATTCCAAATATGAAATCGCATGCTTTTGAGTGGTTTAATATATTTAGCGCTTGTATTAGAGTAATCGGTATGGTAAGAGAAATCATCAAGTAAATCCATGTTGTCTCATGTAGGGGATTTATCAATTGTTTAATGGAACCGAAAAATAAATTACTTCGCACCACAAACTTGTAAGATGAGGTGTGGTGGGCAAATGTTTTCGTAAATTTTTCGTTATTCCTTATAGTTGAACTAAGACCACCAATGGCAATATGAGCAGTTGTTTGTTCCAGCTTTATAAAGAAAAGAAGATATAAAAATGGATTTGAAAATATTTTGACTTACGTCTCCGAAACATCCTGTGGAATTCACGTGTAAGTTAATCGCACTCTTTTCCCTGCTAAAGTGCAACTGGATCGTAAAATTCAATGCCAGTGCCACAAGTTTTAGTATTTCGCCTTCTACACCTCCCAAACGTTCCATATCCCTAAGATGAGTTTTGTTCTCCACATTTCCATTAAATGTTAGAAGAGGTTCATATACACGGGCTGATACTGTAAGTGTACAACCAAAGTAGTTGCACATTTTCTTGGGAAAGAGAAAATCGTTCTTTAGTTTTCCATTTTCGTAACGATTGATTTCCTGCACCGTCAGTTCAGCAAAACAGTTGCCCGAACTAAGCATTTGATAGCTATAGAATCCAATGAATTTACTTGTGGTCGACTTGGCCATCACTACAACATTGCTGACAAGAAAACGCTGGCATAATTGGAAAATTTGATTGAGATTACGTATTAACATAAAATCGGAGCTCCAAGTTAATAAAATTAGAAAATAGAAATCCCGTTCATGTTTTGTTGTGGGAATTATAATACGCAAGGATCTAAATGAAATAGAAAAATAAATAGCAACAAGTTGTGGCAATTACTCCATGAACAAACAAAACTCAACTCAAATGATGCCCAAGAGTCCACAATAAACAAATTATAGTCCCATGGACGGTATTCAGGCTGTGCAAAGAACAACTGTATAGCCAAAGTATCATTGAGATTTTTTAGGAATTCTTGTAAAAGTGTAGTGTGATATTTCTTATGTTCCTCACAAACGTAGTCACACTTTTCCATAATGATCAGTGTGTTTGTTTTCGGACTTATAAAACGCTTCGTCACATGCATGGCCACGTTAACAAATTCGGTCATTTGCATTTCACGCAAATCTAATAACATTTTTTTTTGGGTTTTCGCAAATGGCACCAGCAACATAAAGCAGACATGCAATAAATAAATACGCTTCATTATTTCTTTTGTATCCGACATTGAAATTATTACAGCACGAGTATTTAATTAAGGACCGAATCAATCGAACGTCTAGACTCTACTGTTCACTTTCAAGGATTGCAAAACATGAAAACGATTTTAAGCTCGATGCATCTGCTATGATAGTGGAAAATTTATTTATTAGCTCGTATCAAATATTAATTACAAGAAAACATTTACAATCAATTGCAGGAACAGCAACTATTTGTTTGTTGATATTGTGTCATTAATAAAAATAACTTTGGTCGGTTGCGGCTTTTGTTAAGGCCATGATTCACTATCGTATGCTTCATTCGCAGGAAAATCTTACAGAAGAGCGACCGACTATACAAAATTACCTCAAATAGTGTCCGCGGTGACACTATGTTATACAACAATCATGTAAAAACATCTGTTTGTTTTGTAGATGCACATGCAATCATTTAACGAATAAACAACAATTAAGAACGTTGTATTCGAGCAAATATTTAGTAAATAAATTGAAAATGTTTACCCGGCTGGGGTCAGAGTTCCTTTAAGACATTTCTGTGATCAATTTTAAAACTCTATTTTGACAGGGACACTCCGGCAAGGGCCGTGGCGGAGACTCCTCACCTTCATTAAATTTAGAATTTTCTTTTGATAGGGTCATTTAGGGGCAAAGGTGGGCGGAGCGGTGGGGCAGGGGAAGGTCAGAGAACATCTTACTTTCATAATAAAACCTCACAAATTTAATTTTTTTGGAATGTAGGCTTAAGTAATGCAATTTTTTAAATATGTACACTAGTTTTCCATGAAATATGGTACTTCAACTACTGAAGAGGGCAAGGTCCAAAAATATATACTTTCTGGCTTCAAGTTCAACGCTTTGGATCTTCTTTGACATAAAAATATAATATTTGCTTAACAAAATTACAAAAAAAAATTTTTAATGTGTATGTTGGATTTTAGAGGTTGGTTCAGTACATCTTAAGGGAACTCTTTTCCCTATGACCCGATTCCGCCCATCTATGAAGTTGACCTGTGCTATCCTTCAAGATATATTTGTACCAAATGTCAAGAATCTGGCTCTTTTCGGTTGGACTGAATCGTGATTTCCACAGACCAATGGAACGAACATGTTCAGATTGTCTTAGATTTCATCACTGATCAAGATTATATGTACTTTATGGGGTCTCAGATGGATATTTCGTTGCGTTACATACGGAATGATAAAGTGAATATACCACCCAATTATTTTTTGGAAAATATAAAAATGTAATTTATCATAATTTTATTTTACTCCAACAAAATTCACCATTGACAATAAATACTACTTTGATCACACTAAAACTACCATACGACAATTTTCAAACATTTTTTTTAAATACCTTCACTCGTCAAGTCTCCATCTATTTATCTTTCTCCTCCTTTCTCTGCTCCTGCGTATGGTTGATACATCGGGTGTCTGTTGATACTCTGAGTGCTTCTCCAAGTAAAAAACAAATTAATTAATTACAATATTGTTAACTTTGTTCAATAAAAAAATGTATTTGTTCAAAATAAAATTTAAAAATGAGAATTTATAAGCAGTTCTATTTTCATTGTGTTAGCCGATATCAGCATTGCGTCAGCTTTGGAACAAAGTAGAGATCAGAGCAAATTAAACCAATAAGTGCAAATGTTTCAATAAAAAAATAACGTTTTTTCTTCGTGGTTTCGTTAAGTAAAGATTTTCTGTACGGGTGTCCCCCTGCCGAACGTACAAGCTCACTCCTCTGAGAATCTATATTATTAATATGCAAACACATTCCGTGTAATGCTTTTCGTGATGATGTAGTTCTTCGATACCTATAAAAGAAACGAGAACACTAATTGATCACATACATAATTTCGGAGTGTTTTGAAATATTCACTTTTTTCGAAATTTTCATTCACAATGTCTCGCGAAAGCGCTAACTGATTACTACTACTACCCTTCACAAAAAAGTGAAAGGGTTGTAGTAGTAATGTAGGGATACTACTCCAAGGTAATTTTATAGGGATACTACTCCAAGGTAATTTTATAGGGATACTACTCCAAGGTAATTTTATAGGGTCAATATGTTATGTTTATTAACTGATTATCTGAGATATTAGAAAACTTTTAAAGCAGAAAACGTTTTTAAGAACTACTTAGGCGTTAACCCATAGTCTTTGGTACAGATATTTAAATTGTACCAAATTACTCGAGGTGGTACCACGGTACCAACAAAGACGTAATTGTACAAAAAAAAGTACAATTGTGTCACGTTTTCCATCCGTACTCCAAGGTAATTTTTTCAATAGGAAAGAATTATACACATGAGTGCAAATGAAATTCTCATTTGAGTAGTGTAAGATAAATTTGGAGTTTGAGAATTCAACAAAAAAAATTGATATAAAAGAAAGTCCAAAACTGAATTTTTAGTTATCACTCTTCAAAGTTACTTGAAATTATGTCAAACAGAAATGGTAAGAACGTTGCATATTATAAAAAACTCTTTAAATTAAATTAAAAAATTTAAAAATTTTTTTAGATCTATCAACAATTAGTTAACATCGCCTAACGATTAAAATCCGAGTGCACCAAAATTGTAGAGTTGTACAAAACAGCTCTTTTGAGTGAGCGCTCTTTTCCGCTCCGCTCACTTTACAGAATTAATTCATTCATTTCATTCACTAGCTCAGTTGATTCCTTAGCTCAGCCACAATTCATGAAATGAAAATGTCATGAAAGAAAATGAAAGAATCAGACTAGCTAATACAACAACCACTTATGCCTTTTTATTTTTTTCTTAATATGTAATATAAAACACATTTATTGAACATAAGTAATAACTAGATAAATATTTAAGTGATTTTAAATATTTTGCTTTCGAACCTATTTTAATAAAGTAATATTTTCTATTTAACGTTGTATTTTGGAGATTTTTCTCAGTTAATTTATGTATATGTCTATATATGAATATATACGCACCAAGTTAATAAGTACTGAAATAAGTATCATGGCAGTGCTGTTTAAAAATTTTCATCTGGCAGCTCCAATAATATAAAGCGCCACACCATGTTTGTATCTGCATTGAGTGAATTAATTCCTTTTTTTTCATTTAGGTTTTGACATACAAGCATTAGAAAGAGCTACTGAAAGAGACAGATTCAATGAGGCAATTGCAACAACTGAATCACTGAATCAACTGAAACAACTGAAAGAAGTGAAAGAAAAGAGCTAAAAACGCTCAGTAAAGTGAAAGATTCACCTCGCTCAATTGAATGAATGATTCAATTGAATTAATTCATTTAGGAGCCGTACAACTCTATATATACATATATATATATATATATATATATATATATATATATATATATATATACATATATACTTACATATATATTCGTTTGCTACACTTATATTTTTTTATTTCTTATATTTTTAAAAGGTTGTCAAATTAGACTCTTGATGAGTACAGTTTACATCCACTGAGGATAATGTAAACATTTCAATGATATTGAATAGTTTTCAATATCCGAACTGTTTGATGTTGTTAGTCTCGGTTCGCACTATGAAATTTTCTTTCATGAAATTTCTGAAATTCACTTTTAAAATTTCACTCGTGTCTGAATTTTAAAGACGTGAACGTCTTCGTTTATTAAAGTAAAAATAATGCTTAAATTCTAAACTCACATTATGGTTTTATATTCTAATTGAAGCAATCGTTGGTTGCAGTTATGCGAGCAATGATTACTTACGATCACAAATAATTTCTCTTAGAACTATGAATCAACGAATGTTGAAAATAATGTTCTTTCTCTTAAATCAATAATGAAAGATTCAGATTACATGAGTTAACTTAGTAAGTATGTGTGAATAAGATAATATTCATATTACAATTATTTAATATAAGATTCACATTGGTAAGTATGATAAGATTCATATTACAATTGTTTATAATAAGATTCATATTGCATGAACCGAATTGGTAAGTATATTTAAATATAAGATTCCTATTACAATGGGACACTTAGTCACCATAACACTGTTGGGTAAAACTCCCCCGGACGAAGATTGGTTCCCAATTTCTGAAGGATATTTGGGAAACGATACAATTGTTTTCTTAATTATTTTCTTAGATTTAAATTTAATGCTCAAGTACACAATGAACAAAGTTGTTGCAATTATGATCACAATGTAAATGGTTATATTAGTGGTGTTTTGGTTATCTCTTAGTTCATTTATATATCTTATATTTCTAATATGTTCATATGTTATGTTTTCTAATGTTATTTTCTCTTCAACATTTATTTGTATTTCCTTAAACAAACTAGGTATTATTATATTTTCACCGTAAACCTTTCTATCGTACCACTTTTCGAGTATCTGTATTTTACATTCCTCTATTCTAATAAGAAAATGTACCATCAAAGTTATAGGCATCTCATTACATTTTTGATTTACAGTTATATTATTCATGTTTATAGCAAAAATTAAATTAGAATTTATTTCTATTACATTTGTAAACGGATTCTTTCGATAATTACATTCCATTTTTTTATAATTCAATACATTTTCAATACAGTTATCTTTTATCATTGTTTAATTTTTCTTATAATCAGTTTCATAGTATACAACGTTATCTCTTCTGATATACGTTTGTATTTCTTCGCTTAACTCTAGATTATTGTTATTTGGGATTGGTTGGACAAACAAGGTTTCATAAAATTCAGTAGTTAATTGAGGAATTTGGATTATAAAAAGGATATTCCTTTTACTTGTCGCTACAGCCATTCTAATATTTTGTAATTTTTCAAAAGTTAGGTCATGTTCTTCTATTTCTTCATCTGTCAAAACATTCTGGCTCAGGAGCCCTAAGCTTGATGTCAAAAGTATTCTCTCAACCTTGTCAATTATTCTTTCTAGTTTTTCTATCTGAAACGAAATTGCCGTCCTTCGAGTTTCCAATTCATCCCGTTTGGTTTGATTATTAATTGTCACATATTCGAGATAAACATTTTTGTTTACCATATCGTATATCTTCGACAATTTAGTCAATTGTTCATCAAAACGTTCATTTATTTGAACCTGACCATTGGATTGTTCAATCACACTATGTGCATTACCTTCCACTATTTCTAATCTTTTTTCTATTTCTTGCCTGTCTTCATCGTCCATTGTCAATTTTTTTTTGGAGTTCTCATCAAATTAAAAAGCATAGTAAAGTGTTTAATGAAATTAAGTGGAGTTCTCTCTTCAATCTTTTGTATAAGGGCATATTTCGAGAATTTATCTATCATCGTTATGTATGGGTTTTTTGCGTCTAAAAACCATATGTATATCGGCATGGTATATTCTGTAAGGTGCACTAGGGGTTTCTGTCTTCTCAATAGGAAGTTTAACAGGATTTCTCTCTATTTTATAATTGCAAATTTCACAATTATTTATAACTCTAGTTATTTCTTTTCTCATGTTTGGGTAATAATATTTTCTTTTCAATTCGTAATATGTTTTGTCAATTCCAGGGTGATTATTCTCATACTTATGATGTCTCATAATAATTTCCAATTTTCTCTTTTTCTACATTCTGTAGTAGTGTATAAGTTCTATATATCCTCAACTTTTTTATATTCCTTAATCCAATAACCCGATTCTGAATCATATCGTATAATTCTTCAACATCACAATATATCACCAGATTTTCTTCCTTTTCAATTATTCTAATTATTTCTTTCAAAATTATTCTGTAGTCTTTTGAATTGACTCCGAATTTACATATATAATTTTTTACCGAATAGAAGCTTTTCTTCAAACGAATCCTTTTCCTGCCCTTGAACCAAGATTTGTTTATTTGCAAACTGCAAAGGTCTTTCTGTTACCTCAATATGATCTAATCTATCATTTTGAGCGCTGTGTGCTGTTGGTACCGGAGAATTTTGTCTTTTTCCTCTTTTCGTCTTTGCGGTTCTAAGTTGAACAGTATTCCTATCCACAATTTTAAAATCCAGTTTTTCTTTTTTATGTATTCTTTGGAAATGTATCTTTAAACCTACCTTTCTCTCAAAATTATCATTGCAAAGTTGGCACTGAAAAATGTGTGTACCATGTTTGTGCTTTACGTGCTGATTCAAAACTTCTTTCCTTTTATACGTTTTTTTGTATGTGTGACATTGAAATAAATTCAATTCTGCACATTTCTCTACCCTTGACAACGCATCCGCGACTTTATTTTCTTTTCCCTGTACGTGGTCTATATCAAACTCATATTCGTTGAGCTTGATTTTCCACCGAATCATTTTTGAATTTGGTTCTTTCAAACTAGACAACCAAATTAGTGGTTTATGATCTGTATGCAATTTAAATTTTCTCCCATACAAATAATGTCTGTATTGACCACAAGCCCAAACAATAGCTAGCAGTTCTTTCTCTATTACACTGTAATTGATTTCGTGCTTATTAAGAGTTCTTGAAGCAAAGGCTATAGGACCATTTTTCTGAGACAACACAGCACCCAATGCAAAGTTGCTGGCAAGTTGTAAGCGTAAAATCCTCTTGGAAAATCAGGATACCGCAATACCATATCTGAAGTCAATATCTTTGGCAATTTCTCAAAAGACTTTCTATAATCGGTGTCATTTTCGTTGATCTGACCGTCTTTTTTAAGTCTCAGAGTGAAAGGTTTTGCAATTTTGGCATAGTCTGGGATAAACTTCCTGTAATATCCGCTCAATCCCAGAAATGCTTGGAGTTGTTTCAATGTCCTCGGAATAGGAAAAATTTTTATGCAATCTATTTTTCTAGGGTCTGCCTTTATTCCATCTGATGTCACTATGTGACCCACGAAATTTGTTTCCGATTTCAAAAACTCGCTTTTATTTAGTGATACTTTTAAATTAGATTCTCTCAATGTTTGGAACACCTTTGTTAAATTATCTATATGTTCCTGAAGGGAAGTACCGAATATCAATATATCATCCATATAGATGACACATGTTTTGTTTATATATTTTCTAAGCACATTATCATTCTTTGGAATGATGCTGGTGCATTTTTTAGCCCAAATGGCATACGCCTAAATTCATAATGGCCATCGTTAGTAGAAAATGCCGTTTTCTCTTGATCACTTTCATCCACCTCTATCTGGTAGAATCCTTTGGTTAAGTCCAAAGTAGTAAAGTAATTTGCTCGCCCCAATCTATCCAACACATCGTCAATAATGGGTATGGGGTATTTATCCTCTCATGTCACAAGATTCAGTTTTCTATAATCTATTACTATCCTCCAATCTTTTGGTCCTATTTTGTCCTCTTTCTTTGGTACCACCCAAATTGGGGAATTACAGGGTGAATCACATGGAGTGATAATACCCTGCTGCAACATTTCATTTATCTGTCTCTTAACTTCCTCTCTATGAACCTCAGGATACCGGTACGATTTTGTGTAAACCGGTCTATCATTATTAGTAGGGATCCTGTGTTTCACTTCATTTGTGAAAGTCAGGTCGTCACCCTTTCTATAAAATATATCTGAAAACTCACTCACCAATTTTTTGACCGTCATTGCTTCCTCCCCATTCAAATGTTCC
Organism: Linnaemya tessellans; assembly: GCA_951800035.1. Taxonomy (NCBI): domain Eukaryota; kingdom Metazoa; phylum Arthropoda; class Insecta; order Diptera; family Tachinidae; genus Linnaemya; species Linnaemya tessellans. The sequence continues at coordinate 81,266,939 of OX637534.1, forward strand.
AGTCTCAATTGTTCTTCTACACCCAATTCATCAAGATGATGTAATTCGGGCAAATATTTTATAACACTCAAATCAAAATCAATTCTTTCATTACAATTTTCTTCACTTTCTCCTTCAAAATACAAATGAAATTTTTGTTTATTTATTATTACAATTTTATTCTCATAATCTATTATGGAACCATTATCACTCAATAACCTTGATCCAAATATTCCATCGAATACAGGATGAAAATTAGATATTCTAAATATAACATCGTTCCTAAGACGCACCTGTAGGTCGTTCCTCGAAACCATAGCTTCCTTCTCTATAATCAAAAACCCTGCTGCCGTTTTTATCTTTATTGGTTGTGTTAATGAATATACCAAATTTTTTGGACAATGACTTTCTCTAATCAGATTGTCAGTAGAACCTGTATCACTTAAGATTCTGGTTGAATTGCTCCCTCGCTTAAATAAAACATAGGGCAATCCACATTCGGTGGGTCCCCCGTTGTGGAGGCCACTCGCTGAAAATTTTGAGGTCTTTGTTTTTTATTCATATAATGATTCTGTCTTCGTGTCTGTCCGCTAACCTCCATCGGTTCCGGCTTCGGATTATCGCTTCGTCCTAAACACTTGTTCTCAGTGGGGTAGAAACCACTATGCCCATAATTCTTTTTCTGATTGTAATTTTTCTGATAATTTTGTGTTTGATTATAAGGCACGTTGTCGATGCCCTCCAGGAACGGGTAAAGTTCCTCTTTCCGGCTATCAAAATCATAAATGAGACCCAGGAATCTTAGAGGGTCAATATCCCTTCCCACTGTTTGCTGATGTGCTTGTTGCTGTAGTTGTTGAAGTTGCTCCTGTAATTCCTGTTGTAACTGTTGCCGCTGTTGTTGCAATTGCTGCTGTAGCTCTTGTTGCAGCTGTTGATCCATTTTCGGAATCCTTCTGTTGTCGTCAAATAATCTACTTCTTCTTTGTTTGGTTTCCACTTTTGGGCTGCTCAAGCAAAATTCGTTGCCTGATGATATATAATACAACAGCCGTCAACTAAATCAAGCTTCACAATGTCGTTATTAATAGACAATTTTTATTTATCACTTATTTATATGTTATTATAATTTTGGAGGGACCCTTAGGTATCGCAAAATGTCTTTATTTTTATTATTATTATTTCCTTTTTCACGGCAAATTTTGTTTTTTATCCTTTTGCACAGGATATTATTATTTTTATCCTTTTTCGTAGGATGTTTTTATTTGTTTCCTTTTTCGTAGGATACTTTTATTTTTATCCTACTTCACCGACTGCGCCAATTTTAAAGACGTGAACGTCTTCGTTTATTAAAGTAAAAATAATGCTTAAATTCTAAACTCACATTATGGTTTTATATTCTAATTGAAGCAATCGTTGGTTGCAGTTATGCGAGCAATGATTACTTACGATCACAAATAATTTCTCTTAGAACTATGAATCAACGAATGTTGAAAATAATGTTCTTTCTCTTAAATCAATTATGAAAGATTCAGATTACATGAGTTAACTTAGTAAGTATGTGTGAATAAGATAATATTCATATTACAATTATTTAATATAAGATTCACACTGGTAAGTATGATAAGATTCATATTACACTTGTTTATTATAAGATTCATATTGCATGAACCGAATTGGTAAGTATATTCAAATATAAGATTCATATTGCAATGGGACACTTAGGCACCATAACACTGTTGGGTAAAACTTCTGCACGCTGAAAGTTAATTTCATGAAACTTAATATTTTTGTTTGTTTACGTTCACATAAAGAATATAAAAATAAAGTAAAATCAAGTACGAATTACAATACAAAAGAGAATTTCAGTGAACATGAAAGTGTATACCCGACACCATTCTTCTCTCCCCTCTCACCAACATACTGCCACTTTCATGAAATAAAATTTCATAGTGCGAACCGAGACTTATGGATGTCGCTTTTTGCTTTTGATGATGTTGAGTCAATCATAAATTGCATATAAACCTTGAAGTAGAAAGAAGATTTACCTATCAAATATAAATGCCATCAACCATAAATGAAAACAGGCATATGCATGTCTTTGGAAACAGAGATACGCATGTCTTTTGAAAATACGCATACGCATGTCTTTCATCCTTAATAGTTTGCACAAACAACCACCCTCCTAGCAAACACACAATTTAATATTTATGCCCTCATAAACTACATTTAAACATTGAAGTAAAAATGATTTAAGTGTCCTTGGGATTTTCCATATCTCTTTTTTAATTATCCTTTTTCTTAAAAAAGCATGAATAAGCATGTTTTCTTTATTAAGAGTTTGTCTTAATATAGAAAATAATGCTGTATATTTAAAACACATAAAATGCAAGCAAACTAGTCTCTAAAATAACTATAATTAAGGTAAATGTTTCTTTACTACATTCATTTATTGCAAGATATACAATATATATTTACAAAATGTTGTGAAATAAAAAAAATTAGCCATAGTTTAGATCGAAAATTGCCGAACCATTGTCGTCCTTTGTAAACAATTGACCACATTTTGTCAATAATTTCTGTTGAAGTACTTAACCATTCATTGGTGTAACTAAAACCATTTATTGTTGTCTAAATACGTTATGACTTTTGATCCATATTGTGTGACCTTCCACACAAAATTTAAAATTTTGTGTGGTTCATTTAAAGCAATATCATCAATTTTGTAGAGTTGTACGGCTCCTGAATGAATTAATTCAATTGAATCATTCATTCAATTGAGCGAGGTGAATCTTTCACTTTACTGAGCGTTTTTAGCTCTTTTCTTTCACTTCTTTCTGTTGTTTCAGTAGCTCTTTTCTTTCACTTCTTTCAGTTGTTTCAGTAGCTCTTTTCTTTCACTTCTTTCAGTTGTTTCAGTAGCTCTTTTCTTTCACTTCTTTCAGTTGTTTCAGTAGCTCTTTTCTTTCAGTTCTTTCAGTTGTTTCAGTAGCTCTTTTCATTCACTTCTTTCAGTTGTTTCAGTAGCTCTTTTCTTTCACTTCTTTCAGTTGTTTCAGTTGATTCAATGATTCAGTTGTTTCAATTGCCTCATTGAATCTGTCTCTTTCAGTAGCTCTTTCCAATGCTTGTATGTCAAAATTTATATGAAAACAAGTGCAAACGTTATATTCGACCGGGTCGAATCTTAAATAACCTCCAAATATTTAGTAAGTGAATTTGAAATGTTTAACTTGGTGGGACAGAGTTCCTTTATATAATATCGTATGTCAACGCCCACTAAAGGGGGCGGGGTTCAAAAATATACAATATCATGTTTTCCACAGACGAACGTATGGGCATTGCTAGACTGTCTTATACTTCATCACAATTCACTTTGGAGGGTATAAAAACTGTATTTTGGCGGGGTCGTTCTGGCAAGGGCTGTGGGGGATACATTTCACCTTTGTCATAAAACTCTAAAAATAAATGCTTGGGATAATTATATACAAAATTAAAATTTCTTTTTTTTGATAGGGTCATTTAGAGCAAGGTATATAAATACAAGGTAGTGCCACTTGCTTTTATTAAATTTTAATAAGGATTTTTGAAGTTTATTTTTCTACATCATATTGAATATGACGTTGCCACATTATAAAAAAAATTTTGTTTATTTGGAAATTTTTAAATAAAATTGTAATACATACATATATATATATATATATATATATATATATATATATATATATATATATATATACATATGTATTTTAAATGAAATTTATTTGTTGGTGGTCAAGCAATGTCTCTATGCATTTCATTGGTGCTTTACCAAATCATCAGTAGACTTTTTCCATTTGTCTAGCAATTTCATTAATTAAATTGTATATACTAAACTTCATTCCTTGATCTCTACCTTATTTAAATTTCAAGGTGTCCAGTTCAGCAATTTCCAAAATAATGGCCTCTTTAGTACCAAGCCACATTTTCATGAGATCGCGGACAAAGCACCATTATAATATATTATACCATGGTATTTAACTATTATTTTATCCCCTCTCTTTTAACATATTTCATTGTATTACCTCATTTTAAATTTAAACATACTGAACGTACAACATTGATAGAATATCCCGCTCAAAATCTCATTGTGAATCGTTTTTGCATATTGACCGAGAGAAAAATTTAATTTTGAGGTTTTGAACATAAACATTTTGCAATATTTTGCTAAAATAATTTAATAAAAGCTATATAAAATGTAAAGAATATAGAAAACTACGAAAAATCCCAGTTTCTATGCATTTCCACAAGAAATAAAGTCATTGTGTTGCTTTGCATTGAAGCAAAAATATTGAAACCATTACATTGATCAATAAGACAATATAACAAAATCACGATAAGATTTTTATAATAAATTAATTGGCAAACGGATTTTAATTATTGTTAATTATGACATCGATGCAATTAAAAATTTTAACAACTCAAATGAAAAAAAAAACGGGTAACTTAAAATGATATGGTAACTTAATTTTTATGGGAATGTCAGAATCCTTAAAATTGTCAGAAAATTATTTTAAATTTAATAGCTCACAGTGGCAGTACCTTGTTTTATTATACCATGATTTAGAGGGCAAAGGGGGAGGAGGGGGTAGGGCAGAAATCGGCAGTCATAAAACTCTAAAGATAAATGCTTGGGATGATTATATACAAAATTTAAAAAAAACATTTTTTTTTGGTAGGGTCATTTTGGGGGCAAAGGAAGAGGGGGGGGGGGGGTAGGGCAGAAATCGGCAGTCATAAAACTCTAAAAATAAATGCTTGGGATGATTATATACAAAATTTAAAAAAAATTTTTTTTTTGGTAGGGTCATTTAGGGGGCAAAGGAAGAGGTGGGGGGGGGGGGAGGTAGGGCAGAAATCGGCAGTCATAAAACTCTAAAGATAAATGCTTGGGATGATTATATACAAAATTTAAAAAAAAAATTTTGTTGGTAGAGTCATTTAGGGGGCGAATGGGAAGGAGGGGGTAGGGCAGAGTAGTACCAGGTTTCGTCTCAGCTTCGTCATTAAAGCTTAAAAGTGTTATTTTTAAGGAATGTAGGCTTAAGTAAAACAATTTGTTAAATTTTTATGCTATTTTTGCCTATAACAACGCCCACTGAAGTGGGCGGGGTCAAAAAATATTTTTATTTTATTTAATGACCGTATTTGACATAAAAATATATCAATTGCTTAACAAAATAACCAAAAAACTTTAAAAATTATGTTGTTTTTTCTGGGTTGGTTTAGTTCTTCTTAGGGGAACTTTTTTCCCTCTTGCCCGATTTAGCCCATCTTCGAACTTAACCTGCTCTAGGCTTTAAAACATATTTATGTCAAATTTCAAGAGTCTAGCTCTTTTCGTTTGGACTGAATCGTGATTTCCACAGACGGACGGACGGACATGCTCAGTTCGTCTTAGATTTCATCACTGATCAAGAATATATATACTTTATGGGGTCTGAGATGGATATTTCGATGCGTTACAAACGGAATGACAAAGTGAATATACCCTCCAAATTCTTTTTTGTAGGGTATAAAAAAGGAATTAATTCACTCAATGCAGATACACACATGGTGTGGCGCTTTACATTATTGGAGCTGCCAGATGAAAATTTTTAAACAGCACTGCCATGATACATATTTTAGTACTTATTAACTTGGTGCGTATATATTCATATATAAACATATACATAAATTAACTGAGAAAAATCTCCAAAATACAACGTTAAATAGAAAATATTACTTTATTAAAATAGGTTCAAAGCAAAATATTTAAAATCAATTAAATAATAACTAGATAAATTATTACTTATGTTCAATAAATGTGTTTTATATTACATATTTTTTTTTTTTTTTTTTTTTTTTTTTGAGTAGGACCAGCACTCAGGGGATGACCCCTATATATGCAATGCATTGCGCCGGAACTGAAAACGAGGGGATAGTATTGAGGTGACAGATTAGGAAAGATGAGAAGATAAACAGTTTTTTTGTAGCTATTTCAACCTTTTTACTTCGCCGGCTAATTTTTGCTACAGGGCCGACGAAGGTGGGTGCTGTTACTCTGCTTTTTTGAGTATATGATAGTGTCAGTCGCTGCCAATTATGTTCAGTGACCAGTGACTAGGCCTTCATCATTGAAACAGGCTGGCAACAAGTAATACAACCACGCACTAATGCTGATCAGGAGAATTCAACACAATATTTCATGACTCAGCGCGGGCTCGAACTCACGACCCTCCGCTTCATAGTCTCGTGTTCTACTACTTCAGCCAACAGCATCCACATATTTAGAACAAAATAAAAAGGCATAAGTGGTTGTTGTATTAGCTAGTCTGATTCTTTCATTTTCTTTCATGACATTTTCATTTCATGAATTGTGGCTGAGCTAAAGCTACGTTCAGATTAATGAAATATTTGAAAGAAAACATCAAATATTTCATTCTCGTACATAGTCTGAACACAAAATAATTTGGGGGTTCAAATAAAATAACAGCTGATTTAAAAAAGATTAAATTATTTGCTGGCAAACAAATATTTGTCTAATGTGAACACCATGTGAACATAGAAGTTCAAATATTTAACCGCTTTTTGAGCAAAGATTTATTTGATCTTCTAAAAAAAAATATAGGAACAAACAGCACCAAATAACAGCTGCCATGTCTTTTATAAGTCGAACTGAAGATCAACAAATTCAGGAAACTATATCCAATATACTTGTGGAAACGGAGTTAAACAGTAGTTGTAAGTCTACGGCATGTTGCATAATGAAAAACTTTCTGCTAAATTTCCCTTATGGGAATTTACATACAAAAAAGTTAGCAGCAATTTAGTTAGCAGAAAGGCTTTCATTATGCATAATGCCATTAGTGTTTAACTTATGTGATTGTACATATGTACATGCATATGTAAGTATTAATATAAACATAGAAATTAATCAATGTCTTATTTTGAAGCTCAAGACTCATCTGCAACAACACTCCCGCCACCAACACCACAACAACTTTCAAGAACTAATCAATGCGACAGGCAGTTGAAGCTATGAAAGAAAGAAACCAAAACGTATTGGACCCAAACATTTCCTTTGCGAATTATTTGATGAGCGAATTAAAAATATTAAGCGAAGATAAAGCTGCTACTGTGCATAGAAGAGTTACGTTATTCTTTTTGCACTGCTTAGAGGAAAATGAGTGAATATATTAGCATATACCTGCAGCTAATATGGTATCTAATATCATTTGGAACAGTTATCATACTAGTTGCAAAGATACTATAATAGTCAAAAAATGCAATAAATAAAAAGCAAATAGAAAAATAACAAATGCTCTTTTGCATAAAGAACGATCTCTCTAATTTGCTCAATATGTATTAAACACATTCAAATAAAACTATTATGGGACTCGTATAATAAAAACTTGTACCTTTCTTTCCACATACTGATCACTTTAGCTGCAGAGATTATATTCACTTGCGTTTATAGATTATATTAATATAATTAATGTCGTCGCCAAATTAAACTTATTTCTATTTCTCCCAACTGCAAAAGAAATGCAGTACTGCACTAAATCGTTGTTATATGTAGGATTTTATGTACATACTCGTATATGTATTTAGTTTCACATATTAATTATAAATTGAAGTACAAATTTTTTGTTTTTATTGATTTTATTTACTTTTTAAATTCATACATACGAGTACATTCATATGTATGTATTGATCTTATTTTTATGAATAAAGAATTTGTTTTTCAGTTGATATTTTTTCTTGTAATAATTACTAAAAGTAAAAATACATATACAACTAAAATTATTAACATGTATTTATTAGCTTGTTTGTTTATATGTGTTTATATTGAAAAGGGACTTCACCTTGTTCGACGAAATATTAAGAAAATTCTTCTCTGATTGTAGAAGTATTTTCAGCAGCTTTGGGGGAACTAGTGCCAATTTCTCCAGTACGCCATTCACCTGGAATGAGTGTTCCGTCTTCCGTGTAGTGGTCGGCAAAATTTGTATTGAAATAAATAAAACTTTTGCGACTTATTAGAAAATTATGCAATGAGCAGCATGCGAGGGTTATTGTTGCGTTTTTGCTGGTTCCAATTTAATTGGCGCACGAGTTAAATGTGTTATTTATTATTCTTCACTATAGTAAGAATAATACACAATACTTTTATTGTTTTATGTTGTCAGCTCTTCAGAGTGACAACTTAATTTATTTAAACCGATCTTAAGACTAATTTTACAAAATATTTAAAATCTAATATAAACTAAGTAACGTCAGTATTTTTATGCTTACGTTACTGTTTAGCAAAATGTGGGAAAATATAAAAGGTGTAACTTGAGGTAAGCAACGTAAGTATTTTATGCTTTAGGGTTTCGCTACACTTTGCCAGCCATTATAATTATTTTGGGTATCAGAATGTGACTCACGCATTACTCGAAAGCGTGCTGTCATAATTCCGAAAGTATTTTCAATTACCCTCCTTGCCCTAGACAAACGGTAATTAAAAACTCTTTGTATGGCATTCAAGTTGCGAGCATTGAATGGTCTCATTAAATTTGGACTCAGAGCAAAAGCATCGTCAGGACATAGGGAACCGGCTCAGTTCTTGATGGTTCTGGTGGCAAATTAAGCTTATTTGTTTTTAAGAGCTTGAAAGAATGAAGTGTTACGAAATACTCCACCGTCAGATATTCGGCCATTCGATCCGACATCGATGTACAAAAACTTGTATGTCGCATCAGAAATAGCCATTAGCACAATACTATGCGTACCTACAAAAAATATGAAAGTGGAATAAAAACATAAAGTAGAATGTACTTCCAGAATGAGAAGGAGAATTCATTACGACATGCTTTCCGTCTAAAGATCCGATACAATTTAGAAAGTTCCATGTTTCCAAAAATTCTTGAGATACTGCTTTCCATTCCACTTCAGTCGATGGCACCTTAATTTAAACCATTACAAAAATTAGTACTCCTGCATATGTGTACTGCTTTCACTATACCTTTAAATACTCTGCTTTTAGAGCATTATAAATTGCATCACAAAGTTCAGGGACAATCACTGATATAGTATTGAAAGGAATTCGGAATATGTACTGCAACGATCTAAAGCTTTCGCCTGTTGGCATATAACGAAGGGTAACAATTAAACGTTCTGAGGCAGAAATTAGCTTGCGAAAGGATGTTGTTCTCTTTGTTATAGCAGGTGATACCAATTTAGGCTCAAAATTAAAGAAAATAAAAAATGACCTTAAATGTAAAGCTGATCTTACCGAAAATTCAAAATCAACAGCACTCATGCGGAGAAAGTTTCTGTAGAGTTCAGGTGTTTCAGACTGTTACTCTTTTAACAATTTTGCACAACATTACGTACCCATGGCCTGCCTGATTTGTTTTCTTTGACATTCTGCTCAATTAATAAAACAAGAGATGCCGCTCCACAGCATAAAACAAATAAATTGTCTTCCTCGTTCATCATTTTGATTTTATGCCAAATAAATTGATATTTTTGACACTTTGATTAAACAATTATTTAATGCAAATATTTTTTTTGGTCTGAACACATGAAAAATATGATATCCTTTTTTTTATTTGACGTTATTTTAAAACTATTTGAACAAACAAAAATGATCAAATATTTAAGCTTAGTGTGAACATAAAACAAAATCTCTTTTTGTTTGAAGCTGTTTCAAGCAAATATATAAACAGATATTTTGTTCAAATATTTCATCAATCTGAACGTACCTTAAGGAATCAACTGAGCTAGTGAATGAAATGAATGAATTAATTCAGTGAAGTGAGCGGAGCGGAAAAGAGCGCTCACTCAAAAGAGCTGTTTTGTACAACTCTATGTATATATGCATATATTTTTATATAAATAAAACAAAAAATATATGAATTCTTTATTATTTTTGTATAGCAATGTCTTTGTGTTAAGCAATGTCTATATGCATTTCATTGGTGCTTTACCAAATCGTCAGTAGACTTTAACCACCGTTTTGAAAAGTTAAAAAAATCTTATCTTATGCATATACTTCCGAAAACCATCTGAGAATTCACAACTTGTAAATTACAAATTATTTTAAAAAATAACAACAGAACAAGAATAGTAGGCCTTGAAACTCATACAAAACTAAACCAACAAATAAAGTATATTTGATATGAATCTATTTTATTTTTCTACACCTTTATACAATCAGAAATCCGTTGGATAACAAGAAAATTATTTATAAGGCAAAATGAAAAATAAAATCTAAATCAAACTGTTATGTTCTGTTGTTATTTTTGAAAATAATATGTAATTTACAAGTTGTGAATTCTCAGATGGTTTTCGGAAGTATATGCATAAGATAAGAGGTTTTTAACTTTTCAAAACTGTGGTTAAAGTCTACTGACGATTTGGTAAAGCACCAATGAAATGCATATAGACATTGCTTAACCACCAAATTTCATTTATATATGGGCATTTCCAGAAAAAGGTCAACCACGAGAGAAATATTAAAAACCGCGAAAAAAATTTTTCTTTTTCAAATTTAATTAGAGAACTGTCTAAATTTTTATAATTTATTAACTTAAAAATATATTTCCATTTTTATTTTGAGTAAATTTGTTTGCAAGATGTATGTTTTCTTACACTTTGCGTCTCTTTTTGTAATTTTTTCCTTTTGTTATTACTGACTCTTAAGTATCATAACGATTGCACTCTTTTTATACACTTATTGTATCAACAACAAATAGTTTAAAAAAAAGTTGCAGAGATCTAGTAAAGCACGAATAACGGTTAAATTTCTTTAAAAATGAAAATTCCGGAATTATCTTGATATTTTATTATATTTAGTTTCTTTTACTTGAAATATGTATATTTTTTATTTATTTCAAATATGTAATAAAAAGAAAACACTAAAAAATAATTTTTGGAAATTATGTCCCGTTTGCAATAGTTATAATTTTTTTTTTTTTTTAATAATAAAAGCTATTGGAAAGGAATAACTTTATGAAGCAAGCTTTATTATTCTATTATATATAAAAAAAATTTGCTCCTAAAAAATACGACTAAATTCGCTAATTTTTCAATTATTCCACATGCTGCCAAAAATGACTTACATTTCTTGTCCCGTTTGCAATGCTATGTTTTTTTAAAGTATTTTGAGAATGTAAGAGTTGTACACTTTGCATTTTGCACTCAAAAATAGTGCTACTGAAATGCAATTAAACCGTTATAAAGAGCTTAAAAAATTGTTATGTTTTCATATTTTTTTTTAACTTGAATGCGTACGAATGTATTGTGACAACAATATGTCAAATAAAAAAATTTCATTATAGTTTTTGGAAATTACAATTTTTACATTTACTAACATTAAATATGTTGTAGTATGATTTCATAAGTGCGGTTGCTTCTTTCTCTATTTCAATATTACGTATCCTATGTTGCGCACATGAACAGGTATCTGGTCCACAGGTTTCATTTTCGTTAGACCAACAACAATGATCGTAATGCTCTCCATATTTATTTTTGATTGGTTTCAAGGTATTTGCTTTTTCTAGATGTGATTGAATATTCACTAGCTTACTTCTATCTTCATCGGAAATTATATGCGAGCATCTTTTTAAGAAATCGTATATATCTTTTAGTATCATCTTTACTAATGAGAATGACTGACTGCATATGTAGAGAAAGTGTTTGTGAATAAACCTTAATAGTGTTAGGTATGATGTTTATATAGCATTTAAAAATTTTATTGTAGTTCTCCTTAAACTAACTAACCATAAATATTCAGTGTATATGTCTATAATACGAATATCGATTGGACCAGTTTTAGCTGATTCATTCTGATGAGTAACATCGAAAGCAACTATTGGTGCCATAGTTTTAAAATTTTCTCTTGTTAATAGCGGCTGCGGATCGCGCGAGTAATAGCTTTGTTGAAATTTATATACATATCATATAGAATTGCAAAACGGTTTCTACCGAATTTAAGGTTCAGATGATCATAAAGATATGTATCAGAGGTAAGATGAACTTTAATGTCCGTTAAATCACAATGCTTAAACTTGTTTTCATTATTTCGAAGTCCTAAGAGAAGGAAACGAGGTCTTTCATTTTCAGTGGCAAGTTGAACGTTCCATAAAACTGTTGTACTTTCTGGAAGGGAAGGACATTAATACATATCCCAACTTCTTAAAGTAATATATAATGGATGCCGATTGTTAATTGTTTTAAACATTTGCAATTTATAAGCATCAGCAAGTTGAATGTGTGGCACTTTCCAAGTAACATTCAAAATTGATAACTTAGTTTTTTCGTTTGATTGTTGAGATTTTAACACTTGTTTATCATCTTTAGATCTTAAAAGAATCAATTCATGTTTGCAGTTAACTATTATTTTATTAAAATCTTCAGCGAATTCCATTAATAATTTAATGGAATTGAAATAGCCATCTCCAAGTGTAAGATCTTCGTTATTAAATGGTGACCATCCGGCATTGACTAGGTTATCACTTTCAAATTTATTCAGCCAAACATAGTTTTTTAATTCTGTAGCGATACCTAAAAGAAGCGTGCGGTCAATTTCTACTCCATTGATTTCATACCGAATCTCATCAAATAGGTGTCCTATACAATTGTTTAGCAGACGTATAGATGTAGAAGCTGTTGAATCGTCTTTTGTTGCATGTCCTTCAATGTAAAACAGACTTTCGCTTGGTAGAACATATAAATCTTGATTTTGAATTGCAATTCGAATTTCGTCATTGTTTTTATATGCCTGCAAATATGATGTATAGCTGTGATACTCCTTTTTGATCATTGAATTATCAAATTCGGGTTTTTGTAAAATATTAATAATTTCTCTCTTCTCTATCTATACGATAAATACTTTTATATCTTTAGATGAAACCCCAAATTTTTTAAAAACGTTTTATTATCCTAACAAAGAATATTATTTGATTCCTGTTTTATTATCCTTTTAATATTTTCGTTTTTATCTTGATTCACTGGATTTTTATAATTTTTCCTGCTTCGAATCCCGCTGATAAGAGTAGAATGAATGGTATATGCTTTTGGAACCCAGTTTTATTATATAGAATTATTCTCTCATATGTAGGCTTTATATGTAATCGAATTGTTATTTTTTCGCTTCGAAAATTTATTAAGTTTCCGTCTTTATCAATTACTTTCGAGACAATACTATTTATTGTTCTTAAATTTACAGGTAAATATATTACATTAGTGCGAGCCTCAGTTATTTTATATCCCGGGCTAACGTCAAGTGAAAACTGATGTAAAATATGTGCAGACATGTCGTTTATATTACATTCAACAATTAGGGTGTTAATTTTTGTTATATCTATTGTTTTATCTGAGTAATGTTCTATACCAGGTTCCAAAACTCTTTTACTAAAACCTAGTAAGGATCCAATTGATCTTGACTTATTGAAGTAAATTGGATCTGTAGTGCTTTTAATACAGGTTTGTAGAGTATTGTAATTTGCTCGCACATAAAGAACTCGTTTTGAATTTATATCATTATATTTATTTATTAGTACTTCAGCTATATCTGTTAGCTCATATGATCCAACAGGAACTTCTATTTCATAATTACCAATGTGAAACAAATTGGTTTCAACATCAACATTCGGAATTGAGTGATACGTGTCAAAGCTTATTAGACCACGTACATACATAATTTTCCTTTAGTTCGATTGGAGGAAAATAATTCGCAACAAGACATGAGGTGTCTCCGTTCAATGTTAAAGTAATTGACATTTTAACGTTTGATTACATAAATTTTTCTGATGAAGCATCGTCAACGTTAATCCAAGAGTTATGTTCTGATGAAAATCCCAACCATTTAACATAAACCATATTTCTACCCCTTTTTAAAATTTTTTCAACTAAGTATGTTTCTGTATATTTATTTTTCGTTAGTTCATACTCATAAAAACCACCTTTGATTTCGTGACCTTGATAGTCTTTTAGTCGTGAGTTCGAGCCCGCGCTGAGTCATGAAATATTGTGTTGAATTCTTCTGATCAGCATTAGTGCGTGGTTGTGTTAGTTGTTTCCAGCCTGTTTCAATGATGAAGGCATAGTCACTGATCACTGAACATAATTGGCAGCGACTGACACTATCATGTACTAAAAGCAGAGTAACAGCACCCACCTTCGTCGGCCCTGTAGCAAAAATTAGCCGACGAAGTAAAAAAGGTTGAAATAGCTACAAAAAAACTGTCTATCTTCTCATCTTTCCTAGTCTGTCCCCTCAATACTATTCCATCGTTTTCAGTTCCGGCGCAATGCATTGCATACATAGGGGTCATCCCCTGAGTGCTGGTCCAAGAAAAAAAAAAATTTATATATAATATAGCTATTAGGATTTGTATTTTTTATCATTTTAATTTTAAATTGTTAATTTTAATTTTAAAGATCTCAGTAGTCCAATTTGGCGTATATCCCTTTTCGAATGTATGTTTATATTTACTTTTTCGAACGTTGTCATTTACCAATTTATCCAATAGAAACTTTTCGTTCGACGAATTTACTTCATTTGGAGTCATTTGTATAGTTCTATGAAAAGTATTGTTATATTTGTCAATAAGTTCTTTATATATGCTTATCCATTTGTATGTCCCCTGATAACTAAACTCCTTCCACATCATTTCTTTTAAAGTTCTGTTAAATCGTTCTACTATCGATACCTTCAAAACACTATAATGATTAATATTTTTGGATTGCATTAATTGATGAAATTTATTATTGAAAAATTCTTTAGCAGATTTTTTGGATTGCGATTGGTGCTGAGGAATATGCTTTTCATAGCATTTGTCACGTTATTTGAAGTTTTATTTTTAATTAATACAGCCCATGATTTTTTTGAAAAGGTGTCTATAACAGTGAGAAGATACCGATATCCATTATTATATCGGGCATAATTTGCCATTTCAACCAAATCCGCTTGCCTCAAATCATCAATACCTTTAATTATAACTCGTCTTCTTTCAAAGTTTTTTCGCGCTCGCTTGTGGAGCTCTTTAACTATTTCTCTCTTAAGCGTTCATTTTATATATGATTATCTGTTTATATGATTGTTATTTTATATATATATATATATATATATATATATATATATATATATATATATATATATATATATATATAGTATATATATATATATAGTATATATATATATATATATATATATATATATATATGTCTTATGTAAGTCTTTTTTCACTTTGCTACCATAATTTTAGGCCATTCAAGTTTACGTTTTTTCACATCATCTATATTTGCATTTCGATCAATTACTTTAATTATAAAATCTTCAATTTTGGCAAATCTTTCTTCAGTGTTCTTTATATACTCTTTATTTATAGTGTGTATTTGTCTCTTGACAGCATTTTCAAGAAGTTGAACATCTTTATCAATATCATATGTAGTTGATTCTTTTAAATATTTAATATCGCTTTTTATGATATATAATTGAGAGTCATATTTATTCTTATGTGCATTCATTTCATTTAACTTTTTTTCAATTTCTTTTAAAAAGTCCATATTTTCATTGCGAATCTGTTCCTAAAAAAATTTTATTGTAGCATATATCTGTTGCACATCTTTTGCTATG
Source organism: Linnaemya tessellans (assembly GCA_951800035.1). Classification (NCBI taxonomy): domain Eukaryota; kingdom Metazoa; phylum Arthropoda; class Insecta; order Diptera; family Tachinidae; genus Linnaemya; species Linnaemya tessellans. Next base: position 81,282,567 of record OX637534.1, read on the forward strand.
TTAATGATTTGTAAATTGTCTTTGTATATTTTTAATTTTGAAGTATTTAGAATATTCTTAGTAGAACTTTCTCCGAACTTATTTATACGACTCATTTTTAATCTATTATATCAGCTTCTCGTAATTCTTCAATAATGGAAATTATTTCATTTCTATGATTATTATGTCCAGCACTTTCAGATGAAAGAAGTAAATGTAATCTGTCAACTAATTCATTTGGGTCATCCCAATATATATATATAACTAGAATTATCAACAGATTTTAACGTTAATCCGCTGCCTTTCGTTAAAACATTTGATTTCGTATTAAATAAATGTTTTATTATATGAACATATTTGAATGCACGATATCCTTTAGTTTGACTGTTTAGTTGATATTGACGTTTATGAGCATTTGTACTCTTTAAAATGTCTTTATATTGTTTCAAATCATTTTTATTGTAATGTAAAGGTTTTGAGTGAAAAACTAATTCAAATAAGCCAGGAGTCATTTTCCATGTTGATTTTCCTATTTGAATAGAATTATCCAAATTAAAATTTAGTTTATTATTTCCATATTGCCAGTTGCCATTTTCATTTATATTCAAGCCATAAGTCATATAAATTTTTTTATTACTCAGGAGGATTTCAATATTTTTTACTAGAGGGTTCTTATTATTATCATTTTTGGCCACAGACATGTTGCTCTTATCATTATCGTCAATATCAGTTGTTATGTTTGATTTCTTAATTTTTTTAGTAGAAATGTTATGTATATCTTCATGACCCTCAGCATCATCATAATTATCAGTGCTTTCTTCGCTTGGTAGTGATGGAAGTTGTAAATCCGTTAAGTCACCATCTGACTTATAGCCATCCTTTATTTTAACTATGTTATTTAAAGGTTGCGATGTATCGTCTATTAAATTATCTTTTTGGTAATCATACATTTTTTCGACTATCCTATTTAAAGACTTTGTTATAGGTTTAAATGTATCATCTAGTAAACTAAGTCTATCCACTTCGTTTAATTTTATGCATTTTAATTTTTCTTTTAATATTGCTCTTGTCTTAACAATATCTTTTAATAAATTGTTCTTAGTCATATTGATCTGATTGATATCTGCTAACAAACTGCTATCTTTATGCTTTTGATCAGCTTTATATCATATTTTTATTACGCTTTAATTGGTTATAAACTACTTCACATCTGCTTTCTATTGGGTATTATCTGGGTATGAACTGTTCTGTATCTTCTTTTTTAGCAGGTTAGATCTACTTTTTTCTGAACATTGATCAGCTTTATATCTTGCTTTGAACTATTCATACTTCCAGTTGTATGAATTTAGCAAACCTTTTCAATTTCGTCCTTTATTCATACAGACATCTTTACTTATTACAAGAAATCCATATTTATCCATCCAACACTGACTACATATATCCACAAATGTTTTAAATGACATATGTCCAAGGACATGATTGTTATATATGTGTCGCAAGTTAATTTCGTCTTGTTTGAAATTTATAATCATATTAGCATTATCTCGTATTAGATGCTTTGGAATTTTTGTGTACGTTTGACATAGATATAAACAGTCAATATTCTTATGCATACCCATTCGAAAGTAATCTCTTATATTATCTTGTTTACTACAAATTACATCATCAAATATTATAATGGAATTTGGTTTAGCTTGTGCGGGGCTTAAGAATTTGTCATTTTCTGAATATGTAAACAGATTTAGTCCTTGTATTGGATCGATCAGTTTTTTCAGATAACAATATTTGGGTTGATATAAAGATTTGCTGTATATATACAAGTTCCTAAATCTGAGACCATTCGGGCTTTCTATTAGACCAATCTTGACGTTAGTTTTACCGCAGTTAGAAGATCCTACAATTAGTGCTCGTATTGAGTTCGGCAATAGTATACTATGTACAATTTTAAGTAGTATAATATTGTTCGTGCCAGGACCATTAAAATTCTCAAATTTCATGTAAAATTTTAAAAATTTGCATGTTAATTACCCAAATTTTGATTTTAATGTGTTTATTTTGTAATTTGATACTTTAATGTTTGTGTGTGTGTATTTTCCCACGGTTTAATAAGGGGGTTCGCATTGTTGTTGTTTTTTTTTTATAATGTTGGGGTAGGCGTGGGAATTTGTGTCTGTCCATATGTGACCTTGGAATACATGTCCGTCCATATGTGAGCGTGGGAATTTTTGTCTGTCCATATGAGAGCTTGGGAGTTTGTGTCGGTCCGTATGAGACCGTGGGAATTTCTGTCCGTCCATATGTGAGCTTATGAGTTTGTGTCTGTCCGTATGAGACCGTGGGAATTTCTGTCCGTCCATATGAGTTTGTATAAGTAAGCGTGAGACCGTGGGAATTTTTTGTCTGTCCATATGAGAGCTTGGGAGTTTGTGTCTGTCCATATGTGACCTTGGAAATACATGTCCGTCGGTATGTGAGCGTGGGAATTTGTGTCTGTCCATATGTGAGCGTAGGAATTCTGTCTGTCCATGTGTGCTATGGCCTAATAGAAAATAAGAAATTTTTAGTATCTGACACAAAACTTTTTTAGGAAGTACAATATCTTAAAAGTGTTGTATAAATGGATGGCCCTAATGTTTATGGTTCGTTTCTTCTTGCTGGAGTGAGATTTCTTCTTTTATTTTTGGCTTGTTTTTAATTTTGGTGTGTTTACTTAAGATATTTTGTCCAGGCTGGAGTGAGGTTTCTTCTTTTATTTTTTGCTTGTTTTAATTTTGGTGTGTGTTTACTTAAGATATTTTGACCAGCAATTCAGTTATTTCTTTTTGGTGTGCAATGCTTGAGTGTGGGGGAATAATTTGATTATTCTGATCTTGAAGACGTTGAGAAAAAAAATTTACTATTGCATAAATATTGAATCTGATATTTTGTTTATTTTATACATAACGATCATCGATGGATTTTATTTGGGGATCTGGATGGTGGTGCGATTTCTGTATTTTGTAGAATATTAATATTTATGCTATGTTTAAGTGTGTGTGTGTGTGTTTTTGTGTTCTGAGTGGCGATTGGAATGTCAGACTGGGGGGGGTGTGTGTGTGTGTGACGATTGGTGAGTCTGTGTGACAGTCCGCTTTTTTTTGTTGCCTTCCTGGATTTAGCGCAAGTGGGTCAGTATGCAATGTGATAAGATGTACATATTCATGCGTACATAAATATCTACAAATTTATTTCATTTACGCATATACAGACAAACAAATAATAAGCGTTTATTCTTTGTGCCCAAATATTCCCTTGACCATTTGAATGAATGAACCATTATGTTTGTTGTGTGTTCTCTGAAATAAATATGTATGTATGTAGGTTTTTATTTGAAATAAAAAACATTTATTTTAATTTTTATAAGCATTTATTTAAAAGTTTGTTAACATTTTCATTTTTAAGTAAAATTGCATTCCTTAAGGCACAAACACCATAGTCGTGATAGCTACAATAGAGATATTTTGAATGCTTAGCTTCCATTTGTTTAAAATTAATGCAGCCAATGTCTTCAATGTTATAAACTGCTTGATGAATCATTTTTTCTAACCATTTTTTCTTCTCTCCTCCCTTAACATATATATGTGAATTTCTTATATTGGATCTTAAAAACTTGCAAACGCTTTGAAATGAGACTGATCCATCATTCCAGTTAATATGATGATAGTTTTTTGTTAACCAAACTGCTTCTCTCTGTTTTTCGGCTGATAAACATGCGAAATCAAAAGGAGGTTTTATGATGAAATTGAGGCATTCGTTGTTGGTGAAAACTACAGCTACTTCTTTTGCGATGAAGTCATTTGAATTATTTTTGAAACCTTGCAAGTCTACAAAAACAATATCACCATCCATGTTATTTAATTTATAAGACCTTCCGGACTTGACCTCTTATTGGTATGTATTCTATTACGCGGTCATGAATAAGAACGCAGAAAGCTGATGTCGTTGCTGGAATATTTGTTGCTGTTTCAAATTCAAGTTTTATATCAATCGGTCCGGTATTGACTGACTCGTTCTGATAGCTTACATCTACTACAATAATTGGGGCGTTGTCTTTAAACTCCTGGGCTGTTAACAATGGTTGAGCCTCTTTCATATAGTAGCTTTGTTGAAATCTGACATACATATCATATAGAATTGCATAACGCTCATTTTTAAATTTTATGTTAAGATCATCATAGGGGTAAGAGGTTGAATTTAAATGTACTTTTAAATTAGTCAGGTCACAGTGAACAAATTTTTTATCTCGTTGAAATGCGACCAGTACAAAACGTGGTCGCTCTTTACTTGCAGCTAATTTAACATTCCAAATATGACTTGTTCCTGTATTCAATTGTGGATTCATATGACAATCCCAGCTACGAAATGCCATCGGTATAGAAGCACCATTGTTAATGATTTTAATCATATTCAACTTGCTCTGATCAGATAATTGTACGTGTGGAATTCGCCAGGAGATGAGTGAAATTGTAAGTTTCGATTTTTCAGTAGAAACGCTGGAGTGTACAAGAGCTTCATCATTTTTATTGCGCAAGAGTATCAATTCATGTTTTCCATTAAGTATAACTTTGTTGTAGTCTTCAGCAAATCCCAAAAGAATTTTTAGTGGTACATAAAAATTAAAATATCCATTCTTAAGATTCAAATCATCAGTTTTATGCCATCCACCATTTTGCATTACAACGCTTTCAGTTGGTGATAGAGATACCAAATTTTTTATTGTTGTTGTTGTTCCTAAATACCTTGTATGATCGATTTCAATACCATTAAGCTCGTAGCGGATTTCATCAAATAAATGTGCAACAAAGTTATTTTTTAATTTAAAATTTTCTGAAAAATTTCCAGTTTTTTCATCTACAACTAAACCTTCCACATATATATAACTCTCACTAGGTAACACGTACAAATCTTGATTTTGTATTGAGATTCGAATCTCATCATTATTGTTGTACGATTGTAGATATGGTATGTAGGTATGATAGTCCTTTTTTATTATATTTTCATCAGACAATGGCTTATCCAATACGTTTATTATTGAGCTCATTTTGTTTTCAGTTTGAAATTCAAAGACTTGAGAAAACTTTTGTTTGTTGTTGTAAGTGACCTTTGACGAGCAGATCTTTTCAATTGTGGTTTAGGTTGTAATATCTGTGGATGAGACGTGACTGCCGTATTTTGTGATATACTTGTATTGTATATTATCATTACTTAGTTGGCCTTAAATGTATTCGTATTGTAATTTCCTCTCCTCGAAAATTAATTAAATCACCGTTCTGATCAACCACGCGCAGTGATAGAGAACTTATCTCTTTGGTGTTTACAGGTAAATAGATGAGATTCCTTGGAATCTCATCTATTTTATAGCCTGCAGGCACATTAATCGGAAACTCATGAAGTGTGTGTGATTTTGAATTGTTCATATATGTATTTGTAGCGATACTACTTTCAATTCGCAAGAGATTTTAAAAATATTAACTGGAAGATCTGAGTAATGATCATCGGTCGGTTTTAGGATTTTACTATTGAATCCTAAAAGATTCCCAATTGTATTTTCTTTATTAAAATATATCGGATCTTTAGAACTATTTATTTTAACTTGCATCGTATTGTTGTTAGCTTCTATAAAAATATGCTCTCCAGGACTAAGTCGTTTGTATTGCTCTTCTATGTAGTCAACTATATCTTTCAATTCATAAGATCCAATTGGTATTTCAATTACATGTTCCCCTATATGAAACATATTGTTATAGGAGTCTACATTTGGAATACTGTTGTATGAATGAAAATCAGTTAGCGCACACTCATATGTGTCGTTTAATTCAATGGGAGGAAAATAATTAGCATATAGCGCTGATGAGTTAGAGCTCAGAGTAAGTGTTATTGACATTATAACAGCCTGTTCACAAATAAATAAAGTTTACTACACAGCATGGTTTATAAGAATAATTTGCATATATATTTCATAATCTTATTTTAAAATTAACATTAGTTATTAAAAATATTGATGTTATTGTCGTTGTTATCATTGCGGATGGCGATTTATTTCATTTTCCAACTACAGTATTTCATCTTTGCTTATCCAGGAATTGTGTTGATTAGAAAATCCCAACCATTTAACTAATGCTTTGTCTCCTTTCAGTCTGATCACCTTTTCAACTAGATATGTATTTGGAAATCTAGTTCTTGTCAGTTCTTCCGTGTAGAAGCCACCTTTAATAGGATTTCCCAGATAATCTTCTAATATGTATGTTGTAGGATACGTATTTTGAACTCTTTTGATTGTGAAAATTTCTGTTGTCCAATTCGGAGTATAGCCTTTCTCAAAAATATGTTTATATTTGCTAATACGTACATGGTCCCCTGCATTAAATTTTGACATTTTGTACATCTTTAAATGGCTGTATACTGTATTTAGGAGCTGTTTTTCATTTTTTGAGTTGACTTTAATCGGTGGCATTTTAATTGTGCGATGAACTTTTCTATTGTATGCATTAAGTAAATCTTTGTATATATCAAGCCAGTTGTAGGAACCATTAAAACTAAACTCTTTCCACATCATTCCTTTTAATGTTCTATTGAATCGTTCTACTATTGATGCTTTCATGATGCTATAGGTTGAGTAGTGATTGACGTTGTATTTACCCATCAATTGATTAAATTGTTTGTTGAAGAATTCTTTACCATCATCTGTTTGTAAGTTTTTTGGCACACGCCCCAATTGAAAAATAGTATACATTGCCTGCGTTGTGTCAACAGCTGTCTTTCTTCTCAAAGGTACTGCCCAAGCATATTTGGAGAATGTATCAATTACAGTTAGCAAAAATCTATAATTTTTATTGTATGTAGAATAGTTCCCCATTTCAACTAAATCCGCTTGCCAAAGATCGTCTATTCCTTTCATAACAACTCTCCTGCGTCCAAACATTTTTCGAGCTTCCTTATGGAGCTCGTTCACTAAATTTCTTTTTGTATCCATGTCTAAGCTTTAAGAAGTCTTTTGGGTGTGTTGCGATCTAACTGATGCGCTTTCAGCAATTGACACAAGCATGTAATTTTCAAATCTATAAATTTTCTCATTTAATCTTTCAATTTCTTCTTCGAAGGATGCACTGATCTTGGAAATGCTTTCTTGCATTTTTTTATTCTCTTCCAACTGTAATATTATTTCATGTTGTTGCATTTCGATTTGATTTCTTAGAGTATTATGCATTTTGTTGTTATCGTCTTTAAATTCTTTTAATATTTTGTATTCTACTTCTTCGATTTGAGTTTGCAAAAACAATTTATTGATAGCATCGTTTTCCTCCAAAGCTTTTGCAACATTTTTGATTCTTTTGTTTTGGACATCAATGTTGTTGTTCGCATCCAAAAATAACCCCAACAATTTAGGTGCATTTTTCAATGAAATTATACTGCTAGTGTCGTTTAGATAATGTCCGAATTTATCAACAGACATAATTTATATATAAAATGTGTATGCGTTTATATAGTTTATACTATTATATTAGCTTCACGTAGTTCTTCAATAATTGAAACAATCTCGTTGTTGTGATTAGTATGACCTGCAGACTGTGATGCAAGCAGTAGTCTAAGTCGATCTACCAACTCGTTTGGATCATCCCAGTATATATAGTTTGATTTATGAGGATTTACCTGCATCACCCCCTTACCTAAATAATTAGCCTTTGTTAATTCCGATGAGCTCTTATGATTTTTCTCTTTAAAAAGTTTTCCAATAATATTTTTGTACTTGTACCCTCTAGTCCCCTTGATTTGACCATCGGACTTATAATCTCTTCTGTGTGCATTGGTAGTAAGTAATATTTTTTTATAGATTTCAAGCTCGAATTTATCATAGTTTTTTGGTGTTTTATGAAACATTAAGGAAAACAGTCCTGGGGTGAGAGCCCATATTTGACCACCAACTTGTATTTTATCTTGATTTAACTCGATGTTGCTACTACCAAATTTCCATTCGTTATTATAATCTCTATGTGGACCATAGTTAGTATCTAGTTCATTTCTCGATTGCAATAGTGATAAGTCAGGATAACTCTCGTCATCATTAGAATGTTGTGAATAAAAGTCATCTTCATCAAAATCGCTGTTACTTTTACTATTAGACTGTTTAAACATTGATTCTTCAATTAGTTTCTTAGGAGTACTTGTTTCCAACTTCATTGTTGAGTTCTGAAGATTAAAATTGGCACTGTCCTCATATTCAGTTTTCTTATCATTCTTTTCTTTTTTATTCGGTATATCAATAAGTTTAGAGATATTTATAAATTCTTTTAAAGGTTCTGTTATGGGCTGGAATGTATCTTTTAATTGCTGATGTGTATCTATTTCACCAGTTCTTATACTACGAAGCTTTTTCTTCAATACATTTCTTGTTGTCACCAAGTCTTTTAGAATTTTTTCATTCATTGTAGCTATTAGGTATCAGATCAGCTTATCAAGTATCAGATCAGTTTATCAGATCAGGTATCAGATCAGTTTATCAGGTATCAGATCAGCTTATCAGGTATCAGATCAGTTTATCAGATCAGTTTATCAGGTGTCAGATCAGGTTATCAGATCAGCTTATTAGGTATCAAATCAAGTTTTGCTTAGATGACCAGTTATAACAATCACATGTATAATGTTTAAAGCCAGATTATGTACTAAGCGATACCCTTGATGAACAGTAATTTATATTATGATGAAGTAATCAAATGATTTTCTATAGCGACCATTGTTTAGTTCATTATCTTTACTTATCATTAAAAATCCATATTTATCCTTCCAACATTCTTGACATATATACTGAAACTTTTCAAAGTTCATGTCGCTGGCAACATGATCGTCGTATACATGTCTCATATTTTTCGCATCTTGTTTAAACATTATAATTAAATTGGCATTATCTCTTATTAAATGTTTTGGAATTCTTGTGTAGGTTTGACACAAGTAAAATGAATCTACATTCTTATGACGCCCCATACAAAAATATGCACGTATATTGTTTTGGTTTTCACATGCAACATCATCGAAAATCATAATTGAATTGCTTTTAGCTTCACTAGGAGGAACAACGGACTCATTGTCTGCGAATGTGTAGTATCCCATTCCTTTAATTGGCGAAATTAAATTCTTTAGGTATTCATATTTAGGTTGATACAGAGATTTTGAGTACAAATAGATATTTTCAAACTTGAGACCATTAGGACTTTCTAGCAAACTGATCATTACATTAGTTTTTCCACAATTGGAGGGACCAACTATTAATGCTCGAATAGAATTTGGTAGCAAGGAACTATGTCTTATTTTTGTACTGTCATCTGAAGATACATCCACATTACGAACTAAAATATTTTTGTGTTGTTTTACTAAGCGCATTTCAATAACTACTTGTAAAATTCACAAAACAATATCTTTTATTGTAGATTAAAGTAATATGGTTGTATTTTATAACAAAAGTGTTAGTCACAAACGAACTATCGTTGGTGAAGGTTTACTAAATAGAACAATAAATTCTCTACCTTTTGAATTACATCTTCCTGGATATCAGTACTGTGGACCTGGCACAAGATTGGAAAAGCGTTTAGCTAGAGGAGATAAAGGAATTAATTTATTGGATGCTGCGTGCAAAAATCACGATATAGCTTACTCCAAAAACAAAGAATTAAACAGTAGACATCAAGCTGATAAAGTTCTTGAAAATAAAGCTTGGGAAAGAGTTCTTTCTACTGACAGCAGTCTTACTGAGAAATCATTTGCGTACATGGTTACTAATGCGATGAAAGCAAAAACTAAATTTGGTATGGGTATACAGAAGAAGGCGAAGAAGAAAAACAATATGAAAATACTTTCGCCACGAATTCATTTATTTGATAAAAAATTGTTCAATAAATCAATTAAAGCGGCAACAAAAATATTAAAGGCGGAAAAACCCCAAGACATTAACTCAGCTATTAAGATTGCCCGTAAAGTAATCAACAAATCGCTCAAGGGGAAAAAGGCACGAGTTGTGATACCACGTATAATAAATGTTCCAAAAATTGGAGGATTTCTACCCATAATTCCAATTCTAACTGCTCTAGGTGCAATAGGTAGCCTTGCCACTGGAGGTGCCGCTATAGCTAAAGCGGTAAATGCAACAAATGCAAATGTGGAAATGTGGAATAGTCAATTTAGATTTATCAACAGGACCGGGAACTCATTGGGTAGCATATTATAAAAACTGCAGCGAAAATGAATATTTCGACAGCTTTGGAAATTTACAACCTCCTTCAGAATTAATCAAATATCTTGGTGGAAATATTAAATACAACTACACTCAACATCAAACATATGATACATTTAATTGTGGACATTTATGTTTAAAATTTCTTTGTGAAATAACGAAAAATATTAAATAAAATCACAAATATACTATACACATATATGTATTTTAATAATTTTTTTTATTTGGTTTGTTATATTAACAAATATAAAACACACATAACATTTTATTTTTATTGCCAAACGGGGTACTGGGAGTTTGGTATTAGAAACTCATCCATCTCAGTATCCAGAATTAAGCTTCGTTCTCCTTCTCGATGTACTCGAAATGTACCACTCGAGAGATCCTTTATTTCGTCATCTGTTAGACAGTCATATCGATTAGGTAAAAACATTATATGATTTTCCAATTCTAACTGAATTGTTGATCCATATTTTGTTGTCACTCGCTTTGCTTTAATTATAGGATATTTTTCTAAAATATCCAATTCTTTAGCGTGAATTATACTTTTATTATTGATCGAATTAAATTTTTTCACTAAAGATTTTACGGAGTCCATTTTTTGTAAACTTTACTCTTCGAACGTTTCTTCAAAAGTAATAGCAAATGAAGCTTTGGTAGTCCCAAGGAGCCTAACCGACAACATTTCTTGTGAAATAGCAAATGAATTCATAAAAATAAAAATAAAGAGGAAAGAGTGGGAGAGATAAAGAGAGGAATAAGAGAGTAATAATAAAGGAATTAACCATAGCATTGTTGATATACATATTTTTAAATATCAGAAAGACTACTTTCAAAATTTATAAAAGAAATCAGTAGAAAAGGAGCATTCAATCAATCATCACTCTCATCTGTTAATATATACCGAAATGTCTCAAATCAGAAATAAAATTAACAAGTTTTTAGTAGATTTCGAGTGCTTTAAACTCTACGATCATTTCGAATTGATTAAATTTTTCCTGAACATGCTTGATGAGAACGAGGAATATGGCGTTATAGAAGATGAGGACAAAAACGAGTTACATTTTAAATGTTGTCCATGGTACAACCCATTTTGTGAAGAAGGTCCAGATACCTGCCGCTGCTCCATATACCAATTAAGAAAAGAAGTAGTAGAAAATTTAATCAATTCATACTATTTGAAATTTCATTAAAATAAAAATAAATCAAGACTAAAATATGATTGTGTTTTCATTATACATTTATTTTTTTGTTTAAAGTTAGCAACATAAGAATACTTCTTAGGAACTAAATTTTTTTATTTGTTATTAATTTAAATCTGCTTCTTGCAATTTAGCAATCTCTGCTAACAGCATATCTAGCTCATAATCAGGATTGGTTTCCTCTATCCGAAAATGATTCCATGCAAAGGTATTTATGCTATTGCTGTCAATTTTTCTTTTATCATCTGAATAACTTAAAACTACTTTACTCAAATGGTTAGTATATATCTGATGCAATTTAGACTTAAAAGTTAACATGGTGTCATATACAATAGACTTGTCAAATAAACAATTTCTATATGAACTTATACTATACATATCAAGAACGCATTTCTTTACCCCTTTCGACTTTTTAATATCATTTTGATACTGCACACTAAAAGAATACATCTTTGATCTCAATCCCACAAATTCCTTCATTACCTTTCCACAATTTTCATCCTTCATCATACCCAACACCTTTTTGTTCACCAAGGGTAAACCATAAGTATTATCTTGGGGATAATCAGACGTATCAAACTTTTGGTCGAGGTCAGTTTTGATGTCGTGGTAAAAGTCTTCTGTTTTTATATTATAAATGAAAGAGTCAGTGTCCATATAATTTAGTGATAATTTTGACTTGAATTTAGGTTGCATGTATCCATAATGGAAATCATACATTTTCCATTTGGAGAGCTCAAGTACACAAAATCCTAAATAAATAGGTTTGTTGTAATAGGTTTTTAGCCTATTCATTTCAATTGCTACCATATCCTCAGAAAATATTGATAAACTATGAAAATTTGGTTTGCATATCCAATCTTGAGCTCCTAACTGATTTCGATTTGTCCTATTCCACTTCGTAACTATTCGTACATCTTTTCTCTTCTCCACATTCTCCATAGTTTTACCGTAAACTGCGTTATTTAGCAATTTAAAGAAATTTTTCTCAAATGCATTTTTTGCAGTCGCCCTATGTTTGGTGTTTAAGTCTATGTAACTTTTCAGCCAGGTCGATTGCTTAAAAGTGAGAATCCGATGTACATTCTTTAGAACTAGCCCATACTTCAAACATTGTTTAAGAACTCTGTAATGTATAACATATGTCTGTTTGGTGGAAAAATCTGCAATCAATTTAGTATGCTTTGTTTGTGGAATTTTTTTATTTTCCGGACAGAAAGGAAGATCATTGTGCAAGTCATGTAAATTATAAGGATAGTCTAAAGTAACTTCATAGACATATCCATCACTTGAACTATCATCTATGGTTTTCGGATCCAGATTTAGCTGATCAGTTGACAGCCATCTGAATCCTCCATAAGGTAGATATTCAGACATCGCCCAACCGTAAAGGTTATTGGCGTCTAAGTACACAATATATTCTGAGGGCTTCTCTCTATCGAAATCTTGTAAATATTTATTGTTAGCCTTGGAATATCTCTTACTGCATTGTACAAGTCCACCACGTATTCCTTTCTTAAAGAAATTGTACATATCTATGTCTGTCAGAAGTTCTAATTCAACGTTAGTATACTTCAACATAGCATCCCACGATAGTCCTGGTGCAGTGAAATACTGACATGGATCTAAATGGTAGATATTCTTACATACCTTTCTAAAATTTTCAAATATATCAGCAAGTAAGAGTACATCTGTTTTTAAATATACTTCCATGTAATCTTGCAAGGTTTTGCAGCTGAATGCATTCCAAACTTCCTTCGCATGCTCATAATCTTCAATCGAACACTCCTTATTATTAAGATGATTGAAGAAATCTTCCCTTGCTGGAAGCTGACTAACATTTAATTTTTCAAAAGAATTTAGAAATTCATAAGGAAAAATACCTTTTCTTCTCACAAGATCAAACTCTTTTTTGGTTTTGAATTGTGTTTGAACAATGAAGAAATCTTGTTCTGAGAGATTATTGGCTAGAGATTCTAAGCTCTCAGACATAAAACGTATTGTATCTAAAAATCTCAGTTCAAGGTTGTAGTTGTCGGTCATGTGTGAAAATCTAGAAAGTGAAATGTATAATTCTTTGTTGAGAGGAAGGACTTTTATATTGTCTGATCTTTTAGCCAACTCTTTAACAAAGAGATGTGAATCATAGGATGAATAATTGTGGAAATAGATTGGAATAAATTTTGGGATTTGAAATTTCAAATTGCAAATGTTATGAGCTGCACCTCTAAATTTACCACTTATGTGACAGTGATCTCGCACCCTATCACCCCCTAGATATTTGTGGCATATGTGGCAATTTGTAGCATGTTGAAAATTAAAATTTTCGAAAGGGGTCAATGCATCCATTTGACTTTTATTTGTTAAATAACTATTATAAATATCTTCACTATCATTAATTATACTATCTACAAACTTTTCCGCAGCATCTTTGCCTGTATATAACTTAAACTTATCTAACCTATCATCATGACTACATTTAATATAATAACTAAAAGCACAAGGTATGTGCTTTTTTGTATAACTACTTTTTCCACTTACTCTAATATTACTATCCTCTAATATGCACTCAAAATCCGCATATATGACAAACGGTACATCCATCTGCCGTTGATGATCTTTGAAGTATAGTATGGATTCGTCCTCTGATGGGAGCTCAGACACGATTTTTCCACACTCTAATTTGTGTTGCTCCATAGTCCTACCATTGTGAGTGTATTGCAAGCAGCTATTGCAAAATAAAAGTTTTGTGTGGTGCTTTGTTGTCTGGGATTTTAAAAGTCTATGGGAAGAAAGGGAAACATTATAAGTAAGCATGTTAATATATTAGCATATTATATGTCTTTACTTACTTTGATATGTGTTTTATAAAAATGTAGTGGTGATATCCTTCAGTATTTTCTAATAGTAATAAATTCACATGGCTGTGTCTTTCTTCTTTGGTGATGTAGTACGGCCCAACAATTTCATCGCTTTCATTATTATATCCAAATACATTGACGCTAATATCAGGATTGCGTTCTTCAAATATCTTGATACTTTTTAATGTTAACGGGAAGTTTAAGTTTTTAAAATCAATTTCAACTCCGTTTTGTAGGTGAATAATATCAGAGCTGATGTCTGTGATGTTGTATGAGCAACACCGTTGCCTTCTTTTAACAACACACGTATCCAATGCAGATATTAAAGCCCATTTAAAACAAAAAATGTCGTTATTTTCTACATTTATACATGCAGATTTATTTTTTAATTTTTCTGGTGTGCTTATCCAATTGGATCCTCTCACTAAAGATGACTTATTTACCGAAATTTCAAGACGAGCAATTCTTATTAAGGTCCACCCAGAATCCCGCTCTTGAAAATCTGACATTTTATTTTCAATTTCTTGCAGTTGTTTTGTTATGAGTTCCTCAACATCATCCCCAAGACATAAAAGATTCATTTTCGATCTATGCGAAATAGTACACAGTTCCATATCTTCGCTAGTAATTTTAATATACTCTCCAATGAGAGTAATATTAAATTTGATAATGTTGTGTACACCTAGACTATTTTCAAGCCTTTCCTTGATGACAGCTCTATTTTCCTTAACAACATCTTCCAATAGAAGACAGTCCTTAATTATTGGTATCCCATAAGTTATAATATTATTTTTAAATGCACTGTTTATTATGTAATATTTAGGATCATCTGTAACTTGATCCTGCTGTTCATTCAAGGAATTGGGTATATCCATATCTTCACTATTGTTTGTTTGACTTATCTCCATGTCTTTGTATTCATAATTGTCAGCCTGATGAGGAGGATTATTAGTGGGCCAATAACTAGGGTAATAGCTGGGTAAATTATATTGTTGCAACTGCAAGGGTACAGCGTATTGATATGGATAAGGTTGTACTTCCATAGGTAATAAGAATTGATAAGAACCCATTGGATATTCCTGCACTGGATACTGCAACTGAAAATTGTTCCAGCCCATTGGGTTATATGTAGGTAATGGATTGTATGCAGGTGTTGGCTGTTGTATGGACAGTTGTCCTTGTTGAGGTTGAACATGTCCTTTACAATGTGTCAAATAGGATTTTTGATATCTGTATTCCTTATTACAGATATTACACCGGAAAACTGATGAACTCATATTTTATTTTTTTATTTTACTTAAGTTTAGGAACACAAAAGAACTAAAATATTCAGCACTTGTTAGTTTTAGATACAAAAATGTACTGAATTCTGTCCTAGAAAATTTGTTTGATATTAATTCATGAAAATTTTTTCAATGATATAGTAAACTTCATTCCAACAAAGTAGTTTTCAAAGTCAAAAAACTTTAGCTGCAAAATATGTTTGTGGACAGAATAATACATTTCTTTTTTTGGGATAAAATTTGCTATAATGCAAAAATTAATGTAAACACCGAATTCTTGTATGTGTACGAAACCATCCGATGTAGGTAGAATGAAGAAGCATGCTTCATCATACGGATAAGTCGCACGTTTTTAAGGGAATGAAACTATTACGTAGAAAAAATTTATGTAAACAAATATTTTGGTGCCTGGAGACATGAAACAAAAAAATTATAATATTGAAGTATGCTTATGCATGCAGATTAGTTAAGAAATAACTATGGGAATGAAACTGCTACGTAAGCAATATTTATGTAAACAAACTTTTTATAAGTAATATACACAGAATACGGAAGCATGCTCGTGCATGCATATACGTTAAAAATAACTAAGGGAATGAAACTGCTACGTAAGCAATATTTATATAAACAAACTTTTTATAAGTAATATACACAGAATACGGAAGCATGCTCGTGCATGCATATACGTTAAAAATAGCTAAGGGAATGAAACTGCTACGTAAGCAATATTTATGTAAACAAACATTTTATAAGTAATATACACAGAATACGGAAGCATGCTCGTGCATGCATATACGTTAAAAATAACTAAGGGAATGAAACTGCTACGTGAGCAATATTTATGTAAACAAACTTTTTATAAGTAATATACATGTAAACAAACTTTTCATAAGTGATATACACAGAACACGGAGGCATGCTCGAGCATGCAGATAGGCTACAAAGTTTTATAGTGTAGTAAGGCAGATAGATGCCTTACTACATATTGTATAGAAAGTAACTGCCACGTAAGCAAATTTATGTGAACGAAGAGAATAGAGTGTCTATGCTACAAAAATTTTGTAGCTAAAGAAAAAAGAGAACTTTTCAGCGAATCTACTTGTTAACTTATAATGCTATCATTATTTCATTTCAACAATGCCCTCCATTTGGAAGACACCTCTATATAAAAGGGTCATGCGTCAGATTCGAAAAGACTGGGCTAAAGCAGTTATGATGCGGGAATTCGAAAGACACCTGGAAGGGGACGAAGAGTTATTTCTCTCGCTAAATACTCAGCACCGAACTGAAGAAGACGAAGAGTTCGAGACGCTATTGCAAGGTGATGAGGATGCATTACTTGCAATAAACTCTCAACAGCTTGAAGAAACGCATCGCCCACCTGTTGATATCATCAGTGTGGAAATCCTCCCACCAATCGATTTGCCAATATTTTTGGCAATGTATGAAAACTCGGACGATGCAATTTTGGATGAGGCAGCTCGTTCGGTGGAAAACTTACTTTAAAAGTGAAATATCTGAAAAATTTATAAATAAATGCATCTAAAAAATTAAAACAAAAAACTAATGGCTTTTTATTTTAATTGTAATCAAAATACTTATTTCAGCGGTTCGTACAATGGTTCATTGAAGCAAGCGGTCGAGCAAATATTTTTGTACAAGAAGCAAACACTTGTATGTACATATGTACATGCGTAAATGAAATAAATTTGTTGATATTTATGTACGCATGAATATGTACATCTTATCACATTGCATACTGACCCACTTGCGCTAAATCCAGGAAGGCAACAAAAAAAAGCGGACTGTCACACAGACTCACCAATCGTCACACACACACACACCCCCCCCAGTCTGACATTCCAATCGCCACTCAGAACACAAAAACACAGCGGACTGTCACACAGACTCACCAATCGTCACACACACACACACCCCCCCCAGTCTGACATTCCAATCGCCACTCAGAACACAAAAACACACACACACACACTTAAACATAGCATAAATATTAATATTCTACAAAATACAGAAATCGCACCACCATCCAGATCCCCAAATAAAATCCATCGATGATCGTTATGTATAAAATAAACAAAATATCAGATTCAATATTTATGCAATAGTAAATTTTTTTTCTCAACGTCTTCAAGATCAGAATAATCAAATTATTCCCCCACACTCAAGCATTGCACACCAAAAAGAAATAACTGAATTGCTGGTCAAAATATCTTAAGTAAACACACACCAAAATTAAAACAAGCAAAAAATAAAAGAAGAAACCTCACTCCAGCCTGGACAAAATATCTTAAGTAAACACACCAAAATTAAAAACAAGCCAAAAATAAAAGAAGAAATCTCACTCCAGCAAGAAGAAACGAACCATAAACATTAGGGCCATCCATTTATACAACACTTTTAAGATATTGTACTTCCTAAAAAAGTTTTGTGTCAGATACTAAAAATTTCTTATTTTCTATTAGGCCATAGCACACATGGACAGACAGAATTCCTACGCTCACATATGGACAGACACAAATTCCCACGCTCACATACCGACGGACATGTATTTCCAAGGTCACATATGGACAGACACAAACTCCCAAGCTCTCATATGGACAGACAAAAAATTCCCACGGTCTCACGCTTACTTATACAAACTCATATGGACGGACAGAAATTCCCACGGTCTCATACGGACAGACACAAACTCATAAGCTCACATATGGACGGACAGAAATTCCCACGGTCTCATACGGACCGACACAAACTCCCAAGCTCTCATATGGACAGACAAAAATTCCCACGCTCACATATGGACGGACATGTATTCCAAGGTCACATATGGACAGACACAAATTCCCACGCCTACCCCAACATTATAAAAAAAAAACAACAACAATGCGAACCCCCTTATTAAACCGTGGGAAAATACACACACACAAACATTAAAGTATCAAATTACAAAATAAACACATTAAAATCAAAATTTGGGTAATTAACATGCAAATTTTTAAAATTTTACATGAAATTTGAGAATTTTAATGGTCCTGGCACGAACAATATTATACTACTATTTTAGCTTTCTTCTTCTTCTCTTGAGCGTCGTCTGCATTTCTTATTACAATTTGTTGAGCCTGCTTTACTAATCGCATATTGATAACTAATTTAAATATATATATATATATATATATATATATGTATATATATATATATATATATATATATATATATATATATATATATATATTCAGCCGTATATAAAGAAATCTCATCATTATTATATTTAGCATTGAACATGCTACTCTCACATAGCAACAAAAAATTAACTAACAAGAAATATGCTTATTAACTATAGCAAAAGCAATTTTAACAATCAGTATAAAACTGGAGACGGTTTTGTCAACAACTTAATAGATAAATTACCCGTTGAACTACACTTACCTGGTTATCAGTTTTGCGGACATGCAACGAAACTTAATAAACGATTAGCGAGAGGGGATAAAGGAATACATTTTTTGGATGAGGCTTGCAAAGGGCATGATATTGCATATTCCCAAACAAACGATATCAATAAAAGACAACAGGCGGATCAAATATTAGCTGCAAAAGCTTGGAATCGTTTAAAATCTGATGATAGCAATATTAAAGAGCGTACTAACGCCTGGTTTGTAACAAGCGCGATGAAAGCAAAAGTTAAATTAGGATTAGGTATGAAGAATACCATTAGGTATGAAGAATACCAAAGCCCACAAGTTAAACAAAAATAAAAAGAGATCAAAGAAGAATAAAACTCCAGATAGTAAGTTATTTTCTAATGCTGTTCGAACAACTTTAAAAGTTTTAAAAAAGGAAAATCCATAGAACTTAAATACTGCTATTGAAATTGCAAAAAAAGTAGTTCATTCAAAGTTCAAGGGGAGGAAGAGGAGTAATATTAATATTCCAAGAGTAATACCGATGCAAAAAGTAGGCAGACTTCTACCATTAGTGCCAATTTTGACAGCTTTGTCAGCACTTGGAGGTTTGGCTACTGGGGGATCGGCAATTGTGAAAGCTATGAATGATATAAAAAATGGAAAAGAGCAGCTAGCGGAGGTTACCCGACATAATAAAAATATGGAATCAATTGCTATGGGGACAGGTTTATATCTTAAACCATATAGTTATGGATACGGATTATACTACAAGTCCCTCCCAAAAAACTTTTAGAGAAACTACCCAATCGAGCACTAACTAATTTAGATTTGATGAAATATGCGCGACCGTTTGCCTAAAAAACCATTACTACAAGAATGTGATATTGTTAATTTAGATGATTTTTGTGGTCGTGGAACTCATTGGGTAGCTTATTTTAAAAATCGCAACTACAAAGAATATTTTGATAGTTTTGGAAACTTGCAACCTCCAATTGAAATAGTTAATTATTTAAAGAGACTTATTGAATATAACTATGAACGTAAACAAAATGTCAATACTTTTAATTGTGGTCACTTATGTCTAAAATTTTTATTCAATAAATATAATGAGCAATATATTAGACAATTATATATACATATGTTAAAATTTATTTATTAATTAGCCTTTATTAATATAGTCGATTAAATTTATTATATATTTGTGTAATTGTAAAAAATTTATAAAGCTTATTAAATTATTATATTATTTATACAATTTTGTCATAAAAAATAAAACAAATTAAAAATCCAATTGCATTAAAATATCATCGTCAGCTCTATCATTCATAAATTGTTCTTTATAATAATCCAATTGCATTAAATTAAATTTAAATATCTTTTCTCATCTACATAACTTAACGATATTTTATTTATTAAAGAAGTATATATATTTAACTTATATATATATACATATTCCATAGTAAATTTGCTTATTACACAAACAATTTTTATAATCGCTTAAACTTAGCTTAACACATATATTTACTTTTTACACCTTTCGCCTTTTTTATTTCTTTTCCGTCCTCAGTGCTAAAAGAATACATTTTAGATCACAAACCAATAAATTCTCTCATGATGACACCACTATTTTCATCCTTCATCATTCCTAAAACTTTTTTATTTCTTTTTGGAATATTAAGTTTGTTATACATGTATGTCATAATCATATGTATCAAATCTATCGTCAATGTCATTGTGAATATCACTATAAAAATCATCAGTACAGATTGTATAAATAAAGGAGTCTGTATCCATATAATTAAGTTCTACCCTAGAGTCACATTTAGGAAGCATGTAATCATAATGAAAATTATACATTTTCCACTTTGATAGTTCTAAAACACAAAATCCTAGATATATTGGTTTATTATATAAAGAATGCGTTTTATTTAATTCGATAGCAATCATATTTTTATCGAAAATGCTTATAGAATTAAATTCAGGTTTCGCAATTAGTGCCCGAGCTCCTAGTCGTTTACCAACATTTTCCCAAGAGTTCGCAATTTTTATATGTTTTCTTTTATCAACATTCTCCATAGTTTTCCCATATATAGCGTTATTTAATAACTTGAAAAAATTCTTCTCAAAATTATTTTTTGCTTTCGTTCTATGAAAAGTATTGAGAGATATATAACTTTTTAACCAATCGGACTGTTTAAATTGTAATATTCTATGTGTTTTGTGTAACTTCAAACCATGTGCTAGACACTGTTGTAAATTTTTATAATGTATAACATATTTACTTTTATTATTCAAATCGAGAATAAGTTTTGAATCTTTCCCCATTGGATGTACTTTGTTTTCGCAACAAAATGTTAAGAACTTGTGCTGATCATGAATTTCTGGCGGATATATTAAATCTACTTCTAGAATATATCCAGTAGCTGAATCATCAGGAATAGAATGTAAGGAGAAATTTTCGACGTTGTTAACCCATTCGAATCCACCTTCTGGTAAATAATTCGACATAGCCCATCCATATAAATTATTTGCATCTAAATACATTAAGTATTTAGATGGAAGTTTATCGTTAAAGTCTGTCATATATTTGTTGTTGGCCTTTGAATGTCTTTTAGAACATTGAACAATTCCTCCTCTTATTCCCTTCTGGATGAATGTAATCATGTCAATATCCTTCAAAAGTTCTAATATTATTTTTGTCATCTTCAGCATTGCATCCCATGAAAGACCAGGCGCTGTATAATAATGACAAGCATTTAACTTTTAAATATTTTTGCATAGCAATTTGAAATTTTCAAATACGTCTGTTAAAAGCAAAACATCGGTTTTGAGATAAAGCATTAGATAGTCTTCTAATGTTTCACAGTTAAAGATATTCCATACTTCTTTTGCATGATTATAATCATTTGGTGAACATTTTGTCTCAGTTAATATATTGAAAAACTTATCCCTGCTGGGCAAATTGCATTCTTTAAGCTTATCAAAAGAATTTAAATAATTATATGGAAAAACTCCTTTTCTCATTAACAAAGAAAACTGTTTTTCATCTTCGAAAATTGATTTTAATATAATAAAATCGCTTCTGGATAGATTATATGCTAATGAATCTAAACTTGATTGCATAAATTTATATGAGTCTAAAAATCTTATTTCGATATTGACATTATCTATACTGATGGTTTTTGAAATGGATATGTACATCTCTTTATTTAGAGGGATGATGTTTATTTGACTATTATTAATATGATTAAGTTCCTTTATAAACAAATGAGAATCATAAGAAGGAAGATTATGAAATATAACCGGGAAAAATTGTGGTATAGCTTTGAAATTTAAATTACATGACCTATGCGCTGGTCCTCGATATTTCCCACTTAAATGATAATGGTATTTTACTTTAACTTCATCAACGATAGGATTTGAACAAATGTGACAAATATATGAATTTATAAAACTTAATTCTTCGTCTAATTTTGAATATTCTATTACATCTTTAACCAATTCGGATATAAATTTCTTGGGAGAATCTAACCCCTTAAAGTATTAAGTACTTGTCTAAATTTTTATCAAAACTACATTTTAAATAGTATGAGAAAGCATAAGGCAGATGTTTGCTTATCAACGTTGTTGATGATTTATCTGGATTCGGAATGCATGTTTTAATACTTTGAAATATACACTTACAATCAGCATAGATAACAAATGGCACATCCATCATATTCTTATGATTTCTAAATTCTAAAAGTAACTTTCCGCATTCTGGTGAGTGTTTCTTCAGTGTGTCTTATTTTGTGAAATTTGCTTGTTTGTCTTCTAATTAATCTATATAAAAACATTCACAGATAGTAAGTTTCTGTGACTATATAAATTTACTTTTATACTACCTGGACATATTTTTTATCCAAGCATAATGGGAGATAGTTTTAGAGTTTACTTCCTTTTGAATAAAAAGTAGATTTATATGAAGATCTTTAACTTCTTTTGTTTTGTGATAAGGTCTAATGATAATGCTTTTTTCCTCATCATATCCAAAAACATTTATGCTAATCCAATCATTTAGTTGTTCAAAGACTTCAATATCTTTTATTTGCATCGGGAAGCACAGACCAGTAAAGTTTAACATTCTCCCTCTTGTATATATTTCTGTTGAATTTATGTCGACCTGATACGATGACACGCGCTCGGCATGGTTATTTGAATTAAATATAGCAGAGACAACGGGCCATTTAAACCAAAATTCATCACTGTTACGAACATGCTTTTCTTGAGCTTAGCTTCTGAGGCAATGGAATAAATGAAGAATTATTGTTTTTATTTTTAAAGGGAAAACTTCATTAAAATCTTGGTCATTAAAAATAGCTTGCATTTTTGTTTGGAAAGTCTTCACCTCTAATGGAGTGTCTTCTATTAGTTCTGCATATAGTCCATGTAGCTCAATATTAATTTTCATGGCGTTATATTGAAGCCAAAAATTAATTTCAGGTTTTAAGTCTTTCCATGCTTTATTTAAAAATTCTTCAGGAAAGAGACATCCTTCATCTCTATTTTCAATTACCAAAGTTTGAATCCTCGTCCTAAACGCACTTTGTATTCTTTTTACATTACCTTGAGGTAGATCTTTCAAATACCTTGAAGATCCCACATGAGTTTTTTCATGCTCAGATAAATGCTTCTTTTTGCTGAAACACTTTCCACATTCAACACACTTGTACATATAATAATATTTAATAAAACAATTTAATGTGTATTGTGTATCATGTGTGTGTGCCATCTGTTTTGTGTCTGCACCTTCGCCGCAAAAATTGCCAACAGACACAACTGCGTTACCAGACTGCTGGCTGCGCTGGTTTTCTGGCGGTTGCTCCGGCTAGAGCTCGCCGTCTTGGGTGGGATCTTGCCAGCCAGTCTAGTAACCACAACACGTATATATATAAAAAAAAACCAGCATTGTGGTGCAAGCTGTTGTGCACAAATGAATAATTCCTTTTTCTTTAGAGGTAGAGCCCGAAGCATACACACGTTTACTCCCTTTCAGTACACTTACACATACATACCAACATGAAACCCTCTGGCGGCTGGTCTGCCAGGAATTCACCCTCCCCTTAGGAACCTTGCGGCTCCTCCGTGACATCTCATTGTTCCGTATTGGATGTCCCAACGACGATTCCTTGGTATCTTTCCTGTCCCTTACTTACCGCATAAAATCAGATTAAAATTCCATTTTAGAAACTACTCAAAAAAAATTCAAATTAAAACAAAATACATGTTTATTATATATTAAAAAAGGTATTCAAGCAAAATTAAAAAAAAACAAATATGAAATTATAAAATAGCAATTTGAACAAAATTATTTAAATTTAAATTAAACCAAAATTAAAAGAAATTGCAAAAAAAAACAATTTTTTTAAAATTTAAATTTACCAAAAATGATTAAAATAACAAAACCAAAATTACAAAAATTAAATCGGGCTCCAAAAGGGAGACGCCAAAAGGAAAAAAAAACTGAATTCATCCAGGATACGGCCGTCCGTAAGTGGCGTGTCCTAGTTTAAACGTTCGGTCGTCTTAGGTAAAAAAAAATAAAAACTATATATATATATATTTGATGCTGGACAACTATTGTTTGAGGATTTCGGAATCCTGGAACTTCTCCCGATCGCGCCCGTTACGATGAGCTCACCTAACTATTCGCGCCCTTTTTGCTTAAATACGCGGCAAAAAGGCAAGCCCCGCGGATACTTTTCCCGCCACAAAAACTCCTACAAAAATTACATACATATACGTATAGTCGTCCGTCGCAGTTTTCAGTCCTGTACGGGTAAAAAACCAAAGTGGCACGATACCTGTTTAACTGCTGTCTTCTCGCAAACTTTTCCTCTGGTCCCCTGTGACTGTCTTTTCCTCAATGGCTGCGGCTTCACCAAAAATTCCTTCTGGTGCCGATTATGGGCCTTTTCTTTGTGGATCGTCTTGTGCCTTTTTTTTTTTTAAATACGCCGTAAATGTTTTGGGCGTTTTATTTTTATTAATTTTATTTTATAAACTGTTTGAAGTTTCTTTATTTAACACATTGTTGTCACAATATTGTTTTTCTTTTATATAAAATGTTTGTTTATGTTGCTTTTGTTCTGAACACAATCTTTCGGCTTTCTATTACTTATGTTTTTTTTTTTTTACCTTTTTATTTCTTTCAAAATTAAATTTCAGTTTACTTTCTTTTCAACTTTCTTCGGTTCTAAACTTTAATTTTTTTTCTCCAAATTTTAATTTTTTTCAACCACCAAAAAAAGAAAATTTTCCAAAAAGCAATCGCCACAAATGTCTATCCCCAAACGTATCTTCAAAATCTTCAATTCAAAATGGGCCTCTTCCATCTATCTAAAATCCCTTTTATACACATTCCTCCTTATTTACCTTCATTTCCATACATATAAACAAACAAAAATCCCGCCTTCCCATATTCGTAAACAAAAAAGAGACAACAAAACAGACAAACCATTTACCTACTCAACACATCTACACAGCTGATAGCCACTGCATTACCACTCATAGGGTGCACACGACAAACCCAACCACTCCTGGAAACCCACGTCTGGTCCAGGATGGGAGGGCTAATAGCTTCCCGGTGTCTGGGATTTTGGGGAATGCTCACCTCGCTAAAACCGAAAACGCTGGAGTAGCATTACTAACGTTTTAGTTTTGTTGATCTGGCATCCCTATACTTTGATGAATGGCCAATCATGAATGAATTGTACGGCGAATTCAATTCTCACTATTGGCACTCATGCTTAATTTCCGCAAAAATAAAAGTGAACAAGTGGTAATGCCCTATTCGTGTTAAATTAATTAAGATATATAAATAAGTAATAACAAAAGAAAACTCAGACAAATTTGTGGCCAGGGTAAGTACTTTTTTTTTTTTTATTTTTATTTTTTTACCAAATCGAAAAATTCATCCTACAATGACTTCCCCTGTAGGTGGATGTACTATTAAACAGCAATCCAATGCATACGCCGATATGCATATTGGCGTGCTCATCCCCACATCGCTGCTAGGACTCTTGGACAGCCAAGCATCACGATGAAAGGCCTTCATCATCACCGGTGGATGTCAGGTAAGTCCATAGATTGTGTGTTAAATAAAAGAAAATTGAAAATGGAAAACCTTTTGTACCAATTTTGTGTCATCATTCCCGTGCCGATTGGCCAACGGCGGCAATGAGCCGTCGGTATCTACGACACAAAATTGGTCAAAAGTGTATGTTTTTACAGTATATCGCTGTCCCTTAGTTTGCCTACGCCTCGGAATGTAGGGACTAAGACCAACCGAGATTTATATGGCTGGTGCCATAAATCCCGGCCGAGAAGTACCCCCTACAAACCTACCAGAGAAGGTAAATAACTTGGAAGGAAAAAGGAAGTTAAAACAAAAGAAAAAAAACCCAAACATGAATAAAGCCCTTGCTCCAAATTTTGTCCCGCCCAGGGATATACTCGACTTCAGCCCCACCCACCGTAAGGGATGTCTGCTGAGTGAGTCAGAATCTACCTTATTATCTAATCTACCCTATGCCGTATAAATACTAAAGTCCCATTCTCTCTTCCAGACATTCTATATCAGCTTGCAGCCGACCACATTCATTCGTCTCACCACTCATCCAAGCATTCTCACATTTAAAAACTACCCTACACAACAGCAACAATCTCAACTATAATTTCACCCTGTAAGTGCTAACTCTATATTATAAAATAAAACTAACCCTATTTTAATTAATCACCTAATTACTAATTATATCTATAGTTAATACCATTCGCACCTTGATTCCCCCTTTTAAGTTCACATACACACTCTATACCTAGGCCCACCATACATACGAGTATATACTTATACACATATACATGCATATATATACACACATACATATATATATATATATATACATACATATATATATATATATATATATATATATATATACATATACATACATACATATATACATACATATACATATATATATACATATATATATATACTTCCATACATACACATATATACACATACACATATACACGTATATATACATATAGTTATTCATTCACTTATTTGGCCTTCCTTTCTGCAAAACAATATAACATTGTGGGCACCTTGCTATGGGAAAAATGGCACTATTATACAATTACAAAATAGTAAAGTTATTAGAAAATAAATTGCCATCCCTTAGAAATATTAACTTTGTTTTACAACCCTGCCTCACTGCAAAAAAAAAAAAAATAAAGTGGAACAATGTTACCTGTTTTGCAGAAACGAAGCCGCCCTTAGTGTTTCATTCCCCTGACACACACCACGCTCGACTGGAACATGTTCAGCCGCAGAACAAAACTGACCATTTGTGAAATGGTCTATACTAGATTAATTATAATTTTGCCTTAGCTCGCTGTAAGACCGGACTCAGATGCATATTATTACTCTAGGTGCCTAAGAACCTTTAGTCCTTAATGGCATAGTTCCCCAGGATCACGATAAGGTTCCACCAATATAGTAATAATAATTACAAATGTAATTGGCTTAGAAACGTAAGCTCAAAGTTAATGGCAAATATAATCTCTAATTCTGTGGCAGGACTGAACCAACTCGGACGAGGTAAGTGTCACTGGAACGAACACTAAAATAAGAATGAAATGAAAAACTTTCATCCAATCTGGTCCTGCAATTACGCTATTTGACCCCTAATTGTAGGCCTCCTAATTTTATAAAAAGAACATTCTACCTATATTTATACTAATAAAAAAAAACGTGCAAGACTATTATTTAGTATCGGTGTTAGGCAAAAAAAAAATTTTAACACGATTTTCGGGAAAAAAAATTATTTGCGTGCGTTGCGCGAAAGCGTGTGGCGTACAGCTTATGGGAATCGTTGGGACTAAGCCTACCAAGAACATTAAAGCCTATGGCTTCAAGTCCTTGGCATGAAATACCCCCAACGACTTTCCTTGAAGGTTTTCTACCTCATACAAGCTCCTGCCAATCGGTTTGACTATGCGACATTTCAAAAATTTTCTTGCGAGCTTCGCGTTAAAATTATTTTTGAAGTCACTCTGTTGGAAATTTCGGCGATAAACTTCTTGCCCAGGAATAAATTTGACCTCTCTACTACGGGTATTATAAGTTTTTTCATTCCTTAAATAGGCTCGATGTAGATTCTCTCGCATCTTTTTTCTGGTGAGGGACATTGACTCTGTCTTCGTGAGTACATTCAACTCAGGATCATTCAGGCTCTTTAATTTTCTGGCTAATTTATAAATACTACCATGTCCTATCATATTCATGCCAAATAAGGCAAAATATGGTGTAACTCCAATTGAGGACTGCACAGACGATCTGAGGGAAAACTCCACTTCAGACAAATGTCTATCCCATTCAGACTGATCGTCTTGTAGGTACGCGCGTATGGCAGCCAAGATCGATTGATTGACCCGTTCCGACGCATTTGCCTGCGGTGCGTGAATAGCCGTACGAACATGTTTGATGCCAAAATTTTTCACGACATCTGCAAATTCTTTACTTAAGAATTGTTTGCCATTGTCCGATACTATAGTTTCAGGTGTACCGAATTTATGAAACACTTCGGCAATCAAAAACTTAATTACGTTCTTGCTATTGGCCTTCGGCAATGCTTTAAGCAGAACGAATTTCGTCAAATGGTCTAACACTATAAAAATATAGCAGTTACCATTTTTAGAACGGGGATAAGGACCCAAAAAATCTACAAATATGCGTTGAAAAGGGCGTTCTGAAATTATTTCAGCACCCATCGGTGGCCTTAGAATCCGGTTCGTCGGTTTGGCCTCCTTGCAGATCTGGCAATTCAAAACGAAATTACGTACTTGAGCGTTCTGGTTTGGCCAATAAAAGTACTCTTTTATGCGTCGAAGAGTCTTACCAACGCCTCCATGAGATGCCTGCGGTGAGTTATGTGCCTTTTCTATGATGTCTTTGGTCAATTCTTGAGGAACCCATAGCTTCCATGAGAAATCCTCATTTAAGTCCACTCCATCATAGGGTCGAACTCGCTTATAGGCGATGCCTTCAATTACTTTCAAATCTGGCAATTGCTCTGAATTTGCGTCAATTGTGGAGACAAGTTCAGAATAATCACTCGATTTGAAAGCAATTGAATCGTGATCGATCAGACCTTCTACATTTGCTGAAACTTCATCCATTTCGTAGCGTGATAGGGTATCGGGTACCACATTCTGTTTTCCCTGCCTATGTTCAATGGTGAAATTAAACGATTGTAAATGTAGGCTCCACCGGGCTAACCGCCCACTTAGGTCTTTATGTGACATAAGCCACTTTAGACTGCTGTGATCAGTTATCACAGAGAAGGGCATAAGTTCTATGTAGGGCCTAAACTTCTTAATCGCCAAGACCACAGCCAGACATTCACGTTCAGTAACTGAATAATTCTTCTGCGCCGATGTTAATTTATGGGAAAAATATGCAATTGGATGCTCATTATCAGATTCGTCTTTCTGAAAGAGCACTGCGCCAATGCCTACATCGGACGCGTCACACTGGACATAAAAATGTCGGCTGAAATCCGGGTGACTAAGCAGCGGACTTGAAATTAGAGCGTTCTTGAGGCGATCAAACGCTACCTTAGCTTCATCGGAAAACTTGAATTGCTTACCCTTTTTCAGCGTGTCAAAGATTGGAGCCGCAATAGTAGCATAGTCAGGTATAAATTTTCTATACCATCCTGCTGCTCCCATGAAACTCCGCACATGCTTGGCCGTTTTAGGATAAGCAAAACGAGTAATCGTTTCCACTTTGGCAGGATCAGGCTTAATTTTGCCACCTCCGATAATGTACCCTAGATATCTTAACTCCTTGAAACAGAATTTAGATTTCGCTACATTGATTGTCAGCCCTGCTTTTACCAAACTATTAGATACTTCGATCAGCAACTCCAGGTGTGTCTCGAAATCTGGAGATACTATCAAAAGGTCATCTAAGTAGACAAAAACTCTATCACGTAGTGCTGCGGGGATCACTTTATCCATTAACCGACATAACCTTTGGGCTGCATTACACAACCCAAAAGGCATGACAGTAAATTGATACAGTGGTCGCCCAGGCACCGTGAATGCAGTTTTTTCTCTACTAGACGGCTCTAGTGGTATCTGCCAGAAAGCGTCTTTTAAATCGACACTAGATATATATATCGTGTCCCCTAGACGACTTAACAAGCCCTCAATGTGTGGCAAAGGATAGGCATCCTTGACCGTCAATGCATTGAGCTTTCGAGCGTCCAGACACAAACGGTTCTTTTCACCCTTACGGACTAAAGTCACCGGATGATTCCAAGGACTCTCGCTAAGCTCAATGACACCGAGATCAAGCATCCTATCTAACTCTGCAAACATAAGTGCTTGTACCGCCGGAGAGACAGGATAATGTCTATCTTTTACTGGGGTAGCATCTCCCGTATCTATAGAATGCGTTTCTAAATGTGTTTTACCTAAACCTTTCTTTGTATAGCAGGGGAATCTCGATATAACAAAATCTAAGTTCTGACGCTGTTCAGGCGTCAATGTATGAGACAAGATATCTATTGTACCATCGGTTTCTTCGCTAAGATTTATGCCATTTGTCGTAAGGCTATCTATATTGGCAAATAGTTTAAAAGCCTTCATAAAATCGACCCCCAAGAACAACTCACGACTCAAGGTAGGCACTAAATAAAAACTTATGACCTGCGTTGATTGACCAAACTTAACACTGGCTCTAACACGGCCCACAATGGCATGCTGAGTACCGTCCGCTGTTTTGATTATTGTAGAAAAGTCGTGGATTTTAAGTCCAGCCTTTTCTACAAAATCCATACAGTCGCGGCCCAGACATGTCACTGTAGCGCCACTGTCTAGTAGCCCCTCAATTTCATGCCCATTTAAATTAATTGTTGTATACAGGCGGGCATCTTTACCCTCATATAGAGATGCGGACGAAATCTCGTGCCTCAATTGCTTTCGCCTTTTGTATCTCTCACGCGCCTTTTTAATCTTATTCGATACTAATCCTAATCTAACCTTAGCCTCATTATATTCCCGCATCCTTATATGCAGAGGCTTAAGTTCCCTAAGCTGTGGTTCCCTAATTACACTAACTCTATCTTTATTTCCTAAAATCTTAACTAAACCTAAACTATGTTGCTGTTGTGGCCTATCGACTGGGCCTAGACCGGTGTCGAACGCGCCTGCCCAGCTCGAGACGTGTTCCGGGCCCTGTTTTCCGCGCACCTGGGACACTTCGGAGCAACTACGTTGTCTAGCCCACACCTAAAGCAGAAGATTCGTGTCACTGGCTGAGGACAGTCCATGAACGCATGACCTATTGCCTTACAATTCCAGCACTTATACTGCCCTGTAGCACGTAGCGCATCCACCTCCAACTCTGCCGACACACCAACATCTTCCTCCCAGTTTACCTCATTCACTCTGTGAGTGAAATTAGATCGCTGGGGGTAAAGCTGTCGCTGTGTCATCAGCAAATTCTCAGCCCTTCTCACTTCCCGACAGAACTCTGATAAGGTGCGGAGATGAACAGAAAACATCATCTGGGCCAATGCAGGTTTAAGGTTGCCTCTCATAATTTCCACCAGTTGTTCTTCGTCATACGGTGTCTGCTGCTGGTTTCTTAGTTTGATTACCGCATTATAAAAATCATCAAAAGGCTCCTGGGGTAGCTGCCTGCGACTTAGAATTTTCATTTGCACCTGGTATTCCTTCTCATAACGCCGGTACTGTGCTAGTAGTGCTTTCTCTAGGTCTGGCCAGGTATCAATTCGGGCTATTTTGCGGTAATCCCAATACCACTCCAATGCTGGTCCTTCTAGCAGCAAATGAAAACTGCGCAAAATCTCGCCATCCGGACAGTTATAATCCGCTCTCAGAGCGCTTACCCGAAAAATGAACTCCTGGACATTCATCGATTTAGACGTGCCATCGAATTTCAATCCCCATTTGTCCAGTTTAAATTTATCTGGTGCCTCATATTGCCTTGGCATGGACATAGCCAAATTATAACTTTGAGGCTGATTGCTTGGCGGCTGATAAATTTGTTGCTGGTGGCTTTGCGGTATATAATTTTGTTGCTGTTGATTTGCAGACCAAACGTTTGACGGGTACCCAGTTGACGGGTTATCTGAGACTGGACGATACGGTGGTGCTAGATTTGGTTGTACTATATTATTAGGCAAATGGTTCATGCCCGATCCTATTTGTGGCTGTGATGATAATTGCCTTTGTGCGTTTTCGTTCGACGGTGGCAAATTGTACGCCTGATATACAGTCGGTTGTTGCTGGCGTATACCATCTGTATTTATATTTGGTCGTTGCAAAGTATATTGCCGTTCATTTGGCTGACGATGAGTTACCTGCATTGGTTCTGACTCCATATTTAGGTTATGTGGTGCTGGTACTAATGGTGGCATTTGTGCTGACGGTTGCATAAACACAGTCTGTCTCTGCTGCGGTACATATTCATTAGTTTGCTGTTGCTGATACGTGCGTTCATACCCAGTCACAGCAGAAGGCCGGAAACCAACTGGTGGCTGGGGTACTGTTGTTTGAGCCTGATTCTGGATAAAAGGCAAATTTGCATTCTCGGTAACTCCCATAGCTCGGGATGTCCCTGGTCGATCTGCTGCTGCTGCTACTACGGCCTGTCGCACTTCCTCTATGGCTTTCTGTATTTTGAGGTCGATTTCACGTGACCACTTCGCTTGACTTAAGCCCACAGCTGCCTCTACCATTTGTTGCAGTCCGCTGGGGTCTGTTGACATTTCAGCTATCGGGCTAAAGACGACTTCTTCGTGATCTCGGTTTCCTGCCGTAGTGCTGTTAAGCGATGAAGAATCTCTTACGTGCTGAATAATTTCCGGACTGACATGGCGTTCGTGAGCAGTAGTAGCCGTAGTTATGGGGTTACTCATCGTAGCGTACGTTGTTGTGGTGAATACGTGCGCTGACTGGTTTGCCATTGTAGACATCGAAGTTGTGGTGGTTACAACCGGGCTACAGGTAGTACCAGCGCTTGTTGTAGGCATATTATTTGCGTCGGTCATCATCCTACTAGCGCTACGTGTCCACACCATCGAATCTATAAAATTTTCCTACGAACCTTTACCTCTCCTAACAAACCAAAAGCTCAAAATTGCAATAATTGATACTACAATAATTGAAACTAGCAACGGAAATAATAAAAAAATTATGTATATATATATTGTATAAAGTTAAATATCAAAATAACTAATTCTGTCCAAAATAGACCATTAATTCAATTCAAAATGTCTTAGTTATTTTGCTATTATCTATAAGTAAAATTCAAGTATGTGCTTATTAAGTAGAACGAAAGAAAGGAAAAAAAAATATATAAGTATGATAAAAAACTAGATCTGTAGACAAAATTATAAAGTGGTATAAAAAAATTTCTTTTGCGATTCAAGTTTTACCAAAACGCAAAGCTCTATCTTGCACACAACAAAACAGACAGTTTATCCACTAAAATCTCTACTTAATTATCAAACCAAAAAAGTTATAACGATGTTTACTTAAGTATATCTATAAAATAAAATATATGTATATAAAAATCTAAAAAAAAATAATACTATATGCGAATTATAAAACTGATACCCGAGACGATTAAATGTTTCTCGGTTAATTCAATATAACAAGTATAACTCCAGACTTGTTAACCGAAAACTTTAGCCTAAGACAAAATTCTATAATATGAAAAAAAAACTGAAATAAAATTATATATATAAAAAAAACAAAAACTAATATTATTGTGTTTCATGAAGAAAAATCCAGAGGTAACTATTAAAATAGACACCAACAAAATTTGCTGATCGTCAAACCAAGCAGATATATACTTAGGCGGAAAATCCCTGCTCAAATTCAATAAATAAATTGCTGTTATGCGGTATTTTCAGGATACAAGAAAGATAACCAAGGTATTTGTTACATTTGTTAGGTTTCATATTGATCTGTATGTGTGTGTACTCTTATTAATATATTATTTTTGCTGTTTGTTTCAGGAGTAAACTGATAAGAAGATGAACTAATCATCCACTAATTGTTGTGCTGCGACTGGAGTAAAACCAAATAGAGATAGTACTGCCAGGACTAGCTATCAACAATTGTGGACCTCTGATCAAGTAAGACTATGTCTAATCTTACTTAAAAGTTCTCGTTCCCCTCATAACACCATTTTTCTTTTATATCAACCTTTTTTTCAACAACTTGCGCAATTAAAATTCTATTATAAATTACTAAATTATTCTAAGTCTCAAGTTGTGAAGAAAAAGGTAGACTGCTGATTCATCAAAACTCCATGACAACATTACAGTCAGCCTATGTCGCAACGCGATCCAAGATACTCTGTCTTGCGAATCGGGACTTACATAGGTGATTGTAATGTATGTCATAGACGTTTCTATGAATCACTTAAAAGCAAAAATGTGTTGAACAGAAATCAACTGGTTTTCCGCAGAAAACGTCGCTACTGTCTAGGGACTCTTGGATAACCTAGCAGGTCATACGCTCCTGATGGATCACCAGTTAATCACTGTTGCGGAGGAACCAACTTCTTATGTACCGTCTGCTTCGGGCCCCACGTTGGGCGCCATTTATATATATAATAATATTTAATAAAACAATTTAATGTGTATTGTGTATCATGTGTGTGTGCCATCTGTTTTGTGTCTGCACCTTCGCCGCAAAAATTGCCAACAGACACAACTGCGTTACCAGACTGCTGGCTGCGCTGGTTTTCTGGCGGTTGCTCCGGCTAGAGCTCGCCGTCTTGGGTGGGATCTTGCCAGCCAGTCTAGTAACCACAACACGTATATATATAAAAAAAAACCAGCATTGTGGTGCAAGCTGTTGTGCACAAATGAATAATTCCTTTTTCTTTAGAGGTAGAGCCCGAAGCATACACACGTTTACTCCCTTTCAGTACACTTACACATACATACCAACATGAAACCCTCTGGCGGCTGGTCTGCCAGGAATTCACCCTCCCCTTAGGAACCTTGCGGCTCCTCCGTGACATCTCATTGTTCCGTATTGGATGTCCCAACGACGATTCCTTGGTATCTTTCCTGTCCCTTACTTACCGCATAAAATCAGATTAAAATTCCATTTTAGAAACTACTCAAAAAAAATTCAAATTAAAACAAAATACATGTTTATTATATATTAAAAAAGGTATTCAAGCAAAATTAAAAAAAAACAAATATGAAATTATAAAATAGCAATTTGAACAAAATTATTTAAATTTAAATTAAACCAAAATTAAAAGAAATTGCAAAAAAAACAATTTTTTTAAAATTTAAATTTACCAAAAATGATTAAAATAACAAAACCAAAATTACAAAAATTAAATCGGGCTCCAAAAGGGAGACGCCAAAAGGAAAAAAAAACTGAATTCATCCAGGATACGGCCGTCCGTAAGTGGCGTGTCCTAGTTTAAACGTTCGGTCGTCTTAGGTAAAAAAAAATAAAAACTATATATATATATATTTGATGCTGGACAACTATTGTTTGAGGATTTCGGAATCCTGGAACTTCTCCCGATCGCGCCCGTTACGATGAGCTCACCTAACTATTCGCGCCCTTTTTGCTTAAATACGCGGCAAAAAGGCAAGCCCCGCGGATACTTTTCCCGCCACAAAAACTCCTACAAAAATTACATACATATACGTATAGTCGTCCGTCGCAGTTTTCAGTCCTGTACGGGTAAAAAACCAAAGTGGCACGATACCTGTTTAACTGCTGTCTTCTCGCAAACTTTTCCTCTGGTCCCCTGTGACTGTCTTTTCCTCAATGGCTGCGGCTTCACCAAAAATTCCTTCTGGTGCCGATTATGGGCCTTTTCTTTGTGGATCGTCTTGTGCCTTTTTTTTTTTTAAATACGCCGTAAATGTTTTGGGCGTTTTATTTTTATTAATTTTATTTTATAAACTGTTTGAAGTTTCTTTATTTAACACATTGTTGTCACAATATTGTTTTTCTTTTATATAAAATGTTTGTTTATGTTGCTTTTGTTCTGAACACAATCTTTCGGCTTTCTATTACTTATGTTTTTTTTTTTTTTACCTTTTTATTTCTTTCAAAATTAAATTTCAGTTTACTTTCTTTTCAACTTTCTTCGGTTCTAAACTTTAATTTTTTTTCTCCAAATTTTAATTTTTTTCAACCACCAAAAAAAGAAAATTTTCCAAAAAGCAATCGCCACAAATGTCTATCCCCAAACGTATCTTCAAAATCTTCAATTCAAAATGGGCCTCTTCCATCTATCTAAAATCCCTTTTATACACATTCCTCCTTATTTACCTTCATTTCCATACATATAAACAAACAAAAATCCCGCCTTCCCATATTCGTAAACAAAAAAGAGACAACAAAACAGACAAACCATTTACCTACTCAACACATCTACACAGCTGATAGCCACTGCATTACCACTCATAGGGTGCACACGACATACAATTGGTTTTCCATCATTTAAAATAAATTTTGTATTATAAAATAACATATATATCTATATAACACATGATTTTTTAAATATTTTTTTAAGAAAAATATATAATGTAAAGGATTTTTTGTATGAAGTTTTTTTTTATACGAATCACTCTGTTGTCTGACAGCTGTTTTGACAGTTCAAAGTGACGTCTCTACTCAGTATTGTTTGGCAAATCATCATGAACAGGTTAACTCCAGAACAACGCTTCCAAATCGTGGAAATTTATTTTCAAAAACAGTGTTCAATTAAAAATGTTTATCCGCTTTTTTACCGCAAAATTCTCTTCAGTGATGAGGCGCATTTTTGGTTGAATGGATATGTCAACAAGCAAAATTGGCGTATTTCGAGCAAAGATAATCCACACGCCGTTCAAGAATTACCAATGCATCCCGATAAATGTACTGTTTGGTGCGGTCTATGGGCTGGTGGAATCATCGGTCCTTATTTCTTTAAAAATGAGGAAGGACGACGCGTTACAGTGAATGGAAATCGATACAGAATCATGATTAATGAATTTTTGGTGCCAAAACTTCAAGATATGGATGTAAACGAAATGTGGTTTCAAAAGGATGGTGCCACTTGTCATACTGCGGGCGAAACAGTGGACTTATTGAAAGAACATTTCAAAGACAACATTATTTCGAGAAATGGACCGGTGAATTGGCCTCCGCGTTCGTGTGATTTGACGCCACTCGATTATTTTTTGTGGGGATACCTGATATCATTGGTTTACGTGGATAAACCAGCAACGATTGACGCTTTGGAAACCAGTATTCAACGTGTCATTGCTGAAATACGCCCTCAAATGCTTGAAAAGGTGGACCTCCAGAAAGACCTTTGTGCAAAATAGTCGTGGTGGCCATATGCCCGAAATTATATTTAAATGATAAATGACAAGAAATTATCTACCAAATAAAAAAATTTGTTTGGCCATTTCATAATTTGGCATGTGTTTTATTTAAATTTCAAATCAGCAAGCTGTTATAAAAACACCCTTTATATATACTCGTATATATTTCTCAATTTTTTTTTGTAATTTTAAAAACTCTTCACAAACTCTTTTCTCTTGTGATAATTTTGCAGAACTAAAATTTTTAAACAAAAATTGCTGGTTTTATACTTTTTTTCTAGAGACATCACTACATACATATGAAAAGTGAAACACGCATGTTTTTCTTTCTTTTTTTATAGTTGGCGATAAAAGGTTTCCTATTTTCTTAAGAAAAAAACACCCACCTTTCCAACACACATTTACGACGTCATAAATTGCATTTGACCCTTGAAGTAGAAAGTAGATTTACCTTTCAAATATAAATGCGATCAACCATAAATGAAAACAGGCATATGCATGTCTTTGGAAACAGAGACACGCATGTCTTTTGCAAATAGGAATACGCATGTCTTTCTTCCTTAATAGTTTGCACAAAAAACCACCCTCCTAGCAAACATAAACCTCATAAACTACATTTAAACATTGAAGTAAAAAGATTTCAGTGTCCTTGGGATTTTCCATATCTCTTTTTTAATTATCCTTTTTCTTAAAAAAGCATGAATAAGGATGTTTTTCTTTATTAAGAGTTTGTCTTAATATAGCAAATAATGCTGCATATTTAAAACAAATAAAATGCAAGCAAAATAACTATAATTATGGCAAATGTTTCTTTACTACATTAATTTATTGCAAGATATACAATATATATTTACAAAATGTTGTGAAACAAAAAAAAAAATTAGCTATAGTTTAGATCGAAAATTGCCGAACCATTTGGTGATTGTCGCCCTTTGTAAACAATTGACCACATTTTGTCATTAATTTTAGCTAAGTAAGGGTCCTCTCTGTTTAAGTACTTAACCATTCTTTGGGGTAAATAAAACCATTTATTTCTGCTCTGCTGTGTAAGTTGAATAACAAAAACTGAAGTTGACTTGCCTTTGTGCCTTGGAATATTCATCATGTCTCTCCGAGATTTAAATTAAAATTTCGAACAATTAGCATATAAAATCTTAATTCAATTTAATATAGCAATATAAAATGTTCGTTAAAATTCTTACTACATACAAATTTAAGCTATGGCTTGAGCTACCAATAATAAAAAATTGGAAAAACGTTCACATGTACTTAAGTATAAAATTCAAACCAAAAAAAGATTGACTTAGGTATGATGGAACAAAAAATTCAGAAAAATGGGACATGAAGAAAAATAATCAAACGGTAACACGGATATTATAACAATAACATGTTAACATCAGGTTGATACAGTTCTCGTATCCTTTTTCACAATAAAATTTGTGTAAATAGGAACTGTTATCACATTCAACTAAGCCACCTAATAAGTGGTGACAAACAGAATACACATGAGCACTGGTGATGAAAGGGTTGCGTCTTTCGAAAACAGCTGTTCTGCTCTGCTGTGTAAGTTGAATAACAAAAACTGATGTTGACTTGCCTTTGTGCCTTGGAATATTTATCATGTCTTTCTGAGATTTAAATTGAAATTTCGAACAATTAGCCTATAAAATCTTAATTCAATTTAAAACCATTTATTGTTGTCTAAATACGCTATGACTTTTGATCCATATTGTGTAGCCTTCCACACAAAATTTAAAATTTTGTGTGGTTTATTTAAAGGAATATCATCAATTTCGTACTCGGATTTTAATTCTTGGGCGATGTTAACTAATTGTTGATAGATCTAAAAAAATAAAAAATTGTTAATTTAATTTAAAGAGTTTTTTTATAATATGCAACGTTCTTACCATTTTTGTTTGACGTAATTTCAAGTAACTTTGAGGAGTGATAACTAAAAATTCAGTTTTGGACTTTCTTTTATATCAATTTTTTTGTTGAATTCTCAAACTCCAAATTTATCTTACACTACTCAAATGAGAATTTCATTTGCACTCATGTGTATAATTTTTTCCTATTGAAAAAATTACCTTGGAGCACGGATGGAAAACGTGACACAATTGTACTTTTTTTGTACAATTACGTCTTTGTTGGTATCGTGGTACCACCTCGAGTAATTTGGTACAATTTAAATATCTGTACCAAAGACTATGGGTTTACGCCTAAGTAGTTCTTAAAAACGTTTTCTGCTTGAAAAGTTTTCTAATATCTCAGATAATCAGTTAATTAACATAACATATTGACCCTATAAAATTACCTTGGAGTAGTATCCCTATAAAATTACCTTGGAGTAGTATCCCTATAAAATTACCTTGGAGTAGTATCCCTACATTACTACTACAACCCTTTCACTTTTTTGTGAAGGGTAGTAGTAGTAATCAGTTAGCGCTTTCGCGAGACATTGTGAATGAAAATTTCGAAAAAAGTGAATTTTTCAAAACACTCCGAAATTATGTATGTGATCAATTAGTGTTCTCGTTTCTTTTATAGGTATCGAAGAACTACATCATCACGAAAAGCATTACACGGAATGTGTTTGCATATTAATAATATAGATTCTCAGAGGAGTGAGCTTGTACGTTCGGCAGGGGGACACCCGTACAGAAAATCTTTACTTAACGAAACCACGAAGAAAAAACGTTATTTTTTTATTGAAACATTTGCACTTATTGGTTTAATTTGCTCTGATCTCTACTTTGTTCCAAAGCTGACACAATGCTGATATCGGCTAACACAATGAAAATAGAACTGCTTATAAATTCTCATTTTTAAATTTTATTTTGAACAAATACATTTTTTTATTGAACAAAGTTAACAATATTGTAATTAATTAATTTGTTTTTTACTTGGAGAAGCACTCACAGTATCAACAGACACCCGATGTATCAACCATACGCAGGAGCAGAGAAAGGAGGAGAAAGATAAATAGATGGAGACTTGACGAGTGAAGGTATTTAAAAAAAATTTTTTAAAATTGTCGTATGGTAGTTTTAGTGTGATCAAAGTAGTATTTATTGTCAATGGTGAATTTTGTTGGAGTAAAATAAAATTATGATAAATTACCTTTTTATATTCTCCAAAAAATAATTGGGTGGTATATTCACTTAATCATTCCGTATGTAACGCAACGAAATATCCATCTGAGACCCCATAAAGTACATATAATCTTGATCAGTGATGAAATCTAAGACAATCTTAACATGTCCGTTCCATTGGTCTGTGGAAATCACGATTCAGTCCAACCGAAAAGAGCCAGATTCTTGACATTTGGTACAAATATATCTTGAAGGATAGTACAAGTCAACTTCATAGATGGGCGGAATCGGGTCATAGGGAAAAGAGTTCCCTTAAGATGTACTGAACCAACCTCTAAAATCCAACGTACATATTAAAATTTTTTTTTTGTAATTTTGTTAAGCAAATATTATATTTTTATGTCAAAGAAGATCCAAAGCGTTGAACTTGAAGCCAGAAAGTATATATTTTTGAACCTTGCCCTCTTCAGTATTTGAAGTACCATATTTCATGGAAAACTAGTGTACATATTTAAAAAATTGCATTACTTAAGCCTACATTCCAAAAAAATTAAATTTGTGAGGTTTTATTATGAAAGTAAGATGTTCTCTGACCTTCCCCTGCCCCACCGCTCCGCCCACCTTTGCCCCTAAATGACCCTATCAAAAGAAAATTCTAAATTTAATGAAGGTGAGGAGTCTCCGCCACGGCCCTTGCCGGAGTGTCCCTGTCAAAATAGAGTTTTAAAATTGATCACAGAAATGTCTTAAAGGAACTCTGACCCAGCCGGGTAAACATTTTCAATTTATTTACTAAATATTTGCTCGAATACAACGTTCTTAATTGTTGTTTATTCGTTAAATGATTGCATGTGCATCTACAAAACAAACAGATGTTTTTGCATGATTGTTGTATAACATAGTGTCACCGCGGACACTATTTGAGGTAATTTTGTATAGTCGGTCGCTCTTCTGTAAGATTTTCCTGCGAGTGAAGCATACGATAGTGAATCATGGCCTTAACAAAAGCCGCAACCGACCAAA
The DNA here is from genome assembly GCA_951800035.1 of Linnaemya tessellans. NCBI lineage: Eukaryota > Metazoa > Arthropoda > Insecta > Diptera > Tachinidae > Linnaemya > Linnaemya tessellans. The sequence continues at coordinate 81,324,127 of OX637534.1, forward strand.
GTTATTTTTATTAATGACACAATATCAACAAACAAATAGTTGCTGTTCCTGCAATTGATTGTAAATGTTTTCTTGTAATTAATATTTGATACGAGCTAATAAATAAATTTTCCACTATCATAGCAGATGCATCGAGCTTAAAATCGTTTTCATGTTTTGCAATCCTTGAAAGTGAACAGTAGAGTCTAGACGTTCGATTGATTCGGTCCTTAATTAAATACTCGTGCTGTAATAATTTCAATGTCGGATACAAAAGAAATAATGAAGCGTATTTATTTATTGCATGTCTGCTTTATGTTGCTGGTGCCATTTGCGAAAACCCAAAAAAAAATGTTATTAGATTTGCGTGAAATGCAAATGACCGAATTTGTTAACGTGGCCATGCATGTGACGAAGCGTTTTATAAGTCCGAAAACAAACACACTGATCATTATGGAAAAGTGTGACTACGTTTGTCAGGAACATAAGAAATATCACACTACACTTTTACAAGAATTCCTAAAAAATCTCAATGATACTTTGGCTATACAGTTGTTCTTTGCACAGCCTGAATACCGTCCATGGGACTATAATTTGTTTATTGTGGACTCTTGGGCATCATTTGAGTTGAGTTTTGTTTGTTCATGGAGTAATTGCCACAACTTGTTGCTATTTATTTTTCTATTTCATTTAGATCCTTGCGTATTATAATTCCCACAACAAAACATGAACGGGATTTCTATTTTCTAATTTTATTAACTTGGAGCTCCGATTTTATGTTAATACGTAATCTCAATCAAATTTTCCAATTATGCCAGCGTTTTCTTGTCAGCAATGTTGTAGTGATGGCCAAGTCGACCACAAGTAAATTCATTGGATTCTATAGCTATCAAATGCTTAGTTCGGGCAACTGTTTTGCTGAACTGACGGTGCAGGAAATCAATCGTTACGAAAATGGAAAACTAAAGAACGATTTTCTCTTTCCCAAGAAAATGTGCAACTACTTTGGTTGTACACTTACAGTATCAGCCCGTGTATATGAACCTCTTCTAACATTTAATGGAAATGTGGAGAACAAAACTCATCTTAGGGATATGGAACGTTTGGGAGGTGTAGAAGGCGAAATACTAAAACTTGTGGCACTGGCATTGAATTTTACGATCCAGTTGCACTTTAGCAGGGAAAAGAGTGCGATTAACTTACACGTGAATTCCACAGGATGTTTCGGAGACGTAAGTCAAAATATTTTCAAATCCATTTTTATATCTTCTTTTCTTTATAAAGCTGGAACAAACAACTGCTCATATTGCCATTGGTGGTCTTAGTTCAACTATAAGGAATAACGAAAAATTTACGAAAACATTTGCCCACCACACCTCATCTTACAAGTTTGTGGTGCGAAGTAATTTATTTTTCGGTTCCATTAAACAATTGATAAATCCCCTACATGAGACAACATGGATTTACTTGATGATTTCTCTTACCATACCGATTACTCTAATACAAGCGCTAAATATATTAAAGCACTCAAAAGCACGCGATTTCATATTTGGAATTAAAAACAAGGACCCAGCTTTCAATTTGGTGTCATCTTTCTTGGGTTACTCAATGCCGGATAGAGTATTGCCGAAACGAAACTTTGCCCGATATATTTTAATTTTATGGCTGGTATTTGCCCGATCATGCGTACTAGCTACCAAGGCAAAATGTTCGATAGCTTAAGGCTAGCGAAACGCAAACCTGTACCTAGAACTATAAAGGATCTTATCGATATGGACTATTTGCTTTTGAGTCCAGCGTATACCACTTTCTATCCATACAACCACACGTTGATATACAAGGACGCAGCATCGCTCTTGCAACAAGTGCAATCGAGTGGGAAAACTTTAACAGTAGCCGTTATTTCTGATGCCTTGGCTGATTACAACTTTAAAAACCGCAATACTAGCTCCCTGACCTCGGTCGAGGAGAGTATATTCTCTTATCAGTGCGTCATATACTTTAGAAAGAATTCCATGTTGCGAGAAAGCTTTCAACACAAACTAACGGCATTCACAAATGGTGGAATATCATCGCATATTGCCAAAAAACATGTCCACTTGTATTTCAAATATATGAATTCCCGTTCTGAACATGTAAGTCGTATAACATTCAGCAACTTGAAGGGATTATTCTATATCTATGGGATATTGTGTTTTGTTTGCCTCGTGACGTTCGCACTAGAGCTTTTGGCAAGGCAAACGCGAGTGCTGAAAAATATTGTAGATTGGTTAAACTAAACACAACTGCGCTGCATACAATGTTAAAGTAAATATATGTAAAACAACGATTCATTATTGGTTTTTGTTCAATCGATGTAATGTAGTATGTATATGCATGTGTTATTTAATAAAACAGCTTATTGCAAAATTTACCTTGATCTACATACGTCGTCCCGCTTAAGGTTTATTCCTTCATACGTTTATCGATTAGAAACGAGGGTTTTGTACTAGATTAAGGACAACACTCTCGAGCACTCCCTATGCCACTGTCCTGCTTTCGGTCAAATTAACTAATTATTCTGTTGTGATTTTTGAAAATAGTTTGTAATTTACAAATTGTGAATTCTCAGATGGTTTTCAGAAGTATACACATGAAAGTAATCAAACAGGCAACTGATGTTGTTATACCCTTCAAAAAAAGTGAAAAGGTATATATAGGTTTGACATTCCATGTGTAATTTCTTATGAATAGCGATGACGATTGAGCGATGTCCGTCTGTACATGAAATTGGTTTTCCCAAACCCCCAGAAGAGCTGGAGACTTTGTTCTTGGACCGTTGGATTGGAAATGAACTTACATAGAGTGCTATTGAAATTCAGAAAGATCCGAAGTGTGGTTCTCGACGCAAAATTTATACTAAAAATCAATTGTTTTTTTATGTTTGTAAATTATACCTATTTCTTGCTTTGGGAAGCCCCAATGGTCTATTCAAAACTAAAAAAATTAATTTTAAGTTTTTCTTTTACAAAACCTCTTTATACCTCATGAAGATTTGCATTGATAAAGAAAATTTTAAATTTCGCTTAAAGGGTTGGAAAATTGAAATATTTTTTATACATAAAAGTTACCAAGAAGGCAACTGACGTTGCTTTTATACCCTTCACAAAAAAGTGAAAGGGTATATATAGGTTTGTCATTCCATGTGTAATTTCTTCGATATGCACATGGGACCCCATAAAGTATATATATATTCTGGATCCTTATGAATAGCGATGCCGATTGAGCGATGTCCGTCTGTCCGTCCACAAAAAAAAAATTTTACATTCAAATTTGGCTTCCAGGGGTGGGAAATTGAATTTTTACATGAAAGTAATCAAACAGGCAACTGATGTTGTTATACCCTTCAAAACAAGTGAAAGGGTATACACATGTATATAGGTTTGTCATTCCGTGTGTAATTTCTTCGACATGCACATGGGACCCCATAAAGTATATATATATATATTCTGGATCCTTATGAATAGTGATGACGATTGAGCGATGTCCGTCTGTACGTGAAATCGGTTTTCCCAAGCCCCCAGAAGAGCTAGAGACTTCGTTCCTGGACCGTTGGATTGAAAATGAACTTAAATAGAGTGATAATGAAATTCAGAAAGAAGCTTACACCTATTTCTCGACGCAAAATTTATACCAAAAATCAATTATTTGTTTTAATGTTTGTAAATTAAACCTATTTCGTGCTTTGGGGAGCCTCAATGGTCTATTAAAAACTAAAATAATAAAAAAAAGTTTCAGGGATGGGAAATTAAAATTTTTTTTCGGCATATTCCGTATTTTGTAGTACATGTAGTAACTAAAATTGTTAAAAATTTCAAGTTTTTCTTTAACAAAGCCACTTTATACGTCATGAGGATTTGCATTAGCCAAAAAAAAATCTAAAATTTTAAATTCAAATTTTGGTACCAGGGGTGGGAAATTGAATTTTTTTATTCATGAAAGTAATCAAACAGGCAACTGATGTTTTTGTTTTGTTTTTTGCTAACTAAAACTGTCTTATAATTTAGGAAGAACATAATTTGTATCAAAAATTCAAAAATAAAATTTCGAATCCACGGATGGACAAGTGCAATATTTTATGGTACATGAAAGTTACCGAAATGGTAAAAAATTTGCAATTTTTCTTAAATAAAACTACTTTATACCTCAAGAAGCATGTCACTGATAAAAAAAGTAAAATTTCGTTTCCAGGGTTGGAAAACTTAAATTTTTTTTGGTACATGCAATATTTTGTAGTACATGTAATAACCAAAATGGTTGCGAAATTCGAGTTTTTCATAAACAAAACTACCTTATACCTCATGAACATTTGCATTGATAAAGAAAATTTTAAAAAATTTTAATTTCGCCTTCAGGGTTGGGAAATTTAAATTTTTTTTTTACATAAAAGTAACCAAAAAAGCAAATGACTTTGTTTTTTTACTAATTAAAATTATTTTTTAGTTCAGGAAAAACAAAATTGGTATCAAAAATTAAAAAATATCAAAATTTAGTTTCCAGAGTTGGGTAACTGCAATATTTTGTGGTACATAAAAATGACCTAAATGTTTACATATATTAAGTTTTTCTTAAATAAAACTATTTCATAACTCATTAAGAGTTGCATTGGTAAAAAAAATTTAAATTTCGTTTCCAGGGTTGGGAATTTGAAATATTTATTCTGCATAAAAGTAACCAAAAAGTCAATTGACGTTGTTTCTTTTTGCTAATTAAAGCTATTTTATAATTCAGGAAGAACAAAATTGGTATTAAAATCTTAAAAAATCAAAATTTCGACTCCAGGGTTGGACAAATGAAATATTTTATGGTACATGAAAGTGACCAAAAAGTTTACAAATTTTAATTTTTTTGTCAAGTAAAACTATGTTACACCTCACTAAGAATTGCATTGGTAAAAAGTAAAAATTCGCTTCCAGAGTTGAAAAATCGAAGTATTTTTCGTACATAATAGTACATACATAAATTCCAAACTTTATGATTTTAGTGAATTAAACCTATTAGATATATTAGAAAAAATTATATTAGTATTAAAAAATTATAAATTCGGTTCCAGGGTTGGAAAATCGAAATTTTTTGGTGCATAAAAGTAACCATATAAGTTCCCAATATTGGTTTTTTTCAGTGACTTAAACCTATTTTATGCTTCGATAAGAATTAAATTGGTATTAAAAATTATAAAAACTAAAAATTCGGTTCTAGGGTTGGAAAATCGAAATATTTTTGGTACATAAAAGTACATACGTAAATGCCAAATTTTGTTTTTTTAGTGAATTAAAGCTATTTTATGTATCAGAAAAAATTAAATTAGTATTAAAATATTAAAAACTCGTTTCCAGGGTTGGAAAATCTACATTTTTGATTCATAAAAGCAGCCATATTATATGTTATTTTTGATTTTTATGATGAATTATACCATCTTTATATATCAGAAAGAAGTAAACTGGTATTAAAAACCAACAAAATCTAAGGTTGGAAAATTAGAACTTTTTGGGGTACAAAACAAAAAATCCGTTTCATGGATTTTTTGTTTTGTTAGTAAATTAAATATATATAATATTTTTGAAAGACGTTCATAGGTATTAGATATAAGAAAAGCCAAACATTTAGCTTCCTAGCCGCAAAATTTAAACGTTTTCTTAAATATAAAGGACTAACGTATATACAAGGTTTTTCGGAGAGGTTTAAAAACCCCGACTTATATGACGTGGACAAGTTTCCACTTGCATTTAAAATGAATAACAAACTACAGACCTTATATAGTAACACTAACGGCCATTTTCACAATGTATGGTTAAGACTTAACGTTTACTTTAACAACAACTTTTGTATGCCAAACTTGGCGTGAAAGTCTACGTTAATCTTTAATCGTACATTATGAAAACAGCTGTAAAACAAAAATAAATAAAGTAGAAAGATGCAATGTTATATATAGCATTAATGGCAACGGGGATGGCTCAGACACATGTAACAAAAAATATGTAGGAACAACGAAAACTAAACTAAAGACCAGACTAGCACCTCATAAGTCGGGTATAAAAATGGAGGACAAACCTCTGGAGCAAAAAACTGCACTTGCGGCCCACTGTGCGAAAGAAAATCATATGCCAAATTTTGAGTACGTAAAAATATTACAAGAAGAAAAACATTATTCCAGGAGATTCACTTTAGAGATGTTACATATAATTGACGTTCCAGCAGAGAAAAGACTTAACTACAAACAAGACACAGAGAAATGCGCTCAGATTTATAGAAATATAATAAATAAACACAAGAAATAACCTCATCAAATCGGTTTTTTTCGCAGCCAAAGACCATCGACGCAGAGTATATGGAAGCCTTTTTTATAAAATATTTATAAAAGCCCTAATTCATAAAAAATATTTCATGCTTATAACATCGTTATTTGACATATTTCTATGGGATAATTGTCAAATAAGACGGTTATAAGCCTAAAATATTTAATTATTATTCAATTTTAATTGTACATGTATGTAGTTATGATTTTGTTAGTGAAAAATTTTTAATAATTAAATTAAAAAAATTATTTTATTATTATTGTTTTGTATCCAACAGTGTTTCCCCTGAAGATGAATAGCCAAGCTATTCGAAATATTGGGATGATCAGCAATAGCTATTAAAATTAAATAAAGATTAAATAAAATGAAAAGGTTTAATGTTTATTAATTTTATCAAAAACATGACCTTTAGCCAACCAATAGACAAAATAATATTATAAAAGTAACCGATAACATCATTTTGATTTTTTAATTAAACCTACTTTCTGTTTTGGCAAGAAAGAAGAATTACATCTGTGAAGGGTATTTAAGATTCGGCACAGCCGAATATAGCACTGTTACTTGTTTTTTTTTTTGCTATCTAAAACTATTTTATATTTTAGGAAGAACAAAATTGGTATCAAAAATTTCCAAAAAAATCAAAATTTCGAATCCAGGGATGGAAAAGTGCAATATTTTATAGTTCATGAAGGAGACCAAAATGGTTGAAAATTGTAAATTTTTCTTAAATAATACTACTTTATTCCTCATGAAGAGTTGCATTGGTTAAAAATAAAAAAAATTTCGCTTCCAGAGTTGGGAAGCTCAAAGTTTTTTTGGTACATGCAATATATTGTAGTACATGAAAATGACCAAAATGGTTGCAAATTTTAAGTTTTTCTTAAATAAAACGACTTTATACATAATAAAGACTAGGATTGGTAAACAAAAAATTAATTTCGCTTCCAGGAATGGAAAATGGATTTTTTTTTTACATCAAAGTAACCAAAAAGGCAACTAATTAAAAGTATTTTTTAGTTCAGGAAAAACATAATTGGTATAAAAAATTAAAAAAAAAATCTAAAATTAGATTCCCGAGTTCGATAACTGCAATATTTTGTAGTACATGAAAGTGACCAAAATGTTTACAAATATTAAGTTTTTCTTAAATAAAACTATTTCATGCCTCATTAAGAGTTGCATTGGTAAAAAAATTTACATTTTGTTTCCAGGGTTGGGAAATTGAAATATATAAAAGTAACCAAATAGGCAATTGACGTTGTTGTTTGTGCTAATTAAAGCTATTTTATAATTCAGGAAGAACAAAATTGGTATTAAAATTTAAAAAAATCAAAATTTCGACGTCAGGGTTGAACAAATAATATATTTTATGGTACATTAAAGTGACCAAAAAGTTTAAAAATTTTAAGTTTTTTGTCAAGTAAAACTATGTTACATCTTTTAATTAAACCTACTTCCTGTTTTAGCAAGAAATGAAGAAGAATTACATATGTGAAGGGTATTTAAGATTCGGCGAAGCCTAATATAGCACTTTTAATTGATTTTGATTGGAGTGGATCAGAAAGCGGTTTAGAAGTTATTCTAAATAAACTTTCGATTTTTTTAAGTTTGTGTTAATTTCCGAAGTCTACCGGTTCGAACCAGTTCCAATTCACAGGAAATCGAAGTTTGAAAAACGCCTTTGAAGCGCGACTATCTTGGTTCCAACACTAATTGATCAGGTATATAATTTCAGAGCTTTCTATAAAAAATCACATTTTCCAATTTTTTCTTTCACGAAATCTCACGAACGCAAAACCCGATTTTCTTAGCACTCGATTTGGTTTTTGGTTGATAAAACCTCAGTAGTTTGTGGAATCGACCGGAAGAGCCGTTTTAAAGATATTCTAAAAAAAACACTTGAAAAATATTGTACAGTTTTTTTGATATTTCGGAAAATATACGGATCCGAACCGGTTTCAGTTTACAAAAGAGCTAAGTTTGAAGGAATCCTTTGAAACGCGACCAGTTTGGTCGGATTCGGCTCAGTCGCTCAAAAGTTTTAAGCGGGTCACATACTTACGCACACACTCACACATACAGACATAGTAACGGCTTTTCAGGAGTAGTCAGCAAAGCTTCCTGAGAACTCAAAACGTCGAGATCTGGTGAAAAATCGATTTTTTTAAAACCGGGTAACAGCAGTAACTTCCCACTTTTTTTTGAAAAATTTCAATTGGGTGAAATAAATATATAACAGTTTTTTTGGTTTATTTAAGCAAAAGGTGAATTATTTTATTTGTTTTTTTCATATAAAAATTATGTTTTTATTCCAATATTTCGTCACTTCTTTGTGTAGCTTCTTCAGGGATATATAAAATTGTGTAATTTGAAATAAAATATTTTCCCTTTTCAATTTGACCCATAGAAACAAAAATTATTTGAAACAATATTTTTTCAATTCACAAATACAAACAAAATATTTTTTGTCAAAACGACAAAATGAAAAATTTTTTTAACATATGTGTGTAAACAAAAATATGAATTTTGATGTTTTGACGAGCTCAGATAAAGTTCGATATCTAGTAAGTAGTCAAGTACACCCACATACGCACACAAATCTTATATACAAATACACCTCACATTTTTGTGGTACACTTTCAAGTATTTATCGCCCACCAATATAGATAAAATGTATGTGTTCTGAAAGGAATGTTTTTAAGAATATGCACCGTATAACAGGTTTTTTTAATTTCTGAGCATAAAAGTGGTAAAAAGTGTTACTTTTCTCTGAATATGTATTATGCTGTAATGAAAATTTTATATATCAATTGCACGAATTTCGACCACACGGCGATCATAATACTTATAAATTTGTGTGAATGAACGCAAGTATGTCGAATATATCCCGCAAATATAATTTTGGGTTTCACTTCTTACAAGCATGTGGTACTCTTTCTTTTGGATTATAGCTCAAATGCTTTTTACATTTAATGTTCACAACAATGTTTTAGTAACATTACAATCATTTTAGCCAAATAAAGTAATTTCATCGGCAAATTATCGGGTTTAATGTGTGTTCTTCTTGAGTTCGTAGTCGAATAATTTACTGATTCAACTAGATTCTATATTCACCCCAACCGTAGTGTTTTATTAAACAGTACTTGCAGATTTCTTAACACAACGTGCAATCGCTCCTTCATCGTAGCGCACTAAATATATTATAACAACCCTGCTAATTTACTAACGTTTTATTGCACATATTTGTAACGTCAAAAAGTTATATATTTGAAGAAAGTGGCACCATGGTGCGGAACTGAAATGGCCAAATGCGACTTTAGTTCGAAAGGAACCCTACAAGAAATGGGTGACCGAAACTAATACACATAAAATTTGTACTAATATATATGCAACACTTTTTCATATTACCGAACATATGGTTGTCACTCTTGATGGAGACAAATATCATCAGTGACAAATGTCTATGTAGTAGTTTAATTTTTGCCATTTGTCATTCCAGTTTTTATATCTGTGTCAGCCGAAGTATAATAAAAATTAAATAGCTTTTAAATTTAAATGCATATTTAATATTCAATTTAGGTAAATAATATATGTAAGTATACTGATCTATTCATTGTTATATTTGCTATATTAAAGTAAATTAACGCATAGGATTATTGTTCAAATATGTGATAAACGTTTGAAATTACAAGTGAAAGTCAACACCAGTTATCAAAAATCTGGTTGCAACAAGAAACGTTGGGTGGAGAGCATGAAATCTTTAATTCCAACACGTTGGAAGCGATTGTAAGTATGTAAAAATCTTCCTTGTCTTCCACTTGTACTGAAATATTTGATATTTACTAGGTCACACCAAAAACACGGATGATGGAACATTACAACAAAACAGTGAAGAGAAACTTACTAAATTTTTACTTTGGTATGTACATAAATAAATATGTATGTAATACTTTTTTTAAATATTTAATAAAAATAAAGAATTGAATTGGAATAAACGTGTTTTATTTCATTAATTTGGTTAGGTTAGGTTTGATACCCTTCATGGGTGACTGTCACCAATGCCAACATACCCTATTACCAGTGCCATACATTTATATATAGTAATAACATTAGAGTGAGTAGTTCGGATATATATTTTATGGGCGATAAAATTCATAGGTGAAAGAGGAGTGCAAAATCACACGTACACAAAGGTTTCTATCATTTTTCTCACATTGGCCTTAATAAAGTGATAGAAACTTTGTTCTACGTGCTGATAGAAACGTCTTCACTAGTGACAGGCATATTACCGGTTAGATGACCGACACGGTTCTTGTAGGGAAGCCACATTGCAAGCAGTGTTGCCATAACAAAATGATTTAAATATCTAATAGATCTTAACGATATTTATATCACGGTAACTATAACACTAAGACTGAGGACGAAATACTTTTTAGAAAAAGTTCGTTCTTGAATTATGTAACAGTTTATAAAAAAAGGTCTAATTTAACAGTGACTTCTTGAAACGTGTATAGTATTTAACACCTTCTAATGTCATTAGAAACGAAAAGCAAAGTATTTGTCATCTAGCGACATACATATATTCAGAATGTAATCGATTTAAACAGTTTTCAACAACTTGATGACGAGGTGCTGTTGACAAATCTAAATTGATTATTCCACATTCGATTTTCCTTGCACGTTTTGGCAGCGAGTCTAACATGAAAACTCCTCTAAAGTGTGGAATATTTCTTGAAACTTTTCTTAGATCAAATTCTGATAATGGTTTGTTGGGTAGCATATCTAATAGTTTTTTGAATGATCTTTACAAACAAGTCCATAACCCTTTTTATATGGTTTAAGGTACAGTCCTTCTCCCACAGCAATAGACTCCACTGCGTTATTGTGTCTGGTGGCTTCCTCAAGTTGTTTTTTTGCATTCTTTGTTGCATTTACAGCCTAAGCTATAGCGGCACCTCCAGTTGTTGGACTACCAAGTGCACCTGGAGCAGCTAGAATCGGAATTAGCGGTAAAAATCTATAAATTTTTGGAACATTGATTATGCGTGGTATTACAACGCGTGCCTTTTTCCCCTTAAGTGATCTGTTGATAACTTTACGAGCGATTTTAATGGCCGAGTTAATGTCTTGTGGTTTTTCCTTCCGTAATGCTTTTGTTGCTGCTCTAATTGAACTATTGAACAGCTCTTTGTCATTTAAATGAGTTCGTGGCGATAGTCTTTCCCTATTTCTCCTCTTCTTCTCCATACCCATACCAAATTTAGTTTTTGCTTTCATTGCGTTGGTCACCAATATGCAAATGTTTTTTCTGCAAGATTGCTATCGTTTGAAATAACTCTTTCCCAAGCCTTATTTTCAAGAATTTTATCAGCTTGGTGTCTACTGTTTAATTCTTTATTTTTGGAGTAAGCTATATCGTGATTTTTGCAAGCAGCATCCAATAAATTAATTCCTTTAACTCCTCTAGCTAATCGCCTTTGTAATCTTGTGCCAGGTCCACAGTACTGATATCCAGGAAAATGTAATTCAAAAGCTAGAGAATTTAGTGTTTTATTTAGTAAACCTTCTCCAACGATAGTTTTCTTATGACTACGGTGACCATTCGTCCTTTTTTTAAGAGGACAGTCCTCTTTTTTTACATGATGTCCTCCTAGATAAACAAAAATTAAAGTGTCCTTTTTATACCCTCCAAAAAAGAATTTGGAGGGTATATTCACTTTGTCATTCCGTTTGTAACGCATCGAAATATCCATCTCAGACCCCGTAAAGTATATATATTCTTGATCAGTGATGAAATCTAGCATGTCCGTCCGTCCGTCCGTCTGTGGAAATCACGATTCAGTCCAAACGAAAAGAGCTAGACTCTTGAAATTTGGCATAAATATATTTTAAAACTTAGAGCAGGTTAAGTTCGAAGATGGGCTAAATCGGGCAAGGGGGAAAAAAGTTACCCTAAGAAGAACTAAACCAACCCAGAAAAAACAACATACTTTTTAAAGTTTTTTGGTTATTTTGTTAAGCAAACGATATATTTTTATGTCAAATACGGTCCAACGCTTTAAACTTGAAGCCATTAAATAAAATAAAAATATTTTTTGACCCCGCCCACTTCAGTGGGCGCTATTATAGGCAAAAATAGCATAAAAATTTAACAAATTGTTTTACTTAAGCCTGCATTCCTTAAAAATAACACTTTTAAGCTTTAATGACGAAGCTGAGACGAAACCTGGTACTACTCTGCCCTACCCCCTCCTTCTCCTTCGCCCCCTAAATGACCCTACCAAAAAAATTTTTTTTTTTTAAATATTGTATATAATCATCCCAAGCATTTATCTTTAGAATTTTATGACTGCCGATTTCTGCCCTACCCCCCCCCCCCCTTTTCCTTTGCCCCCTAAATGACCCTACCAAAAAAAAATTTTTTTTTAAAATTTTGTATATAATCATCCCAAGCATTTATCTTTAGAATTTTATGACTGCCGATTTCTACCCTACCCCCCCCCCCTCTTCCTTTGCCCCCTAAATGACCCTACCAAAAAAATTTTTTTTTTAAATTTTGTATATAATCATCCCAAGCATTTATCTTTAGAGTTTTATGACTGCCTGTTGCTGCCCTACCCCCTCCTCCTCCTTTGCCCGCTAAATGACCCTATTAAAAATAAATAAAATTTTTTTTTAATTTTGTGCATAATCATCCCAAGCATTTATTTTTAGAGTTTTATGTCTACCTGTTTCTGCCCTACCCCCTCTCCCCCTTTGCCCTCTAAATGACCCTATCAAAAAAAAGAAATTTTAATTTTGTATATAATTATCCCAAGCAGTTATGTTTAGAGTTTTATGACAAAGGTGAAATGTTTCCCCCACAGCCCTTGCTAGAGCGACCCCGCCAAAATACAGTTTTTATACCCTCCAAAGAGAATTGTGATGAAGTCTAAGACGGTCTAGCAATTCCCATACGTTCGTCTGTGGAAAACATGATATTGTATATATTTGAACCCCGCCCCCTTTAGTGGGCGTTGACGTACGATATTATATAAAGGAACTCTGTCCCACCAAGTTAAACATTTCAAATTCACTTACTAAATATTTGGAGGGTATTTAAGATTCGACCCGGTCGAATATAACGTTTTTACTTGTTTTAACTCAAATGTCCTTTATTGTCCTTTTTTTATAATCAATACTTTCTTGTTTAAACTCCAAAATTAAAAGTTTTATTTTCTAAATACAATAAAAGTCAAAATCACCTATACCATAGACATTATTATCATCAAATGGATTGGGCAGAAATTAAAATGTTTTTCTCAAATGACTGTAATATTTCTGGACATATTTTATATTCTGGGCATATTTTGTTTAATAAACATTCATATATGTAAGTAAGTCGACCATGCCTAGAATATATGCAATTGACTATAAATAGTAAAGTCAATTTTTATTACATTTCTAAATGTCCTCTTTTTGGGGTTGAAATATATGGTCACCGTACTTATGACTGAATGTTTTTTTATAAAACGTAACCATATTATTTTATTCTAGAATAAAATATATTGTTTTGTGAATTTTACAAGTAGTTATTGAAATGCGCTTAGTAAAACAACACAAACATATTTTAGTTCGTAATGTGGATGTATCTCCAAATGACAGTACAAAAATAAGACATAGTTCCTTGTTACCAAATTCTATTCGAGCATTAATAGTTGGTCCCTCCAATTGTGGAAAAACTAATGTAATGATCAGTTTGCTAGAAAGTCCTAATGGTCTCAAGTTTGAAAATATCTATTTGTACTCAAAATCTCTGCATCAACCTAAATATGAATACCTAACGAATTTAATTTCGCCAATTAAAGGAATGGGATACTACACATTCACAGACAATGAGTCCGTTGTTCCTCCTAGCGAAGCTAAAAGCAATTCAATTATGATTTTCGATGATGTTGCATGTGAAAACCAAAACAATATACGAGCATATTTTTGTATGGGGCGTCATAAGAATGTAGATTCATTTTACTTGTGTCAAACCTACACAAGAATTCCAAAACATTTAATAAGAGATAATGCCAATTTAATTATAATGTTTAAACAAGATGCGAAAAATATGAGACATGTATACGATGATCATGTTGCCAGCGACATGAACTTTGAAAAGTTTCAGTATATATGTCAAGAATGTTGGAAGGATAAATATGGATTTTTGATGATAAGTAAAGATAATGAACTAAACAATGGTCGGTATAGAAAATCATGTGATTACTTCATCATAATATAAATTACTGTTCATCAAGGGTATCGCTTAGTACATAATCTGGCTTTAAAGATTATACATGTGATTGCTATAACTGGTCATCTAAGCAAAACTTGATCTGATACATAATAATCTGATCTGATACCCAATAAGCTGATCTGATAACCTCATCTGATACCTGATAAACTGATCTGATACCTGATAAGCTGATCTGATACCTGGTAAACTGATCTGATCTGATAACCTGATCTGACACCTGATAAACTGATCTGATAGAAAACGCTTCGTAGTATAAAAAGTGGTGAAATAGATACACATCAGCAATTAAGAGATACATTTAATCCCATAACAGAACCTTTAAAAGAATTTATAAATAGCTCTAAACATATTGATATACCGAATAAAAAAGAAAAGAATGATAAGAAAACTGAATATGAGGACAGTGCCAGTTTTCATCCTCAGAACTCAACATTGAAGTTGGAAACAAGTACCCCTAAGAAACTAATTGAAGAATCAATGTTTAAACAGTCTAATAGAAAAAGTAACAGCGATTTTGATGAAGATGACTTTTATTCTCAACATTCTAATCATGACGAAAGTTATCCTGACTTATCACTATTGCAATCGAGAAATGAACTAGATACTAACTATGGTCCACATAGAGATTATAATAACGAATGGAAATTTGGTAGTAGCAACATCGAGTTAAATCAAGATAAAATACAAGTTGGTGGTCTAATATGGGCTCTCACCCCAGGACTGTTTTCTTTAATGTTTCATAAAACACCAAAAAACTATGATAAATTCGAGCTTGAAATCTATAAAAAAATATTACTTACTACCAATGCACACAGAAAAGATTATAAGTCCGATGGTGAAATCAAGGGGACTAGAGGGTACAAGTACAAAAATATTATTGTAAAACTTTTTAAAGAGAAAAATCATAAGAGCTCATCGGTATTAATAAAGGCTAATTATTTAGGTAAGGGGTTGATGCAGGTAAATCCTCATAAATTAAACTATGTATACTGGGATGATTCAAACGAGTTGGTAGATCGACTTAGACTACTGCTTGCATCACAGTCTGCTGGTCATACTAATCACACCAACGAGATTGTCTCAATTATTGAAGAACTACGTGAAGCTAATATAATAATATTAACTATATAAACGTATATACATTTTAAATATAAATTATGCCTGTTGATAACTTCGGACATTATCTAATCGACACTAGCAGTATAATTTCATTGAAAAATGCACCTAAATTGTTGGGGTTCTTTTTGGATGCGAACAACAACATTGATGTCCAAAACAAAAGTATCAAAAATGTTGCAAAAGCTTTGGAGGAAAACGATGCTATCAATAAATTGTTTTTGCAAACTCAAATCGAAGAAGTAGAACACAAAATGTTAAAAGAATTTAAAAGAGATAACAACAAAATGCACAATACTCTAAAATTTCAAATCGAAATGGAACAACATGAAATAATATAACAGTTGGAAGAGAATAAAAAAATGCAAGAAAGCATTTCCAAGATCAAGAAGAAATTGATAGATTAAATGAGAAAATTTATAGATTTGAAAATTACATGCTTGTGTCAATTGCTGAAAGTGCATCAGATAGATCGCAACACACCCAAAAGACTTCTTAAAGCTTAGACATGGCTACAAAAAGAAATTTAGTGAGCGAGCTCCATAAGCAAGCTCGAAAAATGTTTGGGCGTCGTAGAGTTGTTATGAAAGGAATAGACGATCTGTGGCAAGCGGATTTAGTTGAAATGGGGAACTATTCCACATACAATAAAAATGATTTATTTTTGCTAACTGTAATTGATACATTCTCCAAATATGCTTGGGCAGTACCTCTGAGAAGAAAGACAGCTGTTGACACAACGCTGGCAATGGAGACTATTTTTCAATTGGGGCGTGTGCCAAACAACCTACAAACAGATGATGGTAAAGAATTCTTCAACAAACACTTTAATCAATTGATGGATAAATACAACGTCAATCACTACTCAAGCTATAGCATCATGAAAGCATCAATAATAGAACGATTCAATAGAACATTAAAAGGAATGATGTGGAAAGAGTTTAGTTTTAATGGTTCCTACAACAGGCTTGATATACATATACAAAAATTTACTTAATGCATACAATAGAAAAGTTCATCGCACCATTTAAATGCCACTATTGAAGTCAACTCAAAAAATGAAAAACAGTATACAGCCATTTAAAGATGTACAAAATGTCAAAATTTAATGCAGGGGTTCATGTACGTATTAGCAACTATAAACATATTTTTGAGAAAGGCTATACTCCGAATTGGACAACAAAAATTTTCACAATCAAAAGAGTTAACAATACATATCCTAAAATATACATATTAGAATATTATCTTGGAAATCCTATTAAAGGTGGCTTCTACACGGAAGAAATGTCAAGAACTAGATTTCCAAACACATATCTAGTTCAAAAGGTGATTCAACTGAAACGGGACAAAGCATTAGTTAAATGGTTGGGATTTTCTAATCAACACAATTCCTGGATAAGCAAAGATGAAATACTATATGTAGTTGGAAAACGAAATAAATCGCCATCCGCAATGATAACAACGACAATAACATCAATATTTTTAATAACTTAAGTTAATTTTAAAATAAGATTATGAAATATATATGAAAATCATTCTTATAAACCATGCTGTGTAGTAAACTTTATTTATTTGTGAACAGGCTGTTATAATGTCAATAACACTTACTCTGAGCTCAGTGTTGTCAGATTAGGGAGTTTCCCCCTAGATTTAGGTTTTTTTTCTATTTAGGGGTTAATATTCTTTAGGGGGAAATTTGGGGGTAAGACAATTTTATTTGGGGGATTTTTAGGAGATTTTCGAATTTATAGTTTGGTACATAATAGTACATAATTTAACAACTGAGCATGTCGAAGATATTGTATCGAAATGACGATTTAGAACAGATACGGGCCATGGCGTAATAAAACCAGGTGGCAGCGTAAGGGCTACAAGTACAACAATACAACAACATAGGGGTTTTTGTCTGTGTAATAAAGTTGAGATTGTCAAAACAATGAGTTAAGATATAAATGTCAAAAGCGTAAGAAAACGAAGCATTTAAAATTTAAGAAATGATATATCTTGCATCATTCCAACTTACAATAGTGAAGAAAAAGTAAAAAAAAAAAGATTTAATCAAAACACAATATTTTCTTGTGAGCTGAAATCGGAAATGGGTCAATATATGATACGATCTGATCCTTCAAAAAGTGATCACTGCATATAAGCGAACCCTTTGTGAATTGCTTTTGGCACAAGCTACTCCACTTTTCCACTTAGGCACACGAAAAAATTAGTCGCCATTACCAGGAACATATATTTTTTTACACAGCTCACAATAAGGCATATTTTTATAAAATTTTATAATTAATTTTGATCAATTAAAGAAAAAATATATAATTCCACTATGAAATGCAATATGATTGCAATATTAAACGAATTTGTTCCAAATGTATTGAAAACACTTTTAAAAATAAATTTGAAAATAACAGAAAAAACGACTGTAGCAAACATAAAACAACTTTTATCGTGTTTAACTAGATTTTTATCTAGATTGTTATTATTATTATTAATATTTTCTTTTAGTTCACTTTTTCACAACAATAATTTAAAATATTCGTTTATCAATAAACAGGTTTTATTCATATATCAGCTCTAAACATATATATTCTAATTTGTGATAAATATAATTACGCCGTACTTTGACAGTTTAAACTCACAACAAACAAAAATTCAATAGGAGCAAAAAATTGTTTACATTCCTAACGATGCCACCTGGTTTAGTACGCCCTGATACGGGCGTTTCATAGCACAATTGTGCTGAGATCATTCACACGTATTCTTACCCTCTTTAATTTAGTCGTCGATGAGACAGCGACGAATGAATATCAGGCGGATGCTTACGAATTTTTTTATATTTTTTTCCAGAATATTTGTCCAGCAAACAATTTCACTTATGATGATATGCGAAAAATATTTTGTCATAAGCAATGCTTTCGATAACATACAATGCCTTTTATACAATTTTTCTCTAATAACGGACTATATTAATTCTCCTAATTTAGTAATACACTTAGTCTTATAAATTAGTCTGTGTAAAATCTTATCAAAAATATTTTGAATATGTTACCCATATGAAAATGATCTTCCATGCCGACAAATATCAAAGCTTATTAAGTTTGATACATCCAATCGCGTATTTTTTGTTTTGGCGAATATTCCAGCAAGCAACAATTCTTTTATTTATTTTTTTCTTTAATGGAAAACGTAACAAATTATTTTCCTATCATTTTTAATTATTTTCATTTGACTGCTTACTTAGAAAAAGTTTTATTTTTTATTAATAATTTTACGTAATCAACGTTTTTTTCAACCTAGAAAATATTGCTAATTATGTATAAATATACAATCTTTCAAACGCTTGGCTTTGTGTTTGGTGGGTGGCTCTTAAGCTCAACACATACACAATTTACCAATACATTGACGGTGCCCACCACTGATTTAGAAAGTAATCACGCAAATACAAACATTAAAACATTTTTCTCGTTAAATCAATTTTGTTGATTTTCCTTGAACTGCAAAATATAAATTTTAAAAAGTTGTTCATCTTTACAATTTATTACCAATATGCCAAAAAAGGATAACATATATAAACAAAAATATAAAAAGGAGTGGGAATAAAATTTTAAACACAATAAATGCAAAATTAAATTTCAGATTGATTAGCCCCTGAACAGGGAGACAACTACAAAGCTTTATGCAAATATTGTAATTTGCATCCCAAACAAAAGAAGTACATGTACCCGTAACAAACTTCCTCAAGCCGTCTCTTACAAAAGAAAGAAAGATTGCAGATATATATTTTTGGGGGCTTTTTATAAAAAAATAAAATAAAAATTTGGGTGTTTTCGTCCTTTTCGCGTAAGAATGAAATAAAAATGATGAAACCAAATTACTACTTAAACTTTTCTGATTTAGGGGGTTTTTTAAGAAAAAGTGTAGAATCTAGGGGGTTTCTAAATTTTTTTTGGGGGAAGAAAAAAATTATCTGACAACACTGTCTGAGCTCTAACTCATCAGCGCTGATTTTCATTCATACAACAGTATTCCAAATGTAGACTCCTATAACAATATGTTTCATATAGGGGAATATGTAATTGAAATACCAATTGGATCTTATGAATTGAAAGATATAGTTGACTACATAGAAGAGCAATACAAACGACTTAGTCCTGGAGAGCATACTTTTATAGAAGCTAACAACAATACGATGCAAGTTAAAATAAATAGTTCTAAAGACCCGATATATTTTAATAAAGAAAATACAATTGGGAATCTTTTAGGATTCAATAGTAAAATCCTAACACCGACCGATGATCATTACTCAGATCTTCCAGTTAATATTTTTAAAGTAAATCTCTTGCGAATTGAAAGTAGTATCGCTACAAATACATATATTAACAATTCAAAATCACACACACTTCATGAGTCTCCGATTAATGTACCTGCAGGCTATAAAATAGATGAGATTCCAAGGAATCTCATTTATTTACCTGTAAACACCAAAGAGATAAGCTCTCTATCACTGCGCGTGGTTGATCAGAACGGTGATTTAATTAATTTCAGAGGGGAGGAAATTACAATACGAATACATTTAAGGCAGTGGTGGGCACTGTCAATGTATTGGTAAATTGTGTGTGTGTTGAGCTTGCGAGCTACCCACCAAACAAAAAGCTAAGCGTTTGAAAGATAATGGTGCATTACATATATATACATAAGTAGCAATATTTTCTAAGTTAAAAAAAAAACGTTGATTACGTAAAATTATTAATTAAAAATAAACAGTCAAATGAAAAATATTAAAAAAGATGGGACAATATTTTGTTGTTTTCCATTCAAGAAAAAAATAAATAAATAAATAGAAGAATGGTTACTTGCTGGAGCATAACACTGAATATTCGCCAAAAAAATATACGCGGTTGGATGTATCAAACTTAATAAGCTTTGATATATGTCGACATGGAAGATCATTTTCATATGGGAAACATATTCAAAATATATTTAATAAGATTTTACACAGACTAATTAATAAGACTAAGTGTATTACTAAATTAGGAGAATTAGTATAGTCCGTTATTGGAGAAAAATTGTGTAAAAGCCATTGTATGTTATCGAAAGCATTGTTGATGACAAAATATTTTTCGCATATCATTATAACTGAATTTGTTTGCTGGGCAAATATTCTGGAAAAAAATATAACAAAATTCGTAAGCATCCGCCTGATATTCAT
The DNA here is from genome assembly GCA_951800035.1 of Linnaemya tessellans. Taxonomy (NCBI): domain Eukaryota; kingdom Metazoa; phylum Arthropoda; class Insecta; order Diptera; family Tachinidae; genus Linnaemya; species Linnaemya tessellans. The sequence goes on from OX637534.1 coordinate 81,345,050, forward strand.
TCATCGCTGTCTCATCGACGACTAAGTTAAAGAGGGTAAGAATACGTGTGAATGATCTCAGCACAATTGTGCTATGAAACGCCCGTATCTGATTTAAGGCCAACTAAGTAATGATAACATACAATACAAGTATATCACAAAATATCTGCTCGTCAAAGGTCACTTACAACAGCAAACAAAAGTTTTCTCAAGTCTTTGAATTTCAAACTGAAAACAAAATGAGCTCAATAATAAACGTATTGGATAAGCCATTGTATGACGAAAATATAGATAATAAAAAAGGACTATCATACCTACATACCATATCTACAATCGTACAATAATAATGATGAGATACGAATCTCAATACAAAATCAAGATTTGTACGTGTTGCCTAGTGAGAGCTATATATATGTGGAAGGTTTCGTGGTAGATGAAAACACTGGAAAATTTTCAGAAAATTTTAAATTGAAAAACATATTTGTTGCACATCTATGAAATGAAATCCGCTACGAGTTTAATGGCATTGAAATCGATCATACAAGGTATTTAGGAACAACAACCATAATAAAAAATTTAGTATCTCTATCACCAACCGAAAGCGTTGTAATGCGAAATGGTGGATGACATAAAACTGATGATTTGAATCTTAAGAATGGATATTTTAATTTTCATGTACCACTAAAAATGAATTTGGGATTTGCTGAAGACTACAACAAAGTTATACTTAATGGAAAGCATGAATTGATACTCTTGCGCAACAAAAATGATGAAGCTCATGTACACTCGAGCGTTTCTACTGAAAAATCGAAACTTACAATTTCACTCATCTCCTGGAGAATTCCACACGTACAATTATCTGATCAGAGCAAGTTGAATATGATTAAAATTATTAACAATGGTGCTTCTATACCGATGGCATTTCGTAGCTGGTATTGCCATATGAATCCACAATTGAATACAGGGACAAGTCATATTTGGAATGTTTAATTAGCTGCAAGTAAAGAGCGACCACGTTTTGTATTGGTCGCATTTCAACGAGATAACAAATTTGTTCACTGTGATCTGACTAATTTAAAAATACATTTAAATTCAACCTCTTACCCATATGATGATCTTAACATAAAATTTAAAGATGAACGTTATGCAATTCTATATGTATGTAAGATTTCAACAAAGCTACTATATGAAAGAGCCTCAACCCTTGTTAACTGTTCAGGAGTTTAAAGACGATGCTCCAATTATTGTAGTAGATGTAAGCTATCAGAACGAATCAGTCAACACCGGACCGATTGACATAAAAATTGAATTTGAAACAGCAACAAATATTCCAGCAACGACATCAGCTTACTGCGTTCTTATTCATGACCGCGTAATAGAATACATACCAATAAAAGGTCAAGTCCGAAAGGTCTTATAAATTAATAACATGGATGGTGATATTGTTTTTGTAGACTTGCAAGGTTTCAAAAATAATTCAAATGACTTCATCGCAAAAGAACTACCTGTCGTTTTCAGCAACAACGAATGCCTCAATTTCATCATAAAACCGCCTTTTGATTTCGAATGCTTATCAACCAAAAAGCAGAGAGAAGTAGTTTGGTTAACCAAAAACTATCATCATATTAACTGGAATGTTGGATCAGTCTCATTTCAAAGCGTTTGCAAGTTTTTAAAATCCAATATAAGAAATTCACAAATATATGTTAAGGGCGAAGAGAAGAAAAAATGGCTAGAAAAAATGATTCATCAAATAGTTTATAACATTGAAGACATTGGCTGCATTAATTTTAACCAAATCGAAACTAAGCATTCAAAATATCTCTATTGTAGCTATCACGGCTTTGGTGTTTGTGCCTTAAGGAATGCAATTTTACTTAAAAATGAAAATGTTAACAAACTTTTAAATAAATGCTTATAAAAATTAAAATAAATGTATTTTTATTTCAAGTAAAAACCTACATACATACATATTTATTTCAGAGAACACACAACAAACAAACACAATGCTTCATTCATTCAAATGGTCAAGGGAATATTTGGGCACAACGAATAAACGCTTATTATTTGTTTGTATGTATATGTGTAAATGAAATAAATTTGTAGATATTTATGTACGCATGAATATGTACATCTTATCACATTGCATACTGACCCACTTCCGCTAAATCCCGGAAAGCAAAAAAGCGAACTGTCATACAGACTCACCAATCGTCACACACACAGCCTGTCTGACAGGCAGACATTCCAATCGCCACTCTGAACTCAAAAGCACACACACACACACACTTAAACATAGCATAAATATTCATATTCTACAAAATACAGAAATCGCACCACCATCCAGATCCCCAAATAAAATCCATCGATGATCGTCATGTATGTATAAAATAAACAAAATATCAGTTTCAATATTTATGCAATAGTAAATTTTTTTCACAACGTCTTCAAGATCAGAATAATCAAATTATTCCCCCACACTCAAGCATTGCACACAAAAAAGCAATAACTGAATTGCTGGACAAAATATCTTAAGTAAACACACGCCAAAATTAAAAACAAGCAAAAAATAAAAGAAGAAAGCTCACTCCAGCAAGAAGATACGAACCACAAACATTAGGGCTATCCATTTATACAACACTTTTGATATATTGTACTTCCTAAAAAAATGTTGTGTCAGATACTAAAAATTTCTTATTTTCTATTAAGACATAGCACACATGGACAGACACAAATTCCCACGCTCACATCCCGACGGACATGTATTCCCAAGGTCACATATGGACAGACACAAACTCCCAAGGTCTCGTATAGACAGACAAAAATTCCCACGGTCTCACGCCCACATATACAAACTCGTTTTGGTTACTACAGCACCCCTCCACGAAACTTCCCTCACATATGGACGGACCGAAATTCCCACGCTCACATACCGACGGACATGTATTCCCAAGGTCACCTATGGAGAGACAAAAATTCCCACGCCTACCCCAACATTATAAAAAAACAACAACAATGTGAACACCCCTATTTAACCGTGGGAAAAAATACACACACTGAAACATTAAAGTATCAAATTAGTTGAAAAACCAATTAACACAAAGTTGACGATTAAAATTTTAAAATTTCAGTACAAAATTTTAAAATTTAATTGCTGAAATTTGAGTATTTTAATTGCCCTGGCGGGTACATTCCCTATCTACTTACATTTTTCTCTTCTTAATTAATTGTAATAGAGAGATTTTGAAGAAAGATTACAAACATAATACCTTTTTTGCATGTAAAATAATTAAATGTAAAAATGTCTTTAGAAGTAGCTTAAAAAGAATATATAAAATTTTCCAGTTTCCAGACAAATTTCCTCATGTAAAACAGCTAAGATATGATATGACTCCATTCTATTGTAAAAAATAAAATTTTTTTATAATTATAAACATTAAAACACGAAGACTATCAACATTTTATTTTTCGATCCTGGTTGACCATCCGGAGGAAAACCCCATATGTGGAAAATAATATTTCATGTTGAAAAGATACATTTGTTAACATTCTAATGCTTTTTATTTACTTATTTATTTGTGGAATACTTTACAAAGTAAATTTGCAAAATATTGGTGCACAGATGCCGACGGGGTGCCTCAGACCACATGTCGGCGAAGTTATTAACCCGTATTTTTACCCGTTACTGTAACTGACTGTACACGACCTATGCCTTCACATAATAAGTAGGAACGTAGTTAACCACGGAAAATTCTGATATAGTATCCCACAACCCCAACGTGATTTGATGCATAAGCAAATTGAATTTTGGGCATCTATTTTTTAAACTATTCTCCCACAATATATTCTACGGATGTAACAGATTCCGATATATCGGCGATACTTCTGATTTGCCGATACTACATATATCGATATCGGCGATATTTTACTGTCGATATGACGATATTTCTTTAATTTTTTTAGATCTGTTTTGAACAAAAAATTCAATTTCCAACTCTTTTTTTACATGACAACTAAAGCAGCCAATACACGTCAATAGCATACGCGCGCAATCATACAATTGAGTTGTCGGCACGCGCCACATTTTTTTGTTAAAAATAAATAATTTGTTTGTTGTTAATTTCAGAATGAATTCAAATATCAATTTTAAATATTAATAATCTCTTACACTGTAATTTTCTATTTATAATAAGAGAATTACTCTACTTGAGCTTTCTTAATTTTAACTTGACTTCAATTTCAATATGCGTATCGGTATCGGCGATATTTCTTTTTGAGTATCGGTATCGGATCGGCAAACCGGCGTATCGTTACGTCCCTAATATATTTTTTATCGTACCTGCTTAGCGGCATGGCCACACATCAAACTGAGGCTTCAAACTCTGCTCACACGTATGGTTTGATGTGAGTTTGAAGAAGTTGAAGAATATCAAAACAATTTAGATTTGCACTGCCAAACAGAATTTTACCAACCCATACACAAGTTTGAAACATCAGTTTGATGTGCGGCAATGCCGTTTTACGAAAGGATTTTATTTACAGAATAATTTTGTGATAGTGCAGGTTTCTGTATACTTTATCTAGCACTGTCTTATCGACAGGGAGAGTGAATTTGCTAATCATTCAAGGTACTGCGGCTGATTCCCGTGTTTTAGCTACTTAACAAATAGCTTTTGGACAAGTTTGTAGAATTATTACATAAACATGTCAAAATACATATGCATATATCGCTCATTTGCTGCAAGAACGGCATAACTCAAAATTTTCGATTTTGAGATGAATGTGCTTTAAGTTTTCAATTGACTATAGCTCGGAAGAAAAATTAATAAATGTAAATATTTTGATATCATCTTGTAAATCAGCTTATATTTAATATATCCGTATAGAAAAACGTAGAGTAAAAAATTTTTAATAATTGTTTTCAGATGGAAAACTGTTTATACTTTGAGTTATGACTCTATTGCTGCTAAAGTTCATTGATAGTAGTGTAGTAAACTAAAATGTGTCGTTCTTAATGCGAAAACAATTTTTTATAATTACATGATTTTTTTCAACAAAACAGTCACAACACAAAATATGGCAGTATATAAGAATTTTTACTACATAAAACACATTTACTTTTCCACTTATAGAGGCACAACGCAAATTATGTCGCTCTTCGCGAAAAGAAAACGATGTTCACACCTTAACGACTGTGGCGTAACTAACGATGTGTCGTTGTTGTGAGTATAATAAGAGCAAAACATAGGAATAGAAATAACGGCATACACTCGTCTCACACGTTCTGTATACAAGATATCAAAACGAGTATTTTACACAAGATAGAACATGATATTGCCAATATTTCTGTATTATTAATTAAAAAAACGTGAATTTTGAGTTATGCCGTTCTTTATATTTGTATAAAATATCAAGAATCAACCTCTTTTCGGTTGTACTGAATCGTGATTTCACCAGACGGACGGACGGACATGCTCAAGTCGTCTTAGATTTCATCACTGATCATGTATATATAGATATACTTTATGGGGTCTCAGATGGATATTTCACTGCGTTACACACGGAATGACAAATTGAATATACCCTCCAATTCTTTTTTGGAGGGTATGAAAATAAATGCATACAAAAGTACAGTTAAAAACATTAAAGAATTATATGTTGTATAAATAGCGTGTTTTTTAAAGTGTCACAACACCAGAGTAACGCGTGGAAATTTTAAAATTTTTAATAACGATATTGTTTTATTCGTCATTTTACGGCGTACATAATCGTCATTCAGAGCGGCTAATTCGAAGGACAATAGATCGTTTTCGGACCACATTTACTGTTACTGATAATGTGCATCCCGTCAGAGGCCGAAAAGTAAGAACTGAAGAAATTGTAGCCGCTGTACAGCAAAGCATTTAAACATTAATTTCATAAAATTGTCTTTCAATTAAAACCCGTTTCATTGATATTAAAAATATGCTTGTTTAATTATGATTTAAACTTGTGTCACTCTATATAGAACACCCTTTATAAGAAAAGGATGATTCAAAAGTTTTAGTTTTTTGGAGAAAATATAAAAAAATAAAAATAAAAAAATAAAAATAAAAACATCAAAGGGAAATAAGACCGTCTGAAGACCACACTCTCCACTGAAGTTTGAGTCAAGTGAGTTAACAGGTAGAGATCTGAGAGTGAGTAAAATTAAGGCAAAATTAAAATTTTTTTCAAGCAAGCTCTCACACGGGAAGATTTAAGGCGCTCACCATCATGCACGCTCACGAACTCACTCTTTTTAATAACGTACTTTACAACACCAAAAACACACGTATTTTTTTGCTAGAAAATGGCTTGCCATTTTAGCACTTTTAGTAATGCATTTACTCGTAGTACATATTTTTGTAATCTGGATACTAAGAAATATTTAAAATCAGTGAAGCTATATAAATGAAAAGTTCTGGGATACTGAAGTATATAACACAACTGAACTTTTTTTCAGCTCGGACCAGCACTCAGGGGATGCCTCCTACATATGCATTGCGCCGGAATTAGAAAGCAGAAGGTGGATAATTTTTTGTAGCTATTCAAAACTTTTACCACGCCAGCTATATTTTTGCTACAGGTCCGACGAAGGAGGATGCTATTCCTCGTGCTTTTAGTACATTGTAGTGTATGTGCACATATGTACATCACTGTTACAAAGTACGTCTATATAGTTATGAGCAACAGCGTAAATAACATAAAATTTGTTATTTAGATTTAAGTTAAAAGAATTTGTGTTTGGTCAGCAAAAATTATAACTTCAATAAATCCATTTGTTGAAGTTTATAAATGTTCAAGGCCAATATGTAAGAATTGAAATCTGATAGATTTGTTTATCGTGAGAATTGGAAATTAAATTTTCAATTTGTAAAAATGCTGATCAATATAAATTTTCCTACATAAGCAACAGTTTGCCTTTAATAAAAGAGGAATTAATTTACATTTCATAAGATTTGTTTTAATTCTCAAACAAAAGGGCATCGGTTGATGCGGCAGAAGTGCTTAGTAAAGACTTAAAACAAATAGAACTTTTTTTGTTCAATCTAGTAGAAACTTATTGCATGGCGATCCTGCCAAACATACAAAAATAGGCTTCCTGATGACAGCACAGGAAGAAATCGATAGCATATTTAAAAAATGGGAAGCAGTGACTGAAGAACTAGAAGAATATATTCCGGTACCAGTAAGCGAAATATTGAAAGAGCAGCCTACATACATACCAACTCCAAAAGAAGCGGGTCCAAAACCCACACAATTGAGGAATACAAAAGACGACAAGGATTAGGGAATTTTGAAGAAAAACAAGTGGTCCACATACCAAAAAAGAGAGGCGGCAAAAAAAACGAAAATTTGAAGTCTTGTACCGAATTACAAAGGATCATTAACATACCCTGGCTTAACAAAAAAGAAGATTAATAGAAGAGCTAAAAAACTTAAAACTAAAGGGTTGGAAAAACTAATGTTAGAAACCTTTGAAATAACGGAAGAAGATAGAGCAAAACTAATATTGGAGAATAGCAGATACGAGACTGGAACAGACATCCAACACATACGCAGTGAACGACAATAAAATTACAATAAGCCAGGAAATAATAATAGTACCTTTAATTATTTTAGTTGTATTTGGATTATGGACATTAACTAGAAATTATATAAAAAAAGAAATTGTTAGCAATAGAGTGCAAAATGTATAATATATATATATATATATATATATATATATATATATATATATATATATATATATATATATATAAATAAAATAATGCATACTTGTTGTAGATGGAAGAAATAAATAGAGAGTTAAAAAAAATAATAACAAATGCAAAAAAATCAGGTAGTAGTATATACACTAAAGAAACTATCACACAAAAAATAAAATTAATTAAACAACTTAGTAAAAAATACGGTAAACTAATTGCAACTTTACCAAAAATAGTCAGAGAAGAAAAAATCAATCAATTTAAAAAATTAAAGCAGACAGCACTTGACATTTTTATAGGAAATAGTAAAGATTTCTTTAGCGAAGAATCGTTAGAATTAGGAACCATGCCCAATGATGAAACAGTAGAAACTAGAACCATGTCTAATTTCAACGTAAAATATGCTTCGGATACAATTCCCATATTTGACGGAAAACATACACACCTCGATATATTTCTATCAATGGTGGAAATGGTTCATGATGAACTTGACGAACAAGGAAAAAATAAATTAATAAAATATGTTACTGCTATGAAACTAAACGATAGAGTTAGAAGTATTTTAATGACACAAGACATACCAAATACATTTAACGAACTAAAAGCAACATTATCCAAATATTTCAAATCAACAAAGACAACCGGTAGTCTTCATTCCGAAATCAGAAATATTAAACAAAGAGGCAATGTATCAAGTTTCAGAGAAAAACTAAACGCACTAATTTCAGAATTGACTATGGTACTATTCAGTGACCTCGAAGACAGTTCGAACGAAGTAGGACGTTCTACAATCAGAATGATGAACGAAAAATTAGCACACGAAACATTCCAAGAAGGATTACAAGAAAACATAAGAACAACTGTAATAGCAGCGCAACCTAAAACATTAACACAAGCATTTGAAATAGCTAGCACACAAGAAAACTACAAGCAACAAATTCATTAAATACTTTTCACATAAACAACAGGGGACGACCCAATTATATGTAGCAATTACAACAGAAATAATCAAAAAAGAAAAAATTTCCACACTAATAACTACAGAACTAACAGAAACTACAACAACAATTATAATAACAACAATAATAGTGGAAATTTTAATAATTTTAATAGGTACCAGAATAGTACCAACAGTAGATACTACACAAATAATATATACAACAGAAATGATAGAAACACCAACAACAACCATATTAACCAAAGAAATAACCACTCAAACATACGAACAATACACCAACAGGGAAACGGAGAAACCCTGGGGATTCGGAACGGGTGTCCACAAAGGGAAAATTACAGATGTACACAATAAATACCAACACTTCAAACTTTATATATTTATCCATAAAAAAACTGACTTATAAACTGACTTTTTTAATAGATACTGGTTCTGATATATCTCTTTGTAAGGAAAATGTTATTAACGAGTGTAATATATTTGACCAAGATATTTTTAGATTAAAGGGTATATCCAAAGACTATACCGAGACACTTGGATCAACTGAATTAGAAATAGTATTTGGAGAACATAACTTAAAACATAAATTCCATCTAGTGAATGGCGACTTTCCAATAAACACGGACGGAATTTTAGGAATAGATTTCTTCTTTAAATACAACTGTATAATAAATTACAATACACAAACCATCAGTGTCTATATGGATGAAGATATTATTACAATTCCTATAGATACTAGTAAAAAACAATTAAAAAGTATTATTATACCCCCAAGAAGTGAAAAAATAGTAAAAATTAATATCGAAATAAATGAAGATAGTGATGTATGTAATAAAGAAGTGGAAAAGGGAGTTCTTGTTGCAAATACAATAATACCAAAAAATGGTAATCGTCATTTCTTAATACATTAGAAACAGCCATACGATTGTCACAACTTAAACCAGATACGATACCTTTACAAAATTATAACATATATAGAACCACTCATGTGGATGAAGAACACCACTCAGAAGACAGATTTCAGAAATTACTAAAAACAATTAAATTCAAAGATTTTGACGATGAGAAACAGAAAGCCTTATACAACATATTAAAACAATATCAAGATACATTTATTTCACCTAGAAGGAGAACCCTTAACAACTAACAATTTTTACAAACATGAAAGATTATCGTTTACCACAAACACAATTAAATGAAATAGACAGACAAGTACAGAAACTGTTACAAGAAAATATAATAGAGCCATCAATTAGTCCATATAATTCTCCTTTGTTATTAGTCCCAAAAAAGGGACGAGACGACACAAAAAATGGCGCTTAGTTGTAGATTACAGACGATTGAATGATATAAATGACAAATTCCCTCTAACAAGACTAGGGGATGTCTTAGATAAACTAGGACGACCAAAATTCTTCTCAACTCTTGATTTGACAAGTTCTTTTAATCAGATAGAACTAGATACTGCATCAAGACCTATTACAGCATTTTCCATTAACAGCAGTCATTATCAATATAATAGACTACCTTTCGGACTAAAAATATCATCAAACAGTTTTCAAAGAATGCTTACCATAGCATTATCAGGTTTAGAATCTGAAGCATTCCTGTATGTAGATGATAAGTAGTAAGTGTAGATGAAAAGTATTTGAAAGAATGAAACAGTACAATTTGAAATTAAATGCAGAAAAATGCTGCTTTTTGAAGCCGGAAGTCTTATATTTGGGACATCTTATTACAAAGGACGGCATTAAAATCGATCCAACAAAATATGAAACTATCGAACAGTATCCTATTCCAAAAAATGCGGATGAAGTTAGAAGATTCATAGCCTTCTGTAATTACTATAGAAGATTCATTCCGGAATTTGCAAAAATAGCAAATTGCCTAAACAACTTGTTAAAAAAGAAGGTCAAATTCAAATGGACAGAAGACCGTCAAAGAGCATTTGACACCTTAAGAGACAGACTAAAGAACCCACCTATATTACAATACCCCGATTTCGAGAAACCATTTGTACTCACAGATGCATCAAATGTAGCTTTAGGAGCAGTACTCTCACCAGGCGAAACTGGTAACGACTTGCCTATATCATACGCAAACAAATCTCTGAACAAACATGAAAGAAATAAGTCGGTTATGTTGTGTGCACCCTATGAGTGGTAAGGCAGTGGCCATCAGCTGTTTAGTTGTGTTGATTGTGTAAATGGTTTGTTTGTTTTGTTGTCCCTTTTTGTTTACGAAAATGGGAAGCCGGGATTTTTGGTTTACATATTTGGAAAGGAATGTGGATAGGTGGAAAGGGTTATAAAAGGGATTCTGGATAGATGGAAGGGTTTTGAAGATAGACAATTTTTGGAGACGTTTTTGGTGTTTAAAGAAGTTTATTTCGTTTTAGAAAATAATAATAATAAAAACCAATTAATAATATCATTATACTAGAACAAAAATAATAATTATAATAAACAAACAAAAAAAAAAAAAGGAAATAAGGTGAAAAAGTTGTTTTGCTTGTGAGAAAATAATGTTGAAAAAGAAAATGGTTAAGAAATCGAAGCTGAATTTTAAAGTTCGTTTCAATAACTAAGCCTAATAAATAAAATAAGCCCAATAGATTGATAAAAAAAACCCCTTAACATTGTATAGAATAAAAACAAAGGCAACGCTAGACTTAAAGTCGAACAAAACAAGATAATCACAAACGTTAACAACAAACCGATAAGAAAAATAAAAAGGAAAAGCAGTAGAGAAATTTTTACATCTGAAAGGAACGTTGAGAAGGAAAATTGTGAAAGCCGCAGCCGCTAATACCACCAAGCCAAGTGACAGGAGTGGTCACCCATAGACAGCTGAGGGTAATAAGGAGGAAGACAGCCAAATATATATCGTTTTACCAGGTATCGTGCCACTTTTTTTTTACCCGTACAGGACAGAAACTGCGACGGACAGGGTATACATGTATGTATGTAATTTTTGTAGTTTTTTTTGTGGAGGGAAAAGTTTCAGCTGGGCTTGCCTTTTTGCCGCGTTTTTAAGCAAAAAGGTCGCGAATAGTTAGGTGAGCTCATCATAACGGGCGCGATCGTAAGAAGTTCCGGGATTCCGAAATCCTCAAGCAATATTTGTTCGACATTAAATATATATATATATATATATATATATATATATATATATATATATATATTTATAGTTTATTTTTTTTTTGTACCTGAGACGGCAGTACGTTTAAGTAGGACACGCCACTTACGGACGGCCGTACCCTGAATAAATTCAGTTTTTTGAACCCTTTTGGTGTCTCCCTTTTGGAGCCAGAATTATTTTTTTTGTAATTTTGCTTTGTTATTTCAATAATTTTGGATAAATTTAAATCTAAAGAGTTGCTGTTTAAAATTTCTTTTGTTTTGTTTAATTTAATTTCAATAATTTTGTTCAAGTTTTTTATATAATTACATATATTTTGTTTTCCATTTTAATTTGAAATTTTCCTTAATTAATTTTCTTTTATATAATAAATATGTATTTTGTTCTTATTTGAATTTTTAGTAGTTTTTAGAATGGTATTTTAATTTGATTTTATGCGGTAAGTAAGGGACAGGAAAGATGCCAAGGAATCGTTATTGGGACATCCAATAAAGGACAATGGGATGTCACGGAGGAGCCGTGAGGTTCCTAAGGGGAGGGTGAATTCCAGGCAGTCCAGCCGCCAGAGGGTTTCATTTGGTTTGTATGTTGTGTAAGTGTACTGAAAGGGAGTAAACGTGTGTTTGTTTCGGGCTCTAATTCTTAAAAAGGAATTATTATTCTGTGCTGAACAGCTGGCACAACAAAGCTGGTTTTTTTATATATATATACGTGTTGTGGTTTGACTAGACTGGCTGGCAAGATCCCACCCAAGACGGCGAGCTCGAGCCGGAGAAAAACGCCATTAGACCAGCGCCGCCAGCAGTCTGGTAACACCGTTTTATCTGGTTGCAAGTTTTGCGGCGAAGGTACAAGCCCAGAACAGATGACACATATAAACATTCAACATAACACATCATATTACACCCATTATATATTATATATATAAAATGGCGCCCAACGTGGGGCCCGAAGCAGACGGCACTTAAGAAGTTGGTTCCTCAGCAACAGTGATTAACTGGTGGTCCATCAGGAGCGTATGACCTGCTAGGTTATTCAAGAGTACCTAGACAGTAGCGACGCTTTCTGCGGAAAACCAGTTGACTTCTGTTCAACACCTTTTTGATTTTAAGTGATTCATATAAACGTCTATGACATACATTACAATCACCTATGTATGTAAGTCCCGATTCGCAAGACAAAGTAGCTTGGAACGCGTTGCGACATAGGCTGACTGTAATGTTGTCATGGAGTTTTGATGAATCAGCAGTCTTCCTTTTTCTTCACAACTTGAGACTTAGAATAATTTAGTAATTTATAATAGAATTTTTAATTGCGCAAGTTGTTAAGAAAAGGGTTGATCTAAAAGAAAAATGGTGTTATGAGGGGAACGGGAACTTTTAGGTAAGATTAGACATAGTCTTACTGGGTCAGATGTCCACAATTGCTGATAGCTAGTCCTGGCAGTACTATCTCTATTGGGTTTTACTCCAGTCGCGGCACAACAATTAGTGGATGATTAGTTCATCTTATTATCAGTTTACTTCTGAAACAAACAGCAAACATAATATATTAATGAGAGTACACACACATACAGATCAGTATGAAACCTAATAAATGTAACAAATACCTTGGTTATCTTTTTGGTATCCTGAAAATACCCCATAACAGCGATTTATTTCGTGAATTTGAGCAGGGATTTCCGCCTAAATATATATCTGCTTGGTTTTACGATCAGCAAATTTTGTTGGTATCGATTTTAATTGTTACCTTTCGATTGTTCTTCTGGTGACACAAGAATAGTTGTTTTTAATTTTTTTTATTATTTTATTTCAGTTTTTTATTTGTTTATTTTCAATATTCTAATAGTTTTTGTCTTATTCTAAAAATTTTTTTTAACAAGTTTAGTTTTATACTTGTTATATATTAAATTAGCCGAAAAACATTTAATCATTTCGGGAATAATTTTTATTATTTGTATATAGGTTTTTTCAATTTTATATACATATATTTTTTCTTTTACATATAGTTAGGTAATCACCGTGATAATCGTTTGGTTTGGTAATTAATTAAAGATTCTGGTGGTTACATTATCAGTTTAGTTTAGTTTTGTTTAGTCTTTTGAGTTTTTAGCTTTCAATAAATTAATAATAACTTATAATTTTTTTTTTATATCTAATTTTTAGTCATACATATTTTCTTTATTTATTTAATAATCACACACTTTTATTTAACATAATTTTTTTCACGCATTCAGAATAACAAAATAACTACATATTAAATTGAATTTTTGGTCTGTTCTAGACTTAATCAGTTATTTTGATATTCTACTTTAAACATTTTTATACATATTTCCTTTTCATTATTTTTCTTCTGTAGCTAAGTAGATTTTAAATTATATTTTGGGGTTGAGCTTTTAGTTCGTTCGCTCGTTAGGGGAGGTTAAGGTTTATAGAAAAAGTTTGTAGATTCAATGGTGTGGACACGTAGCGCTAGCAGAATGATGACCGACGCAAATAATATGCCTACAACAAGCGCTAGTACTACCTGTAGCCCGGTAATAACCACCACAACTTCCATGTCTACGATGGCAAACCTGTCAGCTCACGTATATACCACTACAACGTTCGCTACGATGAGTAACCCCATAAGTACGACTACGACTGCTCAAGAACGCCATATCAGTCCTGAAATTATTCAGCATATAAGAGATTCTTCATCTCTTAACAGCACTACGGCAGGAAACCGAGGAGATCACGAAGAAGTAGTTTTTAGCCCGATAGCTGAAATGTCAACAGACCCCAGTGGTCTGCAACAAATGGTGGAGGCAGCTGTTGGCTTAAGCCAAGCGAAATGGTCACGTGAAATCGACCTCAAAATTCAGAAAGCCATAGAGGAAGTGCGACAGACCGTAGTGGCAGCAGCAGCAGATAAACGAGGAACATCCCTAACTGTAGGATTTACGGCTAACGCAAATTTGCAATTGCGCTCTGAGCAAGAACAGGCATTTTTACCCCAGCCACCAGTTGGTTTCCGGCCTTCTGCTGTGACTGGGCAAGAACGCACGCACCAGCATCAACAAACAAATGAATATATACCACCGCACAGGCAGAGCACTTGCTTACAGCAGCAAGCAGCGATGCCACCATTAATGTCAGCACCGCGTAATTTCCATTTAGAGACAGAGCCAGTATAGGGAACGCATCGTCAGCCAAATGAACAGCAGTATATAGGACAACAGCAAAATATATATTCAAATGGTATAGGCAACAATCGACGACATTCCAGTCGTACAATTTGCCCCATTCTAATGCAACGGCACAAAGGCAATTTTCGTCACAGCCACAAGCAACAGGAGTGGGCAAGAACTATGTGCCTAATCATATTTATAATACAGGGCAGCCAAATCCACCACTGCAGTACCGGCCAGTCTCAGGTAATCCGTCCGCTGAGTACGCTTCAAACGTGTGGTCAGCAAATATCCAGCAACCAAATTGTCAGCTGCCAAGCAATCAGCCTCAAAGTTATAATCTGGCGATGTCCATGCCAAGGCAATATGAGGCACTGGATAAATTTAAACTGAACAAATGGGGGTTTAAATTCGATGGCACGACTAAATCGATGAATGTGCAGGAGTTTATTTTTCGGGTAAGCGCTGTGAGAGCGGACTATAACTGTCCGGATGGCGAAATTTTGCGCAGTTTCCATTTGTTATTGGAAGGACCAGCATTGGAGTGGTATTGGGACTACCGTAAAATAGCCCGAATTGATACCTGGCAAGATTTAGATTTACTGTTGGCACTGTATAGGAGATATGAAAAGGAGTACCAGGTGCAGATGAAAATTCTAAGTCGCAGGCAGCTACCTCAGGAGCCTTTTGATGATTTTTATAATGCGGTAATCAAACGAAGAAGCCAGCAGCAGACACCGTATGACGAAGAGCAACTGGTGGAAATAATGAGAGGCAACCTCAAACCTGCATTGGCCCAGATGATGTTCTCGGTTCATCTCCGCACCTTATCAGAGTTCTGTCGGGAAGTGAGAAGGGCTGAGAAATTGCTGATGACACAGCGACAGCTTTACCCCCAGAGATCTAATTTCACTCACAAAGTGAATGAGGTAAACTGGGAGGAAGATGTTGGTGTGTCGGCAGAGTTGGAGGTGGATGCTCTACGTGCTACAGGGCAGTATAAGTGCTGGAACTGTAAGGCAATAGGTCATGCGTTCATGGACTGTCCTTAGCCAGTGACACGAATTTTCTGTTTTAGGTGTGGGCTAGACAACGTAGTTGCTCCGAAGTGTCCCAGGTGCGCGGAAAACAGGGCCCGGAACACGTCTCGAACTGGGCAGGCGCATTCGACACCGGTCTAGACCCAGTGGATTGACCACAACAGCAACATAAGATAGGTTTAGTTAAGATTTTAGAAAATAAAGATAGAGTTAGTGTAGTTAGGGAACCACAGCTTAGGGAACTTAATCCTCTGCATATAAGGATGCGGGAATATAATGAGGCTACGATTAGATTAGGGTTAGTATCGAATAGGATTAAAAAGGCGCGTGAGAGGTATAAGAGGCGAAAACAAATTAGGCATGAGATTTCGACCGCATGTCTGTATGAGGGTAAGAGTGCGCGCTTGTATACCAGGATTAATTTAAATGGGCATGAAATTGAGGGGCTACTAGACAGTGGCGCTACAGTGACATGTCTGGGCCGCGACTGTATGGATTTTGTGGAAAAGGCTGGACTTAAAATCCACGACTTTTCTACAGTAATCAAAACAGCGGACAGTACTCGGCATGCCATTGTGCGCCGTGTTAGAGCCAGTGTTAAGTTTGGTCAATCAACGCAGGTCATAAGTTTTTATTTAGTGCCTACCTTGAGTCGCGAGTTATTCTTGGGGGTCGATTTTATGAAGGCTTTTAAAGTATTTGCCAATATAGATAGCGTTACAACAAATGGTATAGATCTTAGTGAAGAAACCGATGGTACAGTAGAGATCTTGTCTCATACATTGACGCCTGAACAGCGTCAGAACTTAGATTTTGTTATATCGAGATTCCCCTGCTATACAAAGAAAGGTTTAGGTAAAACACATTTAGTAACGCATTCTATAGATACGGGAGATGCTGCCCCAGTGAAAGGTAGACATTATCCTGTCTCTCCGGCGGTACAAGTACTTATGTTTGCAGAGCTAGATAGGATGCTTGATCTCGGTGTCATTGAGCTTAGCGAGAGTCCTTGGAATCATCCGGTGACTTTAGTCCGTAAGGGCGAAAATAACCGTCTGTGTCTGGACGCTCGAAAGCTCAATGCATTGACGGTCAAGGATGCCTATCCTTTGCCACACATTGAGGGCTTGTTAAGTCGCCTAGGGGACACGATATATATATCTAGTGTCGACTTAAAAGACGCTTTCTGGCAGATACCACTAGAGCCGCCTAGTAGAGAAAAAACTGCATTCACGGTGCCTGGGCGACCACTGTATCAATTTACTGTCATGCCTTTTGGGTTGTGTAATTGTTGTGTTCCTTAGAAATAAATACACGCTGCACTTTTCAGATATCTTTCAAAATTCAGTCTTTATTAAGTATATTGATATATGACTAGTCTCTGTATTACAATTATCTTTTTCTTTTTCAGATCGTACGTGTGTTAGCTATAAAAACGTGTTAAGGAAGAAGGAAATAATCAGGCCACTAGAAGTGACAGATAGAAAATATGAATAGTAGGGTTGCCAGATATGTAATATATATATTTGTTTGTGACACTGCAATCTCCCCCACTTAAATACGCACATAGTCTTCAAGATATGCTGGAGGTCTTCTGACTCTATTGGTACTTCTCGTCTCGTTCTGGACTTGTATCGTCTGATGTCGAACTAACGGTTCAGGGTTTATCACCAAAGGGGTGGTGACTCTACGTTCGATTTGCACCTCTTCAATTGTAGGCTTTTTTCGTTCTAGCGGCTGCGTCGCGAACGTTACAGATTTTTTTTGGCTTGGATACCCCCGATTTGTAGAGCTGGTTTATATGGCGTTTTAGCTCGTAACCATTGTCGAGTTTTACACAATAATGCAGACGTCCAAACTTAGCTTTTATAGTTCCGAACTTCCATGTTGGCTTATTTTTATTGTACCATCTTACTTGCACTCTTTCTCCCACGTTAATTTGACGAACAACGGGTGTTATTAAAATTGATTTTTGTGATCTGATTGGACGCATTGCATCCAATTTTATTCTCAGGTCACGACCAAGATATCGATTTGCCGGACTTTGTCCGTTCGCCATAGGTGTTGCTCTATAGCGAAAAAGTATTTCCTGCACTTTAACATTGAGTTGTCTTGTGTCGTCTTCCATGGCTTTTAATTTTATTATCTGTACATACCTTTCAGCTAGCCCATTTGTTGCTGGATGACCTGGAGCTATAAACTTCTGTACGATTCCGTTATCAGCGCAATACTTTTTAAACAGGAAGCTTTGGAAAATAGTGGCATTGTCAGAAACTATTATTTGTGGTAAACCATGTGAAGAAAAAATGTCTTGTAATAGGTTAATAGTTTTTTCCGAAGTTGGTGCAGTTTTGGAACGGTCCAGCATAATCTATGTGTACTCGTTGAAAATTTTCCGTCGGCTCTTCCCAGTGATGCATAGGTACTTTTGGTGCACTCTTTTTTACTTTAGCGCAGTCTGTACATGCTCTAACTAGTCGCTCGATATCTGCGTCAATACCCTTCCAAATACAATATTTACGGGCTAACTGCTTCATTTTTACGATGCCAACGTGCGTTCTATGCAGTTCCTTTAGAATATCTTCACGTAATTTGTGTGGTATTACTACTCGATTTTTGTTAAATATTACGCCATCCTGAACTGAATATTCAGCATCACAATTTTTCCCACTTAATAAGTCTTGTCTTAATTTTGACAGTTCAGTATCTTGCTCTGTTTCTTTTGCAATATTTTCAGAGTTAATTGCAAACGTAGAAATCTCGTTAATTAATTGATCCTGGATGTTACGTACTTCCTCATCTAAAAAATGCTTAAACTCTGTTGATTCTGCAATCGGTGCTCTAGACAAACAATCAGCGTTAACGTTATCTTCAGCTCTGCGATGTCTTATTTTATAATTAAATCCCTGAAGAAACGATGCATATCGTAGCAATCTAGCAGATGTCATTGCTGGTGTTTTTGCGTTTTCGTGCAATATTCTGCTAAGTGGACGATTATCCGTTATAAGGATGAATTCTCTACTATGGAGATACATAAAAAACTTGTCGACTGCAAAAATTATTGCTAGGGCTTCTCTGTCCAATTGACTATAGTTTTGTTCTGCTCTGGTCAATGCTCGTGAAATAAATGCCACTGGATGCTCTTCTCCATTTATTTCATGAGATAACACCGCTGCTATCCCGGTTGGGCTGGCGTCACAAGCTAACGTTACTGGCAATTTTTCATCAAATGGGACTAACACTCTTTCCGTTGTTATTTCGTGCTTTAGTCGTTTAAGGGCTGCTCTGCATTTTTCGTCCCATTTAAATTTTTTATTTTTTTCTAGTAGCTGACGTAACGGATGCGTAATCGTAGAAACATGTGGTATAAATTTTGCGTAATAGGTAACCATACCAAGAAACCTTCTTACGTCATCTACGTTTTGTGGCTCTGGCATCTCCACAATTGCTCTAACTTTTTCTTTGCATTTTAAAATTTTATTGTGACTTACTACATACCCGAGATATTTGATTTCGTTCTTAAAATATTCACATTTTTTTTTGTTCACATGTAAGTGATACTTGTTTAGTTGATTTAAGCACTTGATAAGTCTCTCTTCGCACTGTTGTAACGTTGGGCCGTGGACTATTATGTCGTCAAAATAAGATATTGTTCCTTCTAGTCCCCGTAAAATTTGATCCAAAATGCGATTGAATTCGCTAGGAGCGGTTTTTATACCAAATGATAACCTATTCATTAAATATGTGCCCCGGTGTGTTGAAATTGTTTGTATTTGTTTACTTTCATCATCCACTAACACATGAAGATACGCTTTATATAAATCCAACTTGCAAAAATACTTGGAGTTCTTCAAACTATTAAGGATTTCGTCTATCTTTTTTATAGGATAGTGTGCTGCTTCTAATTGTGGGTTGACTGCGACTTTGTAGTCCACACACAACCTGACGTTGCCATCTGGTTTTGGTATAACGACCAACGGTGAACCCCAATTGCTGGTGTTTACCTTCGTTATTATGCCGTCACGTTCCAAACTGTCTAACTCACGTTCTACCTTCTCACGTAATGCGAAAGGCACCTGCCTTTCTCTTATAAAAACAGGTTTAGCTCCCTTATGCAGCTTTAAACTACAGACGACATCAGGTATGCACCCTACTTTTTCTTTAAAAATTTCTGCAAATTGATGCTCAATTTGTGTAATTGTATTGATTCGTTCATTACCTGCCTGTTCAGTTATGCCTAAATCGATGTCGGAAAGATTGATTTTCAAATGCCTTATCCAGACTCGACCTAATAACGCGGTATGTTCCGATGAAACAATATACATATCTTCCTTGGATGACCTGTTTTTGTATGTAACGTTGACAGTAACGACGCCCAATGGTACAAAAATATCACCTGTATATGCACGGAAGGCAATATTAGTTTTGTTTATCTTTGCTTTAATATTTAATTTTTTAAACTCCTTTTCCGGTAGTAGTGTATAACCTGCACCTGAGTCTACTTCAAAAATTTGCTCCTTATCGTTAATCAATACTTTTATAAAAAATTTTTGTGTATCTACTGATGAAATTACATTTTTGTTATACATATCAATTATCTGATTTACGCCAAAAAAGTTTTCATCACTTACGTAAGTTTTAATTGCATTTGTTGTATTCCTCATTTGCTTTGTTTCAATTTACTTTTTATGCACACTTTTTGCACGTGACCTGTCTTGCCACACGATTTACATTTTAGGTTATTCTTGTTACTGTTGCACTCTGTCGATAGATGGTTGTCACGGCCACATCGAAGACATAACCCTTCAATACCTAGTTCGCTGTAATTTGCTCTTGCATTCGATTTTGATGTGTTATTTTTATATGTATTTCGACTACGGCTTGCGGTTCTGCGGCTGCGACTGCACTGTGTTTGATATATGTCGGTGGTTGAACATGTTGAATTATTGCCAATTGTTTTGTTATCTACTTTTGCGGCTTCTAGTATTGTAGCTTTTTCAATTATTTCCGAAAATGTTGCTTTTGGGCTTTGGAGAAGTTGCTCACGAATGTAGCTATCACGTACACCCCTGATAAACTGTGCTCTAAAGAATAAATCCGATACCGACTTATTACATTCGCATACAAACTCACATTCTGCTCCCCTTTTTTTCAGTACTGCTACAAAATCTGAAATGGACTGATCTTCGTTTTGCACTTCACAAAGAAAACGGTGTTGTTCTACTAAAACATTGCGCTTAGGGCAAAAGTGTGTTTCTAATAGATTAACAATGTCATCGTACCCTAATTGATTTATGCTCTTGGGTTCTGCCAATGTAGCTAATAACGAATATGTTGATGAACCCACGTATTGAAGTAACATCTTTGCACACATTGCTTTATCGTGAAAAATGTTTTTTACTTGGAAATGCAGCTCCAGTCGTTCCTTATATGTTTTAAACTGCTCATTTTTAGGATCAAATGTGTCGAAATTTGAAATGATATTTACACTGGTGCTGGATGCTTGTTGATTTTGTTGGCGTTGCATTGCCGATGTCATAGCCGTGATGGCTTGTAGTAGCTGTTGCACTTGAGCTTCCATTTTTGTGAGGTTAAGTTTCTTACACGGCTTTTACTTTTATCCTCGTCGCCAATCTGTTGTGTTCCTTAGAAATAAATACACGCTGCACTTTTCAGATATCTTTCAAAATTCAGTCTTTATTAAGTATATTGATATATGACTAGTCTCTGTATTACAATTATCTTTTTCTTTTTCAGATCGTACGTGTGTTAGCTATAAAAACGTGTTAAGGAAGAAGGAAATAATCAGGCCACTAGAAGTGCCAGATAGAAAATATGAATAGTAGGGTTGCCAGATATGTAATATATATATTTGTTTGTGACACTGCAATCTTCCCCACTTAAATACGCACATAGTCTTCAAGATATGCTGGAGGTCTGGCCAAGCCAAAAAAATCTGTAACGTTCGCGACGCAGCCGCTAGAACGAAAAAAGCCTACAATTGAAGAGGTGCAAATCGAACGTAGAGTCACCACCCCTTTGGTGATAAACCCTGAACCGTTAGTTCGACATCAGACGATACAAGTCCAGAACGAGACGAGAAGTACCAATAGAGTCAGAAGACCTCCAGCATATCTTGAAGACTATGTGCGTATTTAAGTGGGGGAGATTGCAGTGTCACAAACAAATATATATATTACATATCTGGCAACCCTACTATTCATATTTTCTATCTGTCACTTCTAGTGGCCTGATTATTTCCTTCTTCCTTAACACGTTTTTATAGCTAACACACGTACGATCTGAAAAAGAAAAAGATAATTGTAATACAGAGACTAGTCATATATCAATATACTTAATAAAGACTGAATTTTGAAAGATATCTGAAAAGTGCAGCGTGTATTTATTTCTAAGGAACACAACAGTAATGCAGCCCAAGGTTATGTCGGTTAATGGATAAAGTGATCCCCGCAGCACTACGTGATAGAGTTTTTGTCTACTTAGATGACCTTTTGATAGTATCTCCAGATTTCGAGACACACCTGGAGTTGCTGATCGAAGTATCAAATAGTTTGGTAAAAGCAGGGCTGACGATCAATGTAGCGAAATCTAAATTCTGTTTCAAGGAGTTAAGATATCTAGGGTACACAATCGGAGGTGGTAAAATTAAGCCTGATCCTGCCAAAGTGGAAACGATTACTCGTTTTGCCTATCCTAAAACGGCCAAGCATGTGCGGAGTTTCATGGGAGCAGCAGGATGGTATAGAAAATTTATACCTGACTATGCTACCATTGCGGCTCCAATCTTTGACACGCTGAAAAAGTGTAAGCAATTCAAGTTTTCTGATGAAGCTAAGGTAGCGTTTGATCGCCTCAAGAACGCTCTAATTTCAAGTTCGCTGCTTAGTCACTCGGATTTCAGCAGACATTTTTATGTCCAGTGACGCGTCCGAAGTAGGCATTGGCGCAGTGCTGATTCAGAAAGACGAATCTGATAATGAGAATCCAATTGCATATTTTTCCCATAAATTAACATCGGCGCAGAAGAATTATTCAGTTACTGAACGTGAATGTCTGGCTGTGGTCTTGGCGATTAAGAAGTTTAGATCCTACATAGAGCTTATGCCCTTCTCTGTGATAACTGATCATAGCAGTCTTAAGTGGCTTATGTCACATAAGGACCTAAGTGGGCGGTTAGCCCGGTGGAGTCTATATTTACAGTCGTTTAATTTCACCATTGAACATAGGCAGGGAAAACAAAATGTGGTACCCGATATCCTATCACGCTACGAAATGGATGAAGTTTCAGCAAATGTAGAAGGTCTGATCGATCTCGATTCAATTGCTTTAGAATCGAGTGATTATTCTGAACTTGTCTCCACAATTGAAGCAAATTCAGAGCAATTGCCAGATTTGAAAGTAATTGAAGGCATCGCCTATAAACGAGTTCGACCCTATGATGGAGTGGACTTAAAAGAGGATTTCTCATGGAAGCCATGGGTTCCTCAAGAATTTACCAAAAGCATCATAGAAAAGGCACATAACTCACCGCAGGCATCTCATGGAGGCGTTGGTAAGACTCTTCAACGCATAAAAGAGTACTTTTATAGGCCAAACCAGAACGCTCAAGTACCTGATTTCGTTTTGAATTGCCAGATTTGCAAGGAGGCCAAACCGACGAACAGAATTCTAAGGCCACCGATGGGGGCTGAAATAATTTCAGAACGCCCTCTTCAGCGTATATTTGTAGACTTTTTAGGACCTTATCCTCGTTCGAAAAATGGTAACTGTTACATTTTTATAGTGTTAGACCATTTGACGAAATTCGTTCTGCTTAAAGCATTGCCGAAGGCCAATAGTAAGAACGTCATTAAGTTTTTGATTGCCGAGGTGTTTCATAAATTCGGTACATCTGAAACTATAGTATCGGACAATGGCAAGCAATTCATAAGTAAGGAGTTTGCAGATGTAGTGAAGAACTTTGGCATTAAACATGTTCGGACGGCAATTCACGCACCGCAGGCAAATGCGTCTGCGCGAGTCAACCAATCAATTTTGGCGGCTATACGCTCGTACCTACAAGACGATCAGTCTGAATGGGATAGACATTTGTCTGAAGTTGAGTTTTCCCTCAGATCGTCTGTGCAGTCCTCAATTGGAGTTACACCATATTTTGCCTTATTTGGCACGAATATGATAGGGCATGGTAGTATTTATAAATTAGCCAGAAAATTAAAGAGCCTAGATGATTCTGAGTTGAATGTACTCACGAAGACAGAGTCAATGTCCCTCACCAGAAAAAAGATGCGAGAGAACCTACACCGAGGCTATTTGAGGAATGAAAAAACTTATAATACGCGTAGTCGACAGGTTAAATTTATTCCGGGGCAAGAAGTTTATCGCAGAAACTTCCAGCAGAGCGATTTCAAAAATAATTTTAACGCGAAGCTCGCAAGTAAATTTTTGAAATGTCGTATAGTCAAACCGATTGGCAAGAGCTTATATGAGGTAGAAAACCTTTAGGAGAAATCGTTGGGGGTATTTCATGCCAAGAACTTGAAGCCATAGGCTTTAATGTTCTTGGTAGGCTTAGTCCGAACGATTCCCCATAAGCTACAGGCCACGCACCTTCGCGCAACGCACGCAAATAATATTTTTTTTTTTCGAAAATCGTTTTAATTTTTTTTCTAACACTGATACTAAATAATAGTTTTGAAAGTTTTTTTATAGGTAGAAATGTTTTTTATATAAAATTAGGAGGCCTACAATTGGGTGTCAAATATGGGAATTGCAGTACCAGATTTGATGCTAGCTTTTCATTTCATTCTGATTTTAGTGTTCGTTCCAGTGACACTAACCTCGTCCGAGTTGGTTCAGTTCTGCCACAGAATTAGAGATTAAATTTGCCATTAACTTTGAGCTTACGTTTCTAAGCCAATTACATTTGTAATTATTATTACTATATTGGTGGAACCTTATCGTGATCTTGGGGAACTATGCCATTAAGGACTAAAGGTTCTTAGGCACCTAAAGTAATAATGTTCATCTGAGTCCGGTCTTACACCGACCTAAGGCAAAATTATAATTAATCTAGTATAGACCATTTCACAAATGGTCAGTTGTGTTCTGCGGTTGAACATGTTCCAATCAAGCGTGGTGGGTATCGGGGGAACGAAACACTAATGGCGTTTTCATTTCTGTGAAAAGTGTAACATTGTTTCACTTGTATTTTACCTATTGTACGATACAAATTAATATTCCTAATTGATGCCAGTTTATTTTCTAATAAATTTGATGTTTTGAAATCGTATAAGAGTGCCATTTTCCCCATAATAAAAAAATTCACAGTGTTACACTCTTTTACAGAAAAGAAAACAACATGAATGGATGTATATATATATATATATATATATATATATATATATATATATATATATATATATATATGTAGATATATGTATGTATGTATGGAGAATATTATTCCGACCATGCTGGAATCCTTATTGAATTGGACCAGAGTGTGTAGTTTTGTACAGCTTGTTCTGATGGAACTTCGCAGATTAGCACAGTTTCGTAGGAGAGTTAGTACGTCTTAGGATTCGTTAGCTACTGACGATTAAATATGCGCATCAGTTCCGAACCTCCTTACCTAGGAACTAAGGAGGACGTAGGAATAATACTGATAATACTACCCACCCTGATGAAATGCCAAAGCTGTCCCAGGGTGGTGCTAGTGAAGTTGTCGTGGGGCCACTATTGATAGTTGCTATCATTACGTCCATAAAAAAAAAAAAAAAAAAAAAAAAAAAAATATGTATGTATGTATATGTATATATACGTATGTATGTGTATATGTATGAGTATATGCGTGTATATATAGTATATATATATATATGTATATATATATATATATATATATATATATATATATATATGTGTATATATGTGTATGTATGTATGTGTATATATATATATATATATATATATATATATCCGCAAGGATATTCGTATATAAAATCCATAAGGATATTTTGTACGGATAACGGGGAGTAACGACCCCGCGGCCCTGAGTTATTATAACGGGTTGGAGGGCTTGAACAAAGATGCCCCAAGAAGACCTGTTATTCAGTGTGGCCCTTTATTTGGCACACTGAGATGGGGCATTGAAGTCCCTGGCATTAAGACCAAGTCCAGTACGGTTTTAATTATGGCATTCCTGGGAAAACGATTTGAAATGGTAGAACCCTGGGCTGGTAGATGTGGTATTCTGGGACTTAAGTATGTATGAGTGAATTTGAACAGAAATGGCTCTCAGGCTAATGCCACAACTGCCTCCGTCCTATTAAAACTTGGCAAGTCTCAAAGTACGTTTGAAGTTCGTCATCATTAAGTTGGTGGTGTAGGTCCGGATGTTGATTCCCGGTTAGCACGGGTCTGGCGCTGGCGGATTGATCCATAAGGTCTCTTCGTCAACCCTCGCATGGACCTCACTGCTTGCAAAGACACCCATGGGATCTAAACGTGACTGCACAACGAACGGAGACAGCGGCTGCGAGTTTGGACCCAATTGAATGAAGATCAATAGAAATAATTTAGAAGCGAAAGCGGAAAGCTCTGGAAATGGCGAAATTGAGAATCCATTCCTGAAGAGGCCGGTGATCGCGAGATCGCCCCCTACGGCGGTGAACACGCCGCATAGGGTAGGTTTTGGCACCACAGATGGTGGTCAGGAACCAAAAGGCAAGGTTGAAAAACTAGGAGAGAGGATAGCAAAGCTATTAGACTTTCTCAAGACAAGATCGAATGTCCACAAGGATATAGTATCGATGTCTCGAGAAATACAGGCATTGTATATGCAGGTGGCAGATGAGCTGAGCAGTGGAACTGGTCAGCTCAAGGTGCCCTGCAATAAGCAGATGCAGACAGGGGTTATGGTAAGACCATCTCCCCCTGTCCCTGCAGGTGCGACCCCGAAGCGTAGGAGAGATGAAAGTACTCTTGGGCCAAAGGAGAATAGGGCTAAGAAGAAGAGGAAGGATGCAGTAGATGCTATCAGGAGTAGTGAAGGTAGCTGTGTGGGATCGGCGGCAGCGAATGGTGCTGCTTTGCCGAACCCAGGCACTAAGGAACCTGGGTGGATAAAGGTCCGTCCCAGGGAAGCGAATAGAAATAGGATTAGGAGTAAGCAGGGGTCACGTTCGGATGCCCTGGTTATTAAAACATGTGGGAACGCTTCCTATGCTGAGATTCTCAGGCAAGTGAAGAAGGACCCTAAACTTAGTAATCTGGGGGAGAATGTGAAGGGCATTCGGAAGACTGGGAAGGGTGAGCTGCTACTGGAGCTCACTAAACCCGCTCACCAGAATATAGGTGTGTTCAGGTCGGAGGTGGAAGCGGTAATGGGTGGGACTGCCGAAGTACGGGCACTATCCCAAGAGGTTAGGATTGAAATTAGGGACATAGATGAGGTGACTTCCAAGGAGGACATCTATGACGCCATAGTTAGTAAATCCAATGATTTTACTGTACTGCAGTTGACTGCAATTAAATCACTGAGGAGAGCGTATGGGGGAACACAAACTGCCACGATTGGCCTGAGTGCTCCTCTAGCTAGACGTGTTCTAGAGATGTCCAAGATACGCATCGGCTGGGTCGTGTGTCGAATACGGGAAAAGATAGCACCGAAGAGGTGCTACAACTGTCTCGATTTTGGACTTAGGGCGACGAATTGTAGCGGCCAGGATCTATCCGGAAATTGCTTGCGTTGTGGGGAAGATAGCCACAAGATTGCAACATGTTCCAACAGACCTTCGTGCATGCTCTGTAGAAAGGGTGGAAGTACTAATGGTGACCATGTCACCGGATGCGTAGTTTGCCCGTACTACAAGAGGGCGCTACAAAAGCTTAGAGGTTAAACACTACTTAATAATCAGGATGCGCATATTACAGCTAAATCTCAACCATTGCCAAGTAGCAGAGTTGCTTAGGCAAACCGTACGAGACTTAAAGGTAGACGTTGCTGTACTCAGCGAGCCATATAAGAAGATTGTATCTGCAAATTGGGTTACTGATGATACAGATACAGCAGCTATATGGACTACCGGTTCTTTGATATTGAGGGAGAGGTTATCACCGCAATGTGGGTACACGCGGGCCACTGTTTCCGGCATATGTTTGTACAGCTGTTATGTTCCTTCTAGGTATTCTATTGATGACTTTCGTGTTATTATAGACAACATAGTGATGGACGCTGCAGCCAGGAGTCCTGTTATAATAGCAGGGGATTTCCACGCGTGGGCTGTTGAATGGGGCTGCCCCTTGACAAATGCAAGGGGAAGGATGCTATTAGAGGCCCTTTCTTCGATATATGTTGTGCTCTTGAATTCTGGAGATGAGGAAACATTTAGAGGAGGAAATGGTGGTTCAATTATTGATATTACGTTTGCCAGCGATACCATTATAAACCGTGTAAACTGGAGAGTATCTGATGTTTATACTCACAGCGATCACAGTGCCATAATTATGGATATACAGGATGATATACGGCATGTGACTCCCCGTGCACAAGGTTGGTCGGGATGGAAAGTGAATACCTTTGATAAGGATATTTTTGCCATCTGTATGAAAGGTATGGAATTAAATGGTTCAGCTGAGGATATGGCAGAACAATTGGTAAACCATATCACGCGGTCGTGCGATGCATCTATGGTGAGGCGGAAAGGATCCGGAAAGGGGTCACCGGTTTATTGGTGGAATGATGATATTGCCGGCTTGAGGGCGGAGTGTATACGTGCCAGAAGGCAGTATACAAGAACTCGAGGTAGGTTAGAGAATAGCGTATACCAGGAGAATTACAGGAATAGGAGGAAGGCCCTAAAGGATGCAATTCGTAGGAGCAAGCGGCAGTGTTTTCTTAATATCTGTGATGAGGTGGATGATAATCCTTGGGGTCTCGCATATAAGCTGGTCACCAAAAAACTTAAATGCCTGACCCCGTTGCAACCGAGTGAGGGGCCAATCCTGGAGGAAATTGTAGACCATCTCTTTCCCCAGCAGGACGCACCACCTTGGGAGCACAACCCTCCAATTGGGACATTAAATTTTCCCCCGGTTACAATAGCTGAGATTGAGGACGTTGTCTCTAGGTTTAGAGACAAGAAGGCACCGGGACTCGACTGCATTCCAAATATAGTATTAAAGGAGGCCGTCAGGCTTTGTCCCGAGCAGTTCTTAAGAATGGTGAATACATGCTTAGGTAGGGGAATTTTCCCAACAAGATGGAAGAGGCAGAAGTTGGTATTAATACCAAAAGCCAATAAACCCCTAGATGATCCCTCATCTTATCGGCCACTGTGTATGATAGATACATGTGGGAAGTTGCTAGAGGGTGTGATCTGCCGAAGACTTGGGAATTGCGTTGAAGACAGAAATGGTCTATCAGACAACCAATTTGGCTTCAGGAGGGCGAGGTCAACAGTGGATGCTATAAACGTGGTAGTAGAAACTGCTGCACGGACTATCTATGGCAGGAGTTGGAGGAATGGCACAAAGGAGTACTGTGTAGTTGTGACGCTGGATGTGAAGAACGCGTTCAACACAGCGTGCTGGGTGCATATTGTTGATGCTCTAACTCGATTGGACATCCCAGAATATCTGATAGGGATAGTGCAGGATTATTTCCGGTATAGAGAATTGATCTATAGTACATATGCGGGTATAAGGAAACGTAGGATTAGTGGTGGTGTTCCCCAAGGATCGATACTTGGACCATTGTTGTGGAACGTAATGTATGATGGAGTACTAAGGTTGAGGTTACCTGAGAGAGTACAGATTGTGGGATTTGCAGACGATATAGCGCTGGTGTGTGAGGCTAAGGAATTGCTGGAGGCAGAAACCATTGCAAATGCCAGCGTACAATTAGTAAAGTCCTGGATCACTGCAATGGGATTGACTCTATCTGATCATAAAACCGAAGCGGTTTTGATTAGTAGTCGTAAGGCTAGGGAAACTATTACCCTCAATGTTGGCACCTGCTCCATAGAATCAAAGGCATTTCTGAAATATCTGGGTGTGATCATTGACACACGGCTATCTTTCCGCGAGCACTTGCGATATATACCATCCAAAGCATCAGGGACCTGTTTGACGCTATCTCGGATCATGCCAAACACGAGAGGGCCAAAGTATCTTCAGAGGAAACTGCTCGCTGGAGTAGTAAGGAGCATTATCCTATATGCACACCCGGTATGGTCAGACTCACTTAGATATTCCACACATGTGGGGCTGGTATGCCCTGTGTATAGGCTAGCTGCTTTAAGAGTATGTAGTGCATTTCGGACAGTGTCGGACGAGGCGGCTTTTATCATTGCGGGTATGATCCCTATCGATTTAGAAATCATGAATAGGGATAACTCTGATTTATGTATGCAAAAATGGCAAGAACGGTGGTCAACCACTGAAAAGGGAAGATGGACTTATTCATTAATACCAGACATCAGATTATGGCTGACTAGGAAACATGGTGATCTGAACTATTACCTAACACAGTTCTTGTCTGGACATGGTTGCTTTAGGTCATATCTATTTCGTTTTAAGCACGACGACTATCCGTTCTGTCCACACTGTGGTGGGAATGTGGTTGAGGATGCTGAGCATGTCGTCTTTGTCTGCTCACGATTCAGCAACTGGAGGTCGTATTTAGAGGAAGGTTTGGGGCGTACGATCAGCCCGGAGAATATTATTCCGACCATGCTGGAATCCTTATTGGATTGGACCAGAGTGTGTAGTTTTGTACAGCTTGTTCTAATGGTACGTCTTAGGATTCGTTAGCTACTGACGATTAAATATGCGCATCAGTTCCGAACCTCCTTACCTAGGAACCAAGGAGGACGTAGGAATAATACTGATAATACTACCCACCCTGATGAAATGCCAAAGCTGTCCCAGGGTGGTGCTGGTGAAGTTGTCGTGGGGCCACTATTGATAGTTGCTATCATTACGTCCATAAAATATATATATATATATATACATATATATATATATATATATATATATATATATATATATGTATGGTGGGCCTAGGTATAGAGTATGTATGTGAACTTAAGGGGGAATCAGTGTGTGCATGGTTTTAACTATATGTCAATTAGTTACTAGTTTATTAATTAAAATATAATTAGTTTTATTTTATAATTTAGAGTTAGGACTTACTAGGTTAAATTATAGTTGACATTGTTGCTGTTGTGTAGGGTAGTTTTTAAATGTGTGAATGCTTGGATGAGTGGTAAAACGAATGAATGTAGTTGATGGTGAATTGATATAGAATGTCTGGAAGAGAGAATGGGACTTTAGTATTTATACGGCATAGGGTAGATTATATAGTAAGTTAGGTTCTCACTCGGCGGACATGCCTTGCGGTTGGTCGGGCCGAATATTTGGAGCGAGCCGTAGATGAGGCCGGTTAATACCGCTCCGCCATGTGGTGGTTGTTTTCTTCTTTTTTTTGTGCCGTAGTTGTTCACCTGCTTGATTTCTTTTGTCGTACTTTGGTTCCCTTGTTTCTTTCCAAATTATATTCTTTTTGTAGGTAGGTTTGTAGGGGGTACTTCTCGGCCGGGATCTATTGCACCAGCCATATAAATCTCGGCTGGTCTTAGTCCCTACATTCCGAAGCGTAGGGAAACTAATGGACAGCGATGGGCTGTAAAAACAGACACTTTTGACCAATTTTGTGTCGTAGATACCGACGGCTCATTGCCGCCGTTGGACGATCGGCACGGGATTGATGACACGAAATTGGTACAAAAGGTTTTCCATTTTGAATTTTTTTATTGAACACACATAATCTATGGACTTAGCTGACATCCACCGGTGATGATGAAGGCCTTTCATCGTGATGCTTGGCTGTCCAGGAGTCCTAGCAGTGATGTCGGGATGAGCATGCAAATATGCATATCGGCGTATGCATAGGATTGCTGTTCAATGGTACATCCACCTACAGGGGAAGTCACTATTGGATGAATCTTCCGATTTTGTAAAATATAGTACTTACCCTGGCCACAAATTCGTCTCAGTTTTTTTGTTTTTCACAAATTTATTAAGCACCACTAGTGTTTTTCACTTTGAGGATTTTTTCTTTGTTATACGGAAGTGAAGCATGAGTGCCAATAGTGAGAATTGAATTCGCCGTACAATTCATTCATGATTGGCCATTCATTAAAGTATAGGGATGCCAGATCAACAAAACTAAAACTTTAGTAATGCTACTTTAGCGTTTTCAGTTTGAGCGAGGTAAGCTTTCCCCAAAATCCCAGACACCTGGAAGCGATTAGACCTCCCATCCTGGACCAGACGTGGGATTCCAGGAGTGGTTGGATTTGTCGTGTGCACCCTCTGAGTGGTGAGGCAGTGGTCATCAGCTGTTTAGTTGTGTTGATTGTGTAAATGGTTTGTTTTGTTGTCCCTTTTTGTTTATGAAAATGGGAAGGCGGGATTTTTTGTTTACATATTTGGAAAGGAATGTGGATAGGTGGAAAGGGGTATAAAAGTGATTCTGGATAGATGGAAGGGGCCCATTTCTTGGAGAAGTTCTTGAAGTCGAGTTTTGAAGATAGACAGTTTTCGGAGACGTTTTTGGTGTTTAAAGAACTTTATTTCGTTTTAGAAAATAATAATAATAAAAACCAAATAATAATATCATTATACTAGAACAAAAATAATAATTATAATAAACAAACAAACAAAAAAGAAAAAGAAGGAAATAAGGCGAAAAAGTTGTTTTGCTTGTGAGAAAATAATGTTGAAAAAGAAAATGGTTAAGAAATGGAAGCTGAATTTTAAAGTTCGTTTCAATAACTAAACCAAATAAATAAAATAAGCCCAATAGATTGATCAAAAAAAAACCCTTAACATTGTATAGAATAAAAACAAAGGCAACGCTAGACTTAAAGTCGCACAAAACAAGATAATCACAAACGTTAACAACAAACCGATAAGAAAAATAACAATTAAAAACGTTATATTCGACCGGGTCGAATCTTAAATACCCTCCAAATATTTAGTAAGTGAATTTGATATGTTTAACTTGGTGGGACAGAGTTCCTTTATATAATATCGTACGTCAACGCCCACTAAAGGGGGCGGGGTTCAAAAATATACAATATCATGTTTTCCACAGACGAACGTATGGGCATTGCTAGACCGTCTTAGACTTCATCACAATTCTCTTTGGAGGCTATAAAAACTGTATTTTGGTGGGGTCGCTCTGGCAAGGGCTGTGGGGGAAACATTTCACCTTTGTCATAAACATTTCACCTTTGTCATAAAAATAAATGCTTGGGATAATTATATACAAAATTAAAATTTCTTTTTTTTGATAGGGTCATTTAAAGGGCAAAGGGGCAGAGGGGTATCGCAGAAACAGATACACATAAAACTCTAAAGATAAATGCTTGGGATGATTATATACAAAATTTAAAAAAAAAAATTTTTTTGTAGGGTCATTTAGGTGGCAAAGGAAGAGGGGGGGGGGGGGGGTAGGGCAGAAATCGGCAGTCATAAAACTCTAAAGATAAATGCTTGGGATGATTATATGTATACAAAATTTAAAAAAACATTTTTTTTTTGGTAGGGTCATTTTGGTGGCAAAGGAAGAGTGGGGGTGGGGGGAGGGCAGAAATCGGCAGTCATAAAACTCTAAAGATAAATGCTTGGGATGATTATATACAAAATTTAAAAAAAAAATTTTTTTGGTAGGGTCATTTAGGGGGCAAAGGAAGAGGTGGGGGGGGGGGTGGTAGGGCAGAAATCGGCAGTCATAAAACTCTAAAGATAAATGCTTGGGATGATTATATACAAAATTTAAAAAAAAATTTTTTTTTTGGTAGGGTCATTTAGGGGGCGAAGGGGAAGGAGGGGGTAGGGCAGAGTAGTACCAGGTTTCGTCTCAGCTTCGTCATTAAAGCTTAAAAGTGTTATTTTTAAGGAATGTAGGCCTAAGTAAAACAATTTGTTAAATTTTTATGCTATTTTTGCCTATAATAACGCCCACTGAAGTGGGCGGGGTCAAAATATATTTTTATTTTATTTAATGGCTCCAAGTTTAAGGCGTTGGACCGTATTTGACATAAAAATATATCATTTGCTTAACAAAATAACCAAAAAACTTTAAAAATTATGTTGTTTTTCCTGGGTTGGTTTAGTTCTTCTTAAGGGAACTTTTTTCCCTCTTGCCCGATTTAGCCCATCTTCGAACTTAACCTGCTCTAAGTTTTAAAATATATTTATGCCAAATTTCAAGAGTCTAGCTCTTTTCGTTTGGACTGAATCGTGATTTCCACAGACGGACGGACGGACGGACATGCTCATTTCGTCTTAGATTTCATCACTGATCAAGAATATATGTACTTTATGGGGTCTGAGATGGATATTTCGATGCGTTACAAACGGAATGACAAAGTGAATATACCCTCCAAACTCTTTTTTGGAGGGTATATATATGACATATATATGACATCGATATAATTATATATGAAATGCCAAAAAGAGTAAATGATACAATAAAACAATACAGACTAATAGAAGAATTCCATAACTTACCTCATAGTGGACATTTCGGAATAAGAAAGACATTAATTAAATTAAAAGATCGATTTATTTGGAGAAATATGAATAAAATGGTTAAAAAATAGGTTAGACCATGTGAATCATGCCAAAAGAACAAACAAGTAAGATATACAAAAGAACCTTTTTCAGTAACTGATACACCATCTAGTAGTTTTGACATTGTAGTAATGGACACAGTTAGACCGTTAAGATCATCAGAAAGGTTTAGATATACTAACAATGCAGTGTGATCTAACGAAATATGTTGTAGCTTATCCAATTGAATCAAAAGATGCAAAAACTGTAGCAAGAACTTTAGTGGAACAAGTCATTTTAAAATACGGTTTGTTTAACATTCTCAAGACTGATAAAGGTACTGAATTTACTAATGAGTTGATGAGAGAGATTTGTGCATTATTAAAAATAAAACAGAACTTCTCGACACCGTAACATCATGAAACTTTGGGAACAATAGAACGAAATCACCGTGTTCTCAATGAATATTTTCCGAATTTCGCAGAAGACAATAACTGGCATGAATGGATATCATATTTTTCTTTTGCTTTTAATACAACTCCCAATAAAGATACTAATTACACACCTTTTGAATTAGTGTATAGAAAACTACCAAGATTACCAGGTGACGAATTAAGTGACCCTAAAAAGGTTTACAATCTAGACAATTATTTAAATGAACTAAAAATTAGACTTCGTTATTCATTGCAAAAAGCAAGAGAAATAATTTTAGAAGTAAAAAACAAAAGAAAAATAGAATCTGAAAAAAGACGGAACATCATAGAACTGAATATAGGAGACCTAGTTTTAGTAAAAGCCGAGAATAGGAAAAAATTCGAACCTCCTTACAAAGGTCCATATAAAATTCTAGATATAGATCATTTAAATGTAATCATAGAAATAGATAGAACAAAAGTCAAAAGTATACATAAGAATAATTTAAAAAAGTTTATTACATAAATGCATGAATATGATTAGACATTAAGATATGTTTAACTTATAAAAAATTACATAGAAGTATACTATGTACATACTTAAAATAATAATTATTATAATATAAATAGATTTATATTTTATTTTTAATAACACCCAAAACCAAAAAGGGTGAGGGTGTAGTGTATGTGCACATATGCACATCACTGTTACAAAGTACGTCTATATAATTATGAGCAACAGCGTAAATAACATACATAAAATTTGTTATTTAGATTTAATTTAAAAGAATTTGTGTTTGGTCAGCAAAAATTATAAGTTCAATAAATCCATTTGTTGAAGTTTATAAATGTTCAAGGCCAATATGTAAGAATTGAAATCTGATAGATTTGTTTATCGTGAGAATTGGAAATTAAATTATGAATTTGTAAAAATGCTGATCAATATAAATTTTACTATATAAGCAACAGTTTGTCTTTAATAAAAGAAGAATTAATTTACATTTCATAAGATTTGTTTTAATTCTCAAACAAAAGGGCATTTTAATGCTCGGTTGATGCGGCAGAAGTGCTTAGTAAATACTTAAAACAAATAGAACTTATTTTGTTAAATCTAGTAGAAACTTATTACAACATGATACTGGCAATCGCTGCACATGGGGGTTTGTATTTGGCCATTCTAGCCGAACATTAGGCTAAATCTTAAAACTAAGAAATGTAAAAATCCAAGTACGCAGCTTGACACAACAAAATTCTGCATTGTATAGTGAATTTTCAAGGCATTTGATGAGATTTGTCGTTTTGCGACGTGTTAAAGTCTGGAAAGTTTAGTTAATTGTATACTGTAAAGAAATCGTATCGGTCTTATGCAAAAAAAAATCTAAATTGATGCTTAAAGTTCACGTTAGTTAATAGCTACTTTAAGGCTAACATACATATGTTAAAAAATTATATGCAAAAACAGTGCGTTAGCTATTGCATACTTCAAATAATTTTACTTGTTGATACTGCCAACGTCATCATTCTCTCTTGTCTCTTTGTAGTTAGCGATGCAAAATAGTGAGTACTAATTCCTCCTGATAGTCGGATGTTTTAACAATATTTTGTATATTTTTAAAATAAAATAACATTTTTAATTTTTTATATGCAAAATAATACATATACTACAGAAAAAACATAAACTAAAGATATTTATAATAGTGCAAAATAATAAATACGCCATTTTTTGTTAAGGGTTTAAACCGATTATTTAAAAAACAACCATTCTTTACTTGTGTTGATTGCATGTACATTACGGTGCGCCTTATATGTATGGGACAATTTTTTTTTAACAGATCAGATCGTAACTCCACCCAAGAATGTTCTACGTATTAAAAAAATGCATTGTGTAAAATTATAAGCAGATTGTAATACAGGAAGGCGTGCCGCATCCGCCCACAAGTTGGCTATATATGCTAAATTCATATGAAATAAGTTAAGATGTTAATTTGCGGGTCATTTAATAAAACAATGATATAAACTATAATTAATTTATTCGGCCTGAATCTTTTTCCGTTTACAAATTAATAATACAGTACAATCCGCATATAAGAAACTCGCTTATAAGAAAAACTCGGTTATAAGAAAGACATCTTCAGACACCATGCACATTTGTATATATCTGGGTGCTATATAATCCTGATATAAGAAACTCTCTTATAAGAAAAACTTTTCTATAAGAAACAAATTCTTAAGAAAAATTACACTCATTCCATAGAAAATGGTACTTGTATAATAGTGTAGTATATATTCTCACAATTGAATTTTTTTTTAACCTCGGTTAAAATAGATTTTTTGTGTGTATAATTTACAATTATCAAATGTGATTTTAAGCAAAGTACAATCACCTGTTTTTATACCCTCCAAAAAAGAATTTGGAGGGTATATTCACTTTGTCATTCCGTTTGTAACGCATCGAAATATCCATCTCAGACCCCATAAAGTATATGTATTCTTGATCAGTGATGAAATCTAAGACGAACTGAGCATGTCCGTCCGTCCGTCTGTGGAAATCACGATTCAGTCCAAACGAAATGAGCTAGACTCTTGAAATTTGGCATAAATATATTTTAAAACTTAGAGCAGGTTAAGTTCGAAGATGGGCTAAATCGGGCAAGAGGGAAAAAAGTTCCCCTAAGAAGAACTGAACCAACCCAGAAAAAAAAAACATAATTTTTAAAGTTTTTTGGTTATTTTGTTAAGCAAATGATATATTTTTATGTCAAATACGGTTCAACGCCTTAAACTTGGAGCCATTAAATAAAATAAAAATATTTTTTGACCCCGCCCACTTCAGTGGGCGTTATTATAGGCAAAAATAGCATAAAAATTTAACAAATTGTTTTACTTAGGCCTACATTCCTTAAAAATAACACTTTTAAGCTTTAATGACGAAGCTGAGACGAAACCTGGTACTACTCTGCCCTACCCCTTCCTTCCCCTTCGCCCCCTAAATGACCCCACCAAAAAAATTTTTTTTTTTAAATTTTGTATATAATCATCCCAAGCATTTATCTTTAGAGTTTTATGACTGCCGATTTTTGCCCTACCACCCCCCCCCCCCCACCTCTTCCTTTGCCCCCTAAATGACCCTACCAAAAAAAAATGTTTTTTTTAAATTTTGTACATAATCATCCCAAGCATTTATCTTTAGAGTTTTATGACTGCCGATTTCTGCCCTACTCCCCCCCCCTCTTCCTTTGCCCCCTAAATGACCTTACCAAAAATTTTTTTTTTTTAAATTTTGTATATAATCATCCCAAGCATTTATCTTTAGAGTTTTATGACTGCCGATTTCTGCCCTAGCCCCCCCTCCCCCGCTTCTTCCTTTGCTCCCTAAATGACCCTACCAAAAAAAAAAAATTTTTTTTTTAAATTTTGTATATAATCAACCCAAGCATTTATCTTTAGAGTTTTATGACTGCCTGTTGCTGCCCTACCCCCTCCTCCCCCTTTGCCCCCTAAATTACCCTATCAAAAACAAAAGAAATTTTAATTTTGTATATAATTATCCCAAGCATTTATTTTTAGAGTTTTATGACAAAAATGAAATGTTTCCCCCCACAGCCCTTGCCAGAGCGACCCCGCCAAAATACAGTTTTTATAGCCTCCAAAGAGAATTGTGATGAAGTCTAAGACGGTATAGCAATGCCCATACGTTCGTCGGTGGAAAACATGATATTGTATATTTTTGAACCCCGCCCCCTTTAGTTGGCGTTGACGTACGATATTATATAAAGGAACTCTGTCCCACCAAGTTAAACATTTCAAATTCACTTACTAAATATTTGGAGGGTATTTAAGATTCGACCCGGTCGAATATAACGTTTTTTCTTGTTTTTTTTTGTTATGT
The DNA here is from genome assembly GCA_951800035.1 of Linnaemya tessellans. Lineage (NCBI taxonomy): Eukaryota > Metazoa > Arthropoda > Insecta > Diptera > Tachinidae > Linnaemya > Linnaemya tessellans. The sequence continues at coordinate 81,384,005 of OX637534.1, forward strand.
TTCTATCTTTAGTTGTGTACTTACATACTTATATTTGTACGACAAATAAACGAAATTTAGTCCAATATGTTGTATAGTATGTATCAAGGTATATAAATACAAGGTAGTGCCACTTGCTTTTATTAAATTTTAATAAGGATTTTTGAAGTTTATTTTTCTACATCATATTGAATATGACGTTGCCACATTATAAAAAATAATTTTCATTATTTGGAAATTTTTAAATAAAATCTGTAATACATATCTATATATATATATATATATATATATATATATATATATATATATATATATATATATATATATATATATATACAATATAAATGAAATTTATTTGTTGGTGGTTAAGCAATGTCTATATGCATTTCATTGGTGCTTTACCAAATCGTCAGTAGACTTTAACCACAGTTTTGAAAAGTTAAAAACTTCTTATCTTATGCATATACTTCCGAAAACCATCTGAGAATTCACAACTTGTAAATTACAAACTATTTTCAAAAATAACAACAGAACAAGAACATAGGCTTGCAACTCATACAAAACTAAACCAACAAATAAAGTATGTTCGATATGAATCTATTTTATTTTTCTACACCTTTATACAATCAGAAATCCATTGGATAACAAGAAAAGTATTTATAAGGCAAAATGAAAAATAAAATCTAAATTAAACTGTTATGAAATCTTTTTATTTGACACATTGTTGTCACAATACTATACAATATAAATGAAATTTATTTGTTGGTGGTTAAGCAATGTCTATATGCATTTCATCGGTGCTTTACCAAATCGTCAGTAGACTTTAACCACAGTTTTGAAAAGTTAAAAACCTCTTATCTTATGCATATACTTCCGAAAACCATCTGAGAATTCACAACTTGTAAATTACAAACTATTTTCAAAAATAACAACAGAACAAGAACATAGGCTTGCAACTCATACAAAACTAAACCAACAAATAAAGTATGTTCGATATGAATCTATTTTATTTTTCTACACCTTTATACAATCAGAAATCCATTGGATAACAAGAAAAGTATTTATAAGGCAAAATGAAAAATAAAATCTAAATTAAACTGTTATGAAATCTTTTTATTTGACACATTGTTGTCACAATACTATACAATAATGCATTTCATTGGTGCTTTACCAAATCATCAGTAGACTTTAACCATGATTTGGTAAAGCACCAATGAATCGCATATAGACATTGCTTGACCACCAACAAATAAATTTCATTTAAAATAGTATTGTGACAACAATATGTCAAATAAAAATTTCATGTATGTATATGTATATAAGTTTTTCCATTTGTCTAGCAATTTCGTTAATTAAATTGTATATACTAAACTTCATTCATTGATCTCTAACTTATTTAAATTTCAAGGTGTCCAGTTCAACAAATTCCAAAATAATGGCCTTTTTAGTTCCAAGCCACATTTTCATGAGATCACGGACAAACCACCATTATAATATATTATACCATGGTATTTAACTATTATTTTATCCCCTCTCTTTTAATATATTTCATTGTATTACCTCATTTTCAATTTAAACATACTGAACGTACAACATAGATAGAATCTCCCGCTCAAAATCTCATTGTGAATCGTTTTTGCATATTGACAGAGAGAAAAATTTCATTTTGAGGTTTTGAACATAAACATTTTGCAATATTTTGTTAAAATAATTTAATAAAAGCTATATATAAAATGTAAAGAATATAGAAGAAAACTATTAAAAATCCCAGTTCCTATGCATTTCCACAAGAAATGAAAAGTCATTGTGTTGCTTTGCATTGAACCAAAAACATTGAAACCATTACATTGATCTATAAGACAATTTAACAAAAAATATGTTTATTCAAGGTTCACGACAAGATTTTTATAATAAATTAATTGGCAAACGGATTTTAATTATTGTTAATTATGACATCGATTCAATTAAAAATTTTAACAACTCAAATCAAAAGAAAAAAAAAACGGGTAACTTAAAATAATATGGTAACTTAATTTTTATGGGAATGTCAGAATCCTTAAAATTGTCAGAAAATTATTTTAAATTTAATAGCTCACAGTGGCAGTACCTTGTTTTATTATACCATGCAATAAACAATTCACTTTTCGTGAAAATTTTATTTCAAAATGTCCAGCTTTTTTTAATATCCACCTTTTTTTAATGCACATGTCCAGCTTATTGAAAATCTGGATCTGGCAAGCCTACCTACTATGCTTATTCTGTTGTGATTTTGGAAAATTGTTTGTAATTTACAAATTGTGAATTCTCAGATGGTTTTCAAAAGTATATGCATAAGATAAGAGGTTTTTAACTTTTCAAAACTGTGGTTTAAGTTTACTGATGATTTGGTAAAGCACCAATGAAATGCATATAGACATTGCTTGACCACCAACAAATAAATTACATTTAAAATAGTATTGTGACAACAATATGTCAAATAAAAATTTCATAACATAGTTTATTAAATTCTTCTGGTTTCTTGACCTCTTTTTAATTATTATTATATTCTGATATTTTTAAGCTTAAGGTCTCTTTATTTTAATTTTATTTCTTAATTTCAATATTTCGTCACTTCTTTGTGTGACTTTTTCGGGAAATAAAATAATTAATTTCTTGAAGAAATTAATTATGGTATGTATTATTAAACAGTTTTATTTCAATTATATATTTCTAGTGGGAATTTTTTAAATTCTGTTACTGATGTATATAAGAAAATATATTTCTTATATTCGTGTCACAGATATAAGAAAGTATTTCTCTTATATGCGTGTTTTCTTTATAAGACAGCTCACATATAAGAAAGAAAATCGGTGAATTTTTAGACTTTCTTATATGCGTATTGTACTGTAATGAGAAAAACTGTTTAGCAATACTTTAAAAATATATATTATGATTTTAAGAATATCGTGATTTTAACAGCAAATGTAATATATCGTTTGTGAGCTCAGAGAACAACTGAAAAATATGTGGTCAGTTAAGTCCGGCATCTTTTGAAGTTCAATAACGTCCAGTTGTGTAGTATCGCTCCAATTGCTAAACAAAACGGTGAATTCCCGAATAAAAGCAAACGAACTTCAATTAAATAATATTTGTATCGAATGGGCGTAAGTACATATACAAGTGAAAAAATAAGTGTTATTAAAAGAAATAAAGCGATAAAACAATCAAGTTTGTAAAATAACATCAAAAATAAATATGAACACAAGACGACAGGAGCAGTTGTACCTTCTCGGCTATGATGCCTGCCAAATAATCGGTACCAAATTGCCTTCAAATGGTCAAGTTTTGCGTGTTTTATTTTACAATATGCGAAAAGTAAAACTAGACTTGCGTGCTAGTGCTTCCCTTGTAGTGAAAGAGGTAGAACTTTTATGGAACAAAGCACGAATACCACTTAAAGCTTTTGACAAATGTGTCTCAAAAGTTGAAGGTTTGTATTTAGAATGGAGAAACTTGCAAAAAAGTTCGAAACGCCGGACATTACTCCAGGAAAAACGCGAAAAAGACTTCGCAAATAAATTTGATGATTTGTTTGATGTCGCACATGCCGATGCATTGGATATTATCACGCTGGCAGAAGATAAGCTTTTTTTAACAAATCAACGAAAACAGGGAAGACCTGGTGCAATGATAGGTTGTGACTGCAACTTGGCGAAAAAATAAAAGGTAAAATCGCTTAGCGAAGAGCAAAACCAACGTTTCCACGAGAAACATACAGTCGTATTGCAAGGTAAATATTGAAGGTGTAGTGCGATTTCAGTCATGTCTTCACTTGCAAGTACTCAGTTTGAATCTATTATATTATTCTGCAATATTTCTTATAAAATTTTATAGATCAATGTGAAGCCGTCCAATGGCAATCAAGTGATGAAGAGACTATTGAAGATTTTGAAGTGCAACAAATTCCAGAGTCAGCATGTGAAGTAGGTCCTAGTACTTCAAGAAAAAAACGAGGTAGACATAATTTTATCACACCAAAGCTTGTGTCAGTATTAGATAGGTGTAAAGTAAGTGACCGTGACGCCGTTCGAATCCTTATAGCAACTGCGCAAGCACTGCAACATAACGTTAGCCATTTAATTATAAATTGCACTTCAATTCGCCGATCGCGTACAAAGTTTCGATTTGATGCAGGAAAAAGAATCCGCGAAACATTTAAAAACAAAGAAATTAAGGCGGTGACTGGGATGGTAAAATGTTGCCATCATTGATGGGTAGTGAACACGTCCATCGTCTGCCTGTAGTTGTATCTTTTAATGGAACAGATCAGCTACTCGGCATCCCAGCGATAACTTCAGGTACGGGAAGACAGCAAGCAACAGCTGTCTTTGACTTACTCAAAGAATGGGATCTCGATGAAAAAGTGGAAACCCTGTGCTGCGATACCACCGCATCAAACACAGGACGAATACAAGGCGCATGTGTGCTCTTAGAACAAACACTAAACAAAGATCTTCTGTGTTATCCATGTCGTCATCACATATTTGAAATACTTTTACGGAGTATATTTGATGCAAAAATATCAACATCTTCGCGTCCTAGTGTCAAAATATTTCATAGATTTAGAGATGCCTGGACTAAAATAGACAAAAGTAATTTTAAGTCTGGAGTTGAAGACTTACATGTGAAAAATGTTATTGGGGATACAAGGGAGATACAAGAGTTTACATTAAAGAGTTTAAAAGATATGCAACCACGGTAAGATTACAAAGAGCTTCTCCAATTGGCGGTAATTTTCGTAGGCGGGTCACCTCCAAATTTTTCATTTCGAATGCCTGGAGCGTTTCACCATGCACGTTGGATGTCCAAAGCAATATATAGTTTAAAAATTTACTTATTTCGGAACCAGTTTATTTTGGCTGACTGTGAGTTGAATGGAATTAGAGATATACATATGTGTTTTTATAATAAAAATATATTTAAAAGTTTGGATCAAAGCTGCCATTGCTGCAGAAGCTCCTAACCAGGATTTGACATTGCTAAAAAGTTAATATCTTTAGAATTTAGTTGATGAAAATTTAAGTCGGGAGTTAATTCGAAAATTCTTCAATCATTTATGGTACCTATCGCCAGAAATAGTAGCACTTTCATTTTATGATACTCAAATTTCAAACAAGTCAAAACGACTCATGGTTGCAGCGCTAGATCGAGCCCATGAAGATGACAACAAAAAATTACAATTCTTCCTCATTACATAGAGCAGTACGTTAATAAAAATATTGAAGATTTTATCTCGCAAAAAACTTTAAATTTTTTCAACCGATATTGTATCCCAACGGATTTTTTGAAGAAAGATCCTAGGGAATGGGAAAACGATAAATCGTATAAAATTGGCTTGGAAATGGTTGGTAAATTGAAAGTTGTCAATGATACTGCAGAAAGGGCTGTAAAGCTTATGGAAGAATACAATCCAGTTTTGTCACGTGATGAAGAGGAGAAACAGTTCATAATGCAAATTGTAGCTGATTATAGGAAACAATATCCAAATGCAAACAAATCGGTTTTATTAAGCATATGAAATAACTTAAATTAATATATTTAAGTACGAAATTAAATTCAAAAAATAAATAATTTTGTATGAATGTTAAAGTGTAATAAAAAAGTTGGTAAAAACTAAATTAAACTACTTATTCCTTTTTTATAAGTTTAGTGAATCTTGAAAATACATTAATGGTTATTTTATAACAATTTATAAAATTTTTACAATTTGTGGGTGGATGCGGCACGCCTTCTCCTGATGCAATCTACCTAAAATTTTTTATAACATACTTTTTTGTTACGGAGAACATTTATGAAGGGAGTTAAGGTGCTATTTCCCTTTTTTTTAATAAGGTGAACCCTTATGTATGTACATTGTACATATGGACATCACTATAAATTTTATTGTTTTTACATTATGTGTGTTAATACTTTGAATGATATTTACTGTCATAGATGCTGATTATGGAACTCATAAGAAAGAAGGTAAAGTCATTGAAAACAAAAATACGGACAACAATACCAACCATTCAAAGAAAAAAGCATGGGTGGAAGTGGCAGAAAGTTATGTACATTACATATATATATATATATATATATATATATATATATATATGTATATATATATATATATATATATATATATATATATATATATGTACATATATATATATATATATATATATATATATACATATATATATATATATACATATATATATACATATATATATACATATATACATATATATATATATATATATATATATATATATATATATATATATATATGTATATATATATATACATATATATATATATATATATATATATATATACATATATACACACATATATATATATATATATATATATATATATATATACAACCACATGATCATTTCCTTTTTTGAAATTTCTTAGCTTCAACAGTTAATGTGTCGGGAGTCAACGCACAATAACACAGCTCAAAAATCAGTGGATGGCTACCAAAATTGTATTTTGGTGATGTTCCACATCCCCTGCTATCTACTTCAATGTCTTGCTTTAAAATCATGGGAAATAAGGCCATGATGGCTTTATTTCTCAATTGAATGGGAGATAAAGTCATAATGGCCTTATATCCCAACCATTGAGAGGTAAGGTCATATTCAAAATTTCGCGAAATGAGAGATATAGCCATATTTGTTTTTTGTGAATGAGAGATAAAGCCATATATTTTCAATGCAATGTAGAAAATGTTTCCTCAGCGAAGCCACTGTTCGACATACATAGAGAAGAAAATCCTTAAGCCCGGCCGAAGGCCGGCAATGCAGTAAATTTTTACTCAGCGAAGCCACTGTTCGGCATACATAGAGGAGAAAATCCTTAAGCCCGGCCGAAGGCCGGCAACGCAGAAAATCTTTACTCTGCGAAGCCACTGTTCGACATACATAGAGGAGAAAATTCTTCAAAACTGAAATGAGAGATAAATCCATTTTCTAATATTGCTAATGTGAGCTAAGGTCATGATGGCTTTATCTCTTTTTTGTAACATTCAAATGTTACAAAAAAAAAATGGCTTTATCTCCCAATTGATTGAGAGATTAAGCCATCATGGCCCTATTTCACATGATTTTAAAGCACCCCTCCAATTAAACAATTTTTTTATGTTGAAAAAAATATATGGATGAGCTTTTACTCGTACTGAATTTTTACGATTTTGAGACATTTACAATATATTTTTTTTTTGTGGCTAAACAAATAAAGATTTTACATTAATTTTTTTCTGCGAAAGGCAGCTGCTCTATTATCAGCTGCTTATACTAATTTTTAGAAAATTTTTTTTTTTTAATTTTTATGATAAGAAAATTTTTTGCTAAATTTTTTTGTAAAGAAAATAGCAAAAGGTTTCTGAAAGTGAGTTCCGTCGATTTCGTAAAAATGTTATAATCCACTATAAAATATGAAATCTCTACTTTTAGGCAGAAAAAAACCTTGCGTCATAAATGTTTTAGTTTTTAGTTATTGTCCGTGTATGTTTGTTATTTAAATTATTACACATAACACTGTTGCTACCTGTGTACAAAAGAAATGCGCGAAACAGTAATTTTCCCCCACCTCTATGGAGGGATTTAGCTGCCTGTGCAGCTGCGTTGTAAATGACGTTGTTTGATAGAGCAAAATTATTATTAAAAAGAAAAATATATAAAAAACAAGTAAAAACGTTATATTCGACCGGGTCGAACCTTAAATACCCTCCAAATATTTAGTAAGTGAATTTAAAATGTTTAACTTCGTGGGACAGAGTTCCTTTATATAATATCGTACGTCAACGACTAACGGGAGCGGGGTTCAAAAATAGACAATATCATGTTTTCCACAGACGAACGTATGGCATTGCAAGAATATACATATTTACTTTATAGGGTCCAATTCTCTTTGGAGGGTATAAAAACTGTATTTTGGCGGGGTCGCTCTGGCAAAGGATGTGGGGAAAACATTTCACCTTTGTCATAAAACTCTAAAAATAAATGCTTGGAATGCTTGGAAAATTTTTTTTTTTATAGGGTCATTTAGGGGGCAAAGGGGAAGGAGAGGGTAGGGCAAAACATGCAGTCATAAAACTCTAAACATAAATGATTGGGATGATTACATACAAAATTAAAAAAAATTTTTTTTTTTGGTAGGGTCATTTAGGAGGTGAAGGGGGAGGAGGGGGTAGGACAGAGGAGTACCACGTATCGTCTCAGCTTCGTCCATAAGGCTTAAAAATTTTATTCTTAAGGAATGTAGGCTTAAGTAAAACAATTTGTTAAATTTTTATGCTATTTTTGCATATAATAACGCCCACTAAAGTGGGCGGGGTCCGCAAATAATTTTTTTTTATTTTATGGCTCCAGTTTAAGGCGTTGGACCGTATTTGACATAAACATATATCATTTGCTTAACAAAATAACCAAAAAACTATATAAGTTATGTTGTTTTTTTCTGGGTTGGTTTAGATCTTCTGAGGGAAACTTTTTTCCCCCTTGCACGATTTAGCCCATCTTCGAACTTAACCTGCACTAAGCTTTAAAATATATTTGTACGAAATTTCAAGATTCTAGCTCTTTATGTTTGGACTGAATCGTGATTTCCACAGACGGACGGACGGACGGGCATGCTCAGATCGTCTTAGATTTCATCACTGATCAAGAATATATATACTTTATGGGGTCTGAGATGGATATTTCGATGCGTTACAAACGGAATGACAAAGTGAATATACCCTCCAGATTCTTTTTTGGAGGGTATAATAAACAAATTTACCCTGCCGATACTCAGCTTTTTGCTATAGGCTGCCGTGCTTTGCTTTTGAGAGTTGATAGTAGATGCATATACTTTCTTCCAAAAGACCCCTGTAACTGAAAAGAAGTCAGTCCAGAGAACGTTGTGCCAAAACCCTATGGGCGGACTAACTTTCCTCCCAATTACTTCCTCCGAATTTTCTGCAATGCGAATAAGGCTTATTGTTGGATTTAACATAAGGACTCTCATTAATCTTGTCCTTTTGGCCTATAACTGGTTTTCGTCCACTTTTCTTTTTGTCTTCTTAATTCCCACAAGTGTCCTTCTTTTTTACTAAATTGTACACAATTTTCCGGGAAATTCCATAAATTTTCACAAGATCCGAAACCGAAATTCCCATTTTAAATTTGGTCACAATCTCGGATCGTGTTTCAATATTTAAATACTTCCTTTTGACCATTTTCGTGGATTAAATTAACAATACAGTATTAATCTGATATAAGAAACATTAAAAATGCAGCAAAAAAGTTTCTTATAAGCGTTTTTTTTCTTATATGCGTTTATTTTATATAAGAAACTGGTTTCTTATATATGTACATAAGTACAGTTATAAGAAATTTTTCTCTTATATAAATACTTATATATAATTTTTTTTTATTTTTAATAATACATTGAGCTAAAGGCTTATTTTTATAAAATAATAACCATACAACTATTTATTTTATATTTGTATGAATACTTCGATATCCTCTGGATATCTTCTTCAGGATAACAAATTAAAAATTATTTATAATGTTTCAACATTAACAAAATTCGTAAATTATACAAAGTTAAATATTTTTGTTGTTTTTTTGTTTTTATATAAAAATGAAAGTGAATGAAAACAAATTTTTTTATACATATTAAAAACATTTCAAAATTTAAACTTTTTTCTTTCCTGTCTACATAATGAATATTGAAAAATGAGGGAATGAGTATAATAATTAATAAAATTTGAACACATTCTAAGTTACCCTATGATAATTTTAATAATCTATTCTTGTAAATCAAATGTCTATAATTCTGTGCTACACTATCAGTATCAGCTTTAAAATTAATTCTTTTATCGATACATTTATTATGGTACATTTATTATCTGAAACATTTCTAACATACATATAGCGCTGTCTATATCTATTTTCAGAATTTAAAATGGATATATTTTCAAAATCTGGATAGTGATTTGAATCACGACAATGTAAAGATAGTGCTGTTTGTGTGTAGACGTATAATTCCTATATTTTAAGTTTGACCTATGTCTCGTTAATCTGGTCTTTATTACAAATTTCATTATCATTTCCCTTACATGGAATTTTATAAACAACATTAGACTTTTCTAATTTATCTATTTTTTCTTTAGTATTACTAAATAATTTACCTAATGTATTAAATGATTTGTGTGCCATTCTATATTTGTTATACCCTTCACAAAAAAGTGAAAGGGTATATATGTTTGTCATTCCGTGTGTAATTTCTTCGATATGCACATGGGACCCCATAAAGTATATATATTCTGGATCCTTATGAATAGCGATGACAATTGAGCGATGTCCGTCTGTCCGTCTTTACGTGAAATCGGTTTTCCCACGCCCCCAGAAGAGCTAGAGACTTCGTTCTTGGACCATTGGACTGGAAATGAACATAAATAGAGTTCTACATTCAGAAAGATCCGAAGTATGGTTCCAGAGCTGGGAAGCTTACACCTATTTCTCGACGCAAAATTTATACCAAAAATCAATTCTTTTTTTTAATGTTTGTAAATTGAACCAATTTCGTGCTTTGGGGAGCCTCAATGGTCTATTAAAAACTAAAAAAATAAAATTTTTGCCAGGGATGTGAAATTAAAATTTTTTTTCGGCCTATTCCGTATTTTGTAGTACATGTAGTAACAAAAATTGTTAAAAATTTCAAGTTTTTCTTTTACAAAACCAGTTTATACGTCATGAAGTATTGCATTGGCCAAAAAAAAAATTTTTTTAATTCAAATTTTGCTCCCAGGGGTGGGAAATTGAATTTTTTTATACATGAAAGTAATCAAACAGGCAACTGATGTTGATTTTTTTGTTTCTTGCTGACTAAAACTGTCTTATGATTTAGGAAGAACAAAATTGGTATCAAAAATAAAATTTCGAATCCAGGGATGGACAAGTGTAATATGTTATGGTACATGAAAGTTACCAAAATGGTAAAAAAATTGAAATTTTTCTTAAATAAAACTACTTTATACCTCAAGAAGCATTGCACTGATAAAAAAAATTAAAATTTCGTTTCCAGGGTTGGAAAAATTAAAATTTTTTTGGTACACGCAATATTTTGTAGTAGATGTTATAACCAAAATGGTTGCAAATTTCGAGTTTTTCTTAAACAAAGCTACTTTATACCTCATGAAGATTTGCATTGATAAAAAAAATTTTAAAAAATTTAAATTTCGCTTCCAGGGTTGGAAAATTTAATTTTTTTTTTATACATAAAAGTAACCAAAGAGGAAATTGACGTTGTTTTTTTACTAATTAAAATTAATTTTTAGTTCAGGAGAAACAAAATTGGTATCAAGAAGTAAAAAAAAAATCAAATTTAGATTCCAGAGTTGGATAACTGCAATATATTGTGGTACATAAAAATGTCCTAAATGGTTACAAATATTAAGTTTTTCTTAAATAAAACTATTTCATGCCTCATTAAGAGTTGCATTGGTAAAAAAAAATTTAATTTCGTTCCAGGGTTGGGAAATTGAAATGTTTATTCTGCATAAAAGTAACCAAAAACGACGTTATAATCAAACACAAAATTATCAGAAAAAGAATTATGGGCATAGTGGTTTCTATCCCACTGAGAAAAAGTGTTTAGGACGAAGCGATAATCCGAAGCCGGAACCGATGGAGGTTAGCGGACAGACACGAAGACAGAATCGTTATATGAATAAAAAACATAGACCTCAAAATTTTCAGCGAGTGGCCTCCACCACGGGGGACCCACCGAATGTGGATTGCCCTATGTTTTATTTAAGCGAGGGAGCAATTCAACCAGAATCTTAATTGATACAGGTTCTACTGACAATCTGATTAGAGAAAGTCATTGTCCAAAAAATTTGGTATATTCATTAACACAACCAATAAAGATAAAAACGGCAGCAGGGTTTTTGATTATAGAGAAGGAAGCTATGGTTTCGAGGAACGATGCAATATTTAGAATATCTAATTTTCATCCTGTATTCGATGGAATATTTGGATCAAGGTTATTGAGTGATAATGGTTCCATAATAGATTATGAGAATAAAATTGTAATAATAAATAAACAGAAATTTCATTTGTATTTTGAAGGAGAAAGTGAAGAAAATTATAATGAAAGAATTCATTTTGATTTGAGGGTTATAAAATATTTGCCCGAATTACATCATATTGATGAATTGGGTGTAGAAGAACATTTGAGACTGGAACATTTGAATGGGGAGGAAGCAATGACGGTCAAAAAATTGGTGAGTGAGTTTTCAGATATATTTTATAGAAAGGGTGACGACCTGACTTTCACAAATGAAGTGAAACACAGGATCCCTACTAATAATGATAGACCGGTTTACACAAAATCGTACCGGTATCCTGAGGTTCATAGAGAGGAAGTTAAGAGACAGATAAATGAAATGTTGGAGCAGGGTATTATCACTCCAAGTGATTCACCCTGTAATTCCCCAATTTGGGTGGTACCAAAGAAAGAGGACAAAATAGGACAAAAAGATTGGAGGATAGTAATAGATTATAGAAAACTGAATCTTGTGACAAGAGAGGATAAATACCCCAAACCCATTATTGACGATGTGTTGGATAGATTGGGGCGAGCAAATTACTTTACTACTTTGGACTTAACCAAAGGATTCTACCAGATAGAGGTGGATGAAAGTGATCAAGAGAAAACGGCATTTTCTACTAACGATGGCCATTATGAATTTAGGCGTATGCCATTTGGGCTAAAAAATACACCAGCATCATTCCAAAGAATGATGAATAATGTGCTTAGAAAATATATAAACAAAACATGTGCCATCTATATGGATGATATATTGATATTCGGTACTTCCCTTCAGGAACATATAGATAATTTAACAAAGGTGTTCCAACCATTGAGAGAATCTAATTTAAAAGTATCACTAAATAAAAGCGATTTTTTGAAATCGGAAACAAATTTCCTGGGTCACATAGTGACATCAGATGGAATAAAGGCAGACCCTAGAAAAATAGATTGCATAAAAAATTTTCCTATTCCGAGGACATTGAAACAACTACCAGCATTTCTGGGATTGAGCGGATATTACAGGAAGTTTATCCCAGACTATGCCAAAATAGCAAAACCTTTAACTCTGAGACTTAAAAAAGACGGTCAGATCAACGAAAATGACACCGATTATAGAAAGTCTTTTGAGAAATTGCGAAAGATATTGACTTCAGATATGGTATTGCGGTATCCTGATTTTCAAGAGGATTTTACGCTTACAACAGACGCCGGCAACTTTGCATTGGGTGCTGTGTTGTCTCAGAAAAATGGTCCTATAGCCTTTGCTTCAAGAACTCTTAATAAGCACGAAATCAATTACAGTGTAATAGAGAAAGAACTGCTAGCTATTGTTTGGGCTTGCGGTCAATACAGACATTATTTGTATGGGAGAAAATTTAAATTGCATACAGATCATAAACCACTAATTTGGTTGTCTAGTTTGAAAGAACCAAATTCAAAAATGATTCGGTGGAAAATCAAGCTCAACGAATATGAGTTTGATATAGACCACATACAGGGAAAAGAAAATAAAGTCGCGGATGCTTTGTCAAGGGTAGAGAAATGTACAGAATTGAATTTATTTCACACATGCAAAAAAACGTATAAAAGGAAAGAAGTTTTGAATCAGCACGTAAAGCACAAACATGGTACACACATTTTTCAGTGCCAACTTTGCAATGATAATTTTGAGAGAAAGGTAGGTTTAAAGAGACATTTCCAAAGAATACATAAAAAAGAAAAACTGGATTTAAAAATTGTGGATAGGAATACTGTTCAACTTAGAACCGCAAAGACGAAAAGAGGAAAAATACAAAATTCTCCGGTACCACACTGAGAAAATTAAAAGCTTTAAAATCAAAGAAAAAACGTATTTGTAAAATTGTAACGAAAATATCTTTGTTAGAAGGAAAAAATCCTTGCATCAATGATTTACAGCAGTATTCACAAAAAATAAAGTAGACTTGATCAATACTTCAAAATACATTTTCTATGAAATTTTTACTTTAAAGTACCCTTGAAGTACATATTAATTTTTGTGAATACAGCAGTTATTCTTTAAACAAGCAAATGGTGCGTGCGTCTTCAACACAAACGACTAAAATTCTTTGAAGCTTAATCAAAGAAATTATCTTTCCGTAGAGATAAAATATTTGCTACAACGATTAATTTCTTTGCTAATAAGGGATTGAAAAACGTATTTAAAATTAAAGACTTTTCTTTGTTTTTTTAAAGCTAAGCATCCTTGCTACAAAGAATTTTGTCTTCAATGCATAAGTGAAGATGTTTGCTTGTTCACACATGTGTGCTTGCAACGGTAAACAAGAGCGGTTAAAAAAAAAATAAAGATAAACGGCCTTATTCACAAAAATTTCTTAATTAAGCGTTATTCTTTAGTTTTTTCAACGGATTTTGCTTATTAAGGTTGTAATAAAAATTACTATTCATAAACGTTAAATAACGCTAGTTTAACAAATAAACGCTTTTGTCAATTTTGCCTTTTTATGTTGGCAACGTCGTACCAACTTCGTCGCAATTACATGTCTAGTGATGCACACAACTACAATTCATTATTAAAGTAGTTGTCCAAATTTAAAAACTATTAAATGAAAAATCTTGAAAAACTACCTAAATATATTTTGAGATATGATTTTAAAACCAATAATTTATAAAAAGAAATAAAAACTAAGGAATTTATAGAAAATTTGTTCAAAAAGTGTTTGTTTTCCCAAAAACTAGGCAAGTTATTAGATACCCACTTATGAATCGCATTTGTTTATGCATCACTATTCTATTGTCGCAGAATTTTTGTGTGATTTTTAATAAAATAAGACTGTTTTGACAAAAAAACTTATAAAATAAATAAATTTAAATATTAATTATTATTAAAAATGGAAAAAAATAATTGATGCTCCTCTTCCTTGCAGTTGTGTATTCACGTTATCATTTTCTTCTATTGTAGTTCCTTCTGAATGGTGTTACAAGAAGTCATCTGAAATTTAATAGCGACATTAGCGACAATATACATATGTGCATACACATTTTATTTTATTAACTTTTAACTAAAATGAGTAAAGGAGACTAAATTAATCTATGTAAGACTGAAATGAATATTTTTAATTTAAATGAATATATCGACGGCTCCATTCTAAAACATGCTAAGTGAAAAAATCTAGTTTTGAGATAAACGCCTTCAAATTTTTTTGTTGATATCTCGAAAAAGGTAAGAGGAGGTGACTTAAAATACTTTAGCATGTACACAAATCTATTACCTAGTCGTCTAAGTGGACTTAGCATCTTGTTGGTGGTCCTTTCTCACTTACATTGGTCATCTAAGTACAGATAGCATGTTTTAGTTTGGAAAAAATTTAAAATTTTAATTTTTTTTTTACTTCTTAGAACGAAAATTGTTTTAAAATACTTAAATTAATAAAACAAATACTGAAATTTTTTTCTTTTATTTATTAAAAAAAAAGAAATAATATTAATTCAGTTCATATACAAAAATCATAAAATATTTTTTTTTAATGGAAAACAAAAAAGTTAAAGTAAAAACTTTTAATCATCACATTCTGAGTTGACTACACATTCGTTTCCAGCAAAGCTTTTGAGGTTTCGGTAGAAGTTTTGGTAAATCTTTGGAATGAGATTTTGGTCGCATAAATATAGCAGATCCTTATGTTTTGCTTCTGTTATTGGAAGAGTTGATGAATATGCTCTGGGTATGTCTTGAGGATTCGAATTTGTCTTTCTACGCCTTTTAGTTTCGTCATAAAGCGTAATTTCTTTAAAATCTTCATCGAATTGATATTTGTAAGATAATTTATAATTGTCTTCTTTATACACTCTAATTTCTCTGATTTTGCATACACTTATTTTTTCATTTTTTTTTATTTTTTGACCAACTCAAAGCAGAAACAAATTCCTTGAAGTCTAAAAAATCTTCATTTTCCATTTCAATTACGTTATATAGAGGTTCATTCTTCTTTGAATTTCTTATTAAAGAGAACCATTCATATGGTGTATATATACGTTTGTTTTTCTTGGATTTTTCTATAAGAGCATGCACACTATCACCTTCATTCTGAGTATAACCTTTTTCGAGGATCTTGTGACTTATGTCAATATTCAGTTTAAGAGAAACCCATACGTAAAATGAAAAAACAATCTTGTTTTTATTTTGTCCGCCGCAATTATCGGACCAAAAATTAAATTTAGTGATACCTCTATTTTTGTTTTCAGTTTCTATAAACTGGTATAGACAGGTTACAACTTCTGTAGCACCTTTCTTTGCAGTAGATTCATCCCATACAAAACATGACGCTTGTTTCGAGCTGAGTTCAAAAATGGTAAAATTATAAGCATGTAGCTTCCTCTAATAATAAAATGGGCTCACTTCAGCACAAGGGGACGAGAGAATTTTTTGGAAATCAAAGCACGCAGTTAGAACATTTACGTTGTCAGAACTCTCTTGTTTCTCAATATCTTTTAGTTCTCTAGCTTTTTGTTTGCAAAATAAATACTGATTGATATCAGATTCAATAGCTTTCTTTTCGTCCTCATTCATGTTCTTATACTTTTCGCATAAGTCGCATTGGTCCTTTTTCAGAATGTAAAATGATATATTAAACGAATCATGAAAAGTATCTTGATACTGTCTTAATGTTGCCTTTAGTTTTAAATCATGAGCATTTTCTGAAAACCATTTATCATACAATCGATACATTTGCGTTATTGATGATATATCACCTCCCAGGTACATCTTTCTTGATTCTTGACGACAATAGTGAGATTCTACTAAGGGAAACGCATTGATATGCTGTTTTACTATCTCTTTTATTTGAACATTTTTCCATTTGATTTAGTATGCTTTCCTCTTTTGTCAGGCGATAAATGTAATGGATTTAAATGTTTCTTGCGTACTACAGTTTCAATTGTCTAATGTGTTATTGAAAGTGTATTCAAAAACATCGGTTTGCATACGGCTTCTTTTACTTCTTTGCCATCTTTAAAGAAACTAAGAAAGTACTTTCTTGATTCAGTTTTTCGTGAATTATCACTATTTCTTCAAACCTTTTTTTTGTAAAATGTAATTAATTGCGAAATATAGGATCTTTGAAGATCTTGATTGCCAATATTATAAAAGTAATTAAAAATGTACTTTCTATTTTCTTCGGACACTCTTTGTGAACATTTCATTCTGCAGGAGTCTCCACAAGCTTTTTTTAAAACTTTTTCAGTCTTCAAAACACCATTTCCATTGTAATATTGCTTACCTTGACCTTTTAGGACTTTTGCCTTATTTTTGCGCCATTGAGATGTTCGTTTTTGTCTCTTAAGTAAAATTTGTTCAGTTGGTGTATCAAAATTTGGGTTTAATATTATTTTTGTATTTTTTGGTGTTATCGGGCTGCATGATAGAGCTGATACTGAAGATGACCCTGTTAGAGATGATTCTGCATCAGATGATTCTGCACCAGATAGTTGATAGCATTCGCATGAGCTTCCGCGGAATGGTTCTAAAAGTGGATGGGTTACTATTTTATTATAATAAACTGAATAAAAATATAGTTTATATGTAATAGAAATTACCGAGATCTTCCAAACTGTTGTCGATTTCACTACAATCCATATTGTACGATATTTCATTTGATATGCTAGGTGACATTCCAGATGATTTTAAATTGGATGAAGAACACTTTCTATTAAAATACTTTAATATAATTATTCACATTACTTTGCTAAGTTTTTTTTTTTAAATTACTTACCAATGTTTCTCTTATTATTGTGTTGGGGTTGTATTTTTGGTTCTGATTCTTCTTTTTCTAAGAGAAACCCGGTTAATTTTATCTTATAATGTTTAATATAAATGAATAATACCGTTCAATTTGTTTATGGCTAATTGCAGAATTTTTCTTGCGCGAGAACTCATTATATTTAGAAAAAAACACAATTATGTGCACAATTTTATGCAAACTAAACAATGTTATGTACACTTACACGACGATAGTGATATTTTGAATTAGGGGAAAAACCTATTAAGTGCACTTAGAGATGGAAAAAAATGTACTAAACTGTATTACGTCCATGCTAAGTATACATAGAAAACGCGAAAAAGTAAATGTCCATTCTATGACATGCTAAGTACTTTTAGCATAAAACAAAAAAAAAATATTTCCAAACTAAATCATGCTAAGTGTACTTAAAATATTTAAATAGGGAGGCTTTTGAAACTTGATAAATTATGCTAAGTACATTTTGCTTATAACTTTTGATAGGATAGTCCGATTACTATCAAAATTTTACAGAATCTAAGATAAGAAATTATGCTAAGTACATTTTGCTTATAACTTTTGATAGGATAGTCCGATTACTATCAAAATTTTACAGAATCTAAGATAAGAAACGATGAACTCATTTCCCAGCAAAACATGTCATGTCGACTTAGCATGTTTTGGAATGGGACCGTCGATATGTATATCATTATCCATTTAAAAATATTCATACATATGTACCTATAAGCATTATTTAAATTCAAAAAGCTCACAAGCAGGCCGTGGAAGAAGCTTATTTTGTTTTTTTCTTTATGAAATGAATTCTAGTTTTATTTTTGTTTTTATAAAATGTTAAACATTCTCAATTCTTCATAAAATACATATTTATGCAGAATTTGTTTTTAATAGCCAGCAGTTTTAATTACTACATACACTTATACACTTATTTCTAAAGTTCTACCAAAAAGAAAAAATTAAATTTCTGACACTACTGAAAATTCAAAACAATGAAATGACTCTTTAGTAAACAAGGGTAAAGCTTAAATAAAAATGTGTAGTTTTGCACAGGTTTATTAAACGTAAAATAAGCTATTTAACGTTTATGAATACACATTTAGCGATGTTTGCTTATTAAACTGTTAATACACTGCTAAATATCGTTTATGAATAAGGGGGAAAGTCTGTATCTTTAAAGAATTTAGTCTTCAAAGTTAAATTTGTTTACGAATGCATAACGAAACAAGTGTAGCCGATTGAGTAAAATATATATAAAAAATAAAAAGAATTGTGTTCGTAGTTGTCATTAATTGTAAGTCAGTCGATAGGAACGCTCAATCGTCGTGGCAGCGCTTGACCTTTGTAATATATATGTATATTTATAACTATTAGTAGGTGAAAAGTGAATAAAAGGTAAGTTAATTAAAAAGTTACAAATTAAGTGAAGTGTTGTTTTTTTCTAATTATATGAAAATATTTGGTCACACGCATTTTATTAATATTTTTATACCCTCCAAAAAAAAATTTGGAGGGTATATTCACTTTGTCATTCCATTTGTAACGCATCGAAATATCCATCTCATACCCCATAAAGTATATATATTCTTGATCAGTGATGAAATCTAAGACGAACTGGGCATGTCCGTCCGTCCGTCCGTATGTGGAAATCACGATTCAGTCCAAATGAAAAGAGCTAGACTCTTGAAATTTGGCATATATATATTTTGAAGCTTAGAGCAGGTTAACTTCGAAGATGGGCTAAATCGGGCAAGAGGGAAAAAAGTTCCCCTAAGAAGAACTAAACCAACCCAGAAAAAACAACATAATTTTTAAAGTTTTTTGGTTATTTTGTTAAGCAAATGATATATTTTTATGTCAAATACGGTCCAACGCCTTAAACTTGGAGCCATAAAATAAAAATATTTTTTGACCCCGCCCACTTTAGTGGCAGTTATTATAGGCAATAATAGCATAAAAATTTAACAAATTGTTTTACTTTAGCCTACATTCCTTAAAAATAACATTTTTAAGCTTTAATGACAAAGCTGAGACGAAACCTGGTACTACTCTGCCCTACCCCCTCCTTCCTCTTCGCCCCCTAAATGACCCTACCAAAAAAAAATTTTTTTTTTTAAATTTTGTTTATAATCATCCCAAGCATTTATCTTTCGAGTTTTATGACTGCCGATTTCTGCCCTACCCCCTCCTCTTCCTGTGCCCCCTAAATGACCCTACCAAAAAAAAAAAATTTTTTTTTTTAAATTTTGTATATAATCATCCCAAGCATATATCTTTAGAGTTTTATGTCTACCTGTTTCTGCCCTATCCCCTCTTCCCCTTTGCCCACTAAATGACCCTATCACAAAAAAGAAATTTTAATTTTGTATATAATTATCCCAAGCATTTATTTTTAGAGTTTTATGACAAATGTGAAATGTTTCCCCATAGCCCTTGCCAGAGCGACCGCGCCAAAATACAGTTTTTATACCCTCCAAAGAGAATTGGACCCCATGAAGTATATATATTCCTGATCAGTGATGAAGTCTAAGACGGTCTAGCAATGCCCATACGTTCGTCTGTGGAAAACATGATATTGTCTATTTTTGAACCCCGCTCCCTTTAGTGGGTGTTGACGTACGATATTATATAAAGGAACTCTGTCCCACCAAGTTAAACATTTTAAGTTCACTTCCTAAATATTTGGAGGGTATTTAAGATTCGACCCGGTCGAATATAACGTTTTTACTTGTTTTTTTAAGGCTTAGACTATTTGATGCTATTTCATGTGAATTCTTATATTTGCTTTCTGATCTTTTTATACCCGTCACAAAAAAGTGAAAGGGTATATATAGGTTTGTCATTCCGTGTGTAATTTCTTCGGTATGCACATGGGACCCCATAAAGTATATATATTCTGGATCCTTATGAATAGCGATGTCCGTCTGTCCGTCCGTCTGTACGTGAAATCGGTTTTCCTAAGCCCCTAGAAGAGCTAGCGACTTCGTTCTTGGACCGTTGGATTGGAAATGAACTTAAACAGGCTGCTATTGAAATTCAGAAAGATCCGAAGAATGGTTCCAGAGCTGGGAAGCTTACACCTATTTCTCGACGCAAAATTTATACCAAAAATCAATTATTTTTTTTAATGTTTGTAACTGAAATCTATTTCGTGCTTTGGGGAGCCTCAACGGTCTATTAAAAACTAAAAAAATAAAATTTTTTTTCCTGGGATGGGAAATTAAAAAATTTTTTTTCGGCATATTCCGTATTTTGTAGTACATGTAGTAACTAAAATTGTTAAAAATTTTAAGTTTTTCTTTAACAAAACCACTTTATACGTCATGAAGATTTGCATTGGCAAAAAAATTTCATTTTTAAATTCAAATTTTGCTTCCAGGGTTGGGAAATTGCATTGTTTTTATAAGTGAAAGTAATCAAACAGGTCTTGCCAAGCCCCCAGAAGAGCTAGACACTTCATTCTTGGACCGTTGGATTGGAAATGAACTTATATAGAGTGGTTTTAAAATTCAGATAAATCCGAACTATGGTTCCAGAGCTGGGAGGCTTGCACCTATTTCTCGACGCAAAATTTATACCAAAAATCAATTATTTTTTTTAATGTTTGTAAATTAAACCAATTTCGTGGTTTGGGGAGCCTCAATGGTCTATTAAAAACTAAAATAATAAAAAATTTTTTCCAGGGATGGGAAGGTCAAAATTTTTTTTTCGGCCTATTCCGTATTTTGTAGTACATGTAGTAACTAAAATTGTTAAAAATTTTAAGTTTTTCTTTAACAAAACCACTTTATACGTCATGAAGATTTGCGTTGGCAAAAAAAAATTTTATTTTTAAATTCAAATTTTGCTTCCAGGGTTGGGAAATTGAATTTTTTTATACATGCAAGTAATCAACCAGGCAATTGATGTTTATTTTTTTTTGTTTTTTTGCCAACTGAAACTGTCTTATAATTTAGGAAGAACAAAATTGGTATCAAAAATTCAAAAATTAAATTTCGAATCCAGGGATGGACAAGTGCAATATTTTATGGTACATGAAAGTTACCAAAATTGTAAAAAATTTGCAATTTTTCGTAAATAAAACTACTTTATACCTCAAGAAGCATTGCACTGATAAAAAAAAAACAAACAAAAAATATTAAAATTTTGTTTCCAGGGTTGGAAAAATTAAATTTTTTTTGGTACATGCAATATTTTGTAGTACATGTTATAACCAAAATGGTAGTAAAATTCGAGTTTTTCTTAAACAAAACTACTTTATACCTCAAGAAGATTTGCATTGATAAAGAAAATTTAAAAAAATTTAAATTTCGCTCCCAGGGGTGGGGGAATTGAAATTGAACATAAAAGTAACCAAAAAGGCAATTGACGTTGTTTTTTACCAATTAAAACTTTATTCATAACCTATATGGTTATAAATATTAAGTTTTTCTTAAATAAAACTATTTCATGCCACATTAAGAGTTGCATTGGTAAAAAAAAACTTAAATTTCGTTTCCAGGGTTGGGAAATTGATATATTTATTCTGCATAAAAGTAACCAAAGAGGCAATTGACGTTGTGTTTTTGCTAATTAAAGCTGTTTTATAATTCAGGAAGAACAAAATTGGTATTAAAATCTTAAAAAATCAAAACTTCGACTCCAAGGTTGGACAAATGATATACTTTATGGTACATGAAAGTGACCAAAAAGTTTAAAAATTTTAATTTTTTTGTCAAGTGAAACTATGTTACAGCTCACTAAGAATTGCATTGGTAAAAAATAAAAATTCCAGAGTTGGGAAATCGAAATATTTTTCGTACAAAATAGTACATACATAAATTCAAAATTTTGTGCTTTTAGTGAATTAAACCTATTAGTTATTTCAGAAAAAATTAAACTGGTATCAAAATATTATAAATTCGGTTTCAGGGTTGGAAAATTGAAATATTTTTGGTATATAAAAGTACATACATAAAGCCCAAATTTTGTTTTTTAGTGAATTAAAGCTATTTTATATATCAGAAAATATTAAATTAGTATTAAAAAATTAAAAATTCGGTTCCAGGGTTGGAAAATCGGCATTTTCCGATTCATAAAAGCAGCCATTTTATTTGTTATTTTTTGATTAGTATGATGAATTATACCTACTTTATACATCAGAAAGAAGTAAACTGGTATTAAAAACCAACAAAATCTAAAAGACGATTCTACGGTTGGACAATTAGAACTTTTTGGGGTACATGAAACGGATTTTTTGTTTTGTTTGTAATTTAAACATATTTCATATTTTTGAAAGACTTTCATAGGTATTAGATATAAGAAAAGCCAAACATTTAGCTTCCTAGCCGAAAAATTTAAACGTTTTCTTAAATATAAAAGTAACCGATAACATCATTTTGATTTTTTAATTAAACCTACTTTCTGTTTTGGCAAGAAAGAAAGAAAGAAGAATTACATCTGTGAAGGGTATTGAAGATTTGGCACAGCCGAATATAGCACTTTTACTTGTTTTATTTGTGTTTTTAATAGCATTACGCAGTAGCATCATATTGTTGTTATTGTTTTCGTTTTCAAAGGAAAAATACTAAGAAACATACCTCAAATTTTAAGATTTATTTTACCTTTACATGATATTTATTTCGTTTTTAGAAATGGAAGCTGAACTTGAAAGTTTACTCCGTGAGTGGGGCATCGATGATGAAGGAATCAAAATTTTTTCGGAAAGCGGTATTTCTACGATCAATGTATTAAAAATGATGCGATCCTGTGACATTAATGAAATTTTCATAAACCGATGTGACATAAACCGCAAAATTATATTTCGCTACCACTTGCAAAAGTGGCGTTTACAAAATAATGTAAGTATAGGGTGATAGTTTATTAATTATTTATTTGTTAACTATCGTGGCGTAATAATAATTTTTTTCTGTTTCTGTTTTTCTTCAGTTTGATGCAATATCTTGATCCGGTAGCGACAAAACAGTGACAAATAGCAGCTCAACAATTTCTGATTGGTTGCAAAATGATTGTGAGTCAACATTTGATTTAAAAGAAGTGCTTTCAACATCAGTTGCTGGACAAGATGTGCTACAAAAATATGAATCAAAACGAACAAGATCAGTCGGCAATTTCACGAATTATTGTCGATTACTTCATACTCAAAAATATCAAAATGCAGCCGAGGCACATGCTAATGGTTTCCAAGTCCATAGTGGCATTATTTCCAACTGGAGTTGAATCAACTTACTATATACCCAGGCAAAATAAAAAAAAAACCATCCGGCAAAATATTTGACAGGTACTTCAATTCCATGTACAAGCGAAAGCAATTAAAAACGTCAACAAAAAAGATTAGGCTTGAGACTGATGATGCAGTGCAAGATGAATGCAATTCTGTAGAGTTGATCAACAAAAAAAATTTTTTAATTCATAATCAGCCATCCAATCTCCTCGACATATGGAAAGAAACACGTGAACTTCGAATGAAGGAACAAAGAGAAA
Source organism: Linnaemya tessellans (assembly GCA_951800035.1). Taxonomy (NCBI): domain Eukaryota; kingdom Metazoa; phylum Arthropoda; class Insecta; order Diptera; family Tachinidae; genus Linnaemya; species Linnaemya tessellans. The sequence goes on from OX637534.1 coordinate 81,408,346, forward strand.
ACCTCAGCACTATTTTTAACAATTGGCCAAGGCCTTATCAATGTAGATTTTGCCTGGCTTTTCCCTGGCAAGGAAAATAATCTTTTCAATAAAATAGCTCAACTTGAAGGAGATATGTGTGTTGTCATATTCCCTACACACATATTTGGTGGTTCAAGAAATGAATACAGTATTTCTGGAAAAATTTCAGGCACACAAAATTATAAATGCATATAGCTCTTTTCATATTACAAATATTGAATTATTCAGATACCCACGTCAGGAGTTAATATTAAACTCATCGTGTGAAAAAGTTCTTAGATTTTAATTAATTATGTAAAGTTATGCTGCATTTGAACTATTTTTTATTTTATTACATTAAACTGAAATAAAAAATTTTTATAAAAATGCTGTGTTTGGTTTCATTAAATATTTTATTTTGCAGAAAAATTTTAATTTTTTAAAACATTTCTATACCAGATTTCAAAGAAAATTGCTTTTGTTTCTACATATCAGTCTTTAGTATTTTAAAGAATTATTTCGTTGAATTTAGTTGCGTTTCTTTGTAATAATGTTAAAATTACGTCTTTGTTACAATGCAAATTGTAGTTAAAATCAAAAATTTAAGTCTTATGACTAACGAATGAAAGTTTTTGTGCCAAAATACTTTTTCCTTAGTTTAAGGACATTTTCATGTGTTTCCAAAGACGTACATCCTTGCCACAACATTTTAAGTCTTTGATTTTAAGTATATATTTCATGGGAATCTAAAGATCTTTGCGCCTTTCCGGTAAAAATGTTTTGTCTTTGGGCACAATCTGACCAATAAAAGTCTTTGCAACAAAGTGTATTTTCTTTGATTTTACGATTTAATTTTCTCAGTGCAACAGCACACAGCACTCAAAATGATGGATTAGATCATATTGAGGTAACAGAAAGACCTTTGCAGTTTGCAAATAAACAAATCTTGGTTCAAGGGCAGGTTTGAAGAAAAGCTTCTATTCGGTAAAAAATTATATAAATTCGGAGTCAATTCAAAAGACTACAGAATAATTTTGAAAGAAATAATTAGAATAATTGAAAAGGAAGAAAATCTGGTGATATATTGTGATGTTGAAGAATTATACGATATGATTCAGAATCGGGTTATTGGATTAAGGAATATAAAAAAGTTGAGTATATATAGAACTTATACACTACTACAGAATGTAGAAAAAGAGAAAATTGGAAATTATTATGAGACATCATAAGTATGAGAATAATCACCCTGGAATTGACAAAACATATTACGAATTGAAAAGAAAATATTATTACCCAAACATGAGAAAAGAAATAACTAGAGTTATAAATAATTGTGAAATTTGCAATTATAAAATAGAGAGAAATCCTCTTAAACTTCCTATTGAGAAGACAGAAACCCCTAGTGCACCTTACAGAATATACCATGCCGATATATGGTTTTTAGACGCAAAAGACCCATACATAACGATGATAGATAAATTCTCGAAATATGCCCTTATACAAAAGATTGAAGAGAGAACTCCACTTAATTTCATTAAACACTTTACTATGCTTTTTAATTTGATGAGAACTCCAAAAAAATTGATTATGGACAATGAACCAGGCTTTAATTCGGCACTGTTTAAGGATTTTCTAGAGAAAAATAATGTAGAATACCATTTTACTACTCCTTACCGTCACACAGGCAATTCAGATGTTGAGCGATTTCATGGTAGCCTGAATGAGAATATCAGGATCTTAAAAAAAGAGAAGAAACATCTGACATGGTTTATAATATAGATTTGCCAGTGCAAGCGAATTTCATTTACAACAACACCTTCCATTTGACAACTCGTAAGAAACCAATAGAAATTCATTTCAGGATAATGCCATGGAAAACGAAAAAATTAATGATGCAATTGAGTCAAGAAAGACGAAGAACTTAACATACCTTAATAGAAATAGAAAAGATCAGAAGGTAAATGAGAATTTTAAAAGGGATTTTAGGGCACATAAGACAGAAGCTAGAAACGAAAGGGTTGTTTTGAAGAAGATTAGTGACAAAAGATATAGAAATAAAAATCAGAATGTTTACAGGGATCAGTTAATTCGAGCTAAAGATACTTTCAGCTCTTTGGATGTTCTGGTTGACCGTGCTGAGGACAATGTTTCTGACACACTTGAGCAGGATGATCTGGTTAACTTTGCTAATTGCGGTAATGACGCATGCGACACACGCTCAGAAGATTGAGTTTACGGACCTCAGCGTAGGAAACGGATTTACTGTGGTGGTTTTGGGTAAAAATCACCTTAATAGAGAATATCACAACATTGTGCATATATTTAATGTTACAAGGTATGAAAACTACATAGAAAACTTAGAAAATAATACAATTGATGACGACTAAATGAACCAAGAATTGCAACATTTGAAGACATCACTGAAAACACTTATTCCACACAGACAGAGACGAGGACTTTTTAACATTGTGGGAACGGGACTGAAATATTTGTCTGGAACAATGGACGATGAAGACAGGCAAGACATAGAAAAAAGATAAGAAATAGTGGAAGGTAATGCACATAGTGTGATTGAACAATCCAATGGTCAGGTTCAAATAAATGAACGTTCTGATGAAAAATTGACTAAATTGTCGAAGATATACGATATGGTTAACAAAAATGTTTATCTCGAATATGTGACAATTATAATAATCAAACCAAACGGGATGAATTGGAAATTTGAAGGACGGCAATTTCGTTTCAGATAGAAAAACTAGAAAGAATAATTGACAAGGTTGAGGGAATACTTTTGACATCAAGCTTAGGGCTCCTGAGCCAGAATATTTTGACAGATGAAGAAATAGAATAACATGACATAACTTTTGAAAAAATACAAAATATTAGAATGGCTGTGGCGACAAGTAAAATAAATATCCTTTTTATAATCCAAATTCCTCAATTAACTACTGAATTTTATGAAACCTTGTTTGTCCAACCAATCCTAAATAACAATAATCTAGAGTTAAGCGAAGAAATACAAACGTATATCACAAGAGATAACGTTGTATACTATGAAACTGATTATAAGAAAAATTTAACAATGATAAAAGATAACTGTATTGAATTATAAAAAAATGGAATGTAATTATCGAAAGAATCCGTTTACAAATGTAATAGAAATAAATTCTAATATAATTTTTGCTATAAACATGAATAATATAACTGTAAATCAAACATGTAATGAGATGCCTATAACTTTGATGGGACATTTTCTTATTAGAATAGAGGAATTAAAATACAGATACTCGAAAAGTGGTACGATAGAAAGGTTTACGGTGAAAATATAATAATACCTAGTTTGTTTAAGGAAATACAAATAAATGTTGAAGAGAAAATAACACTAGAAAACATAACATATGAACATATTAGAAATATAAGATATATAAATGAACTAAGAGATAACCAAAAAACCACTAATATAACCATTTACATTGTGATTATAATTGCAACAACTTTGTTCATTGTGTACTTGATCATTAAATTTAAATCTAAGAAAATAATTAAGAAAACAATTGTTTAAGAAAACAATATCGTTTCCCAAATATCCTTCAGAAATTGGGAACCAATCTTCGTCCGGGGGAGTTTTACCCAACAGTGTTATGGTGACTAAGTGTCCCATTGTAATATGAATCTTATATTTGAATATACTTACCAATTCGGTTCATGCAATATGAATCTTATTATAAACAATTGTAAAATGAATCTTATCATACTTACCAATGTGAATCTTATATTAAATAATTGTAATATGAATATTGGAATTACACTCCTATGTATGAAAAATATACACATATTTCGCTACAAAAGAGAAAATAAAAATATTTCTAACTGATATTAAACAAGTAAAAGCGTTATATTCCACCAGGTCGAATCTTAAATACCCTCCAAATTTTTAACTACGTTTTGGCGGGGGTCGCTCTGGCAAGGGCTGTGGGGAAGACAGTTCACCTTTGTTATAAAACATAACAAAAATAAATATATAAAAAATTTGTTATAGGGTCAGTTAGGGGTCAAAGGGGGAGGAGGGGGTAGCGCAGAGTAGTACCGGGTTACGTCTCAGCTTCGTCATTAAAGCTTAAAAAGGTTATTTTCAAGGAATGTAGGCTTAAGTAAAACAATTTTTTAAATTTTTGCACTATTTTTGCGTTTAATAACGCCCACTAAAGGGGACGGGGTCCAAAAATTATTATTTTTTATTTTATGGCTCTAAGTTTAACGCGTTGGACCTTCTTTAATATAAAAATATATCATTTGCTTAACAAAATTACAAAAAAACGTTAGAAATTATGTTGGTTTTTGGAGGTTGGTTTAGTTTTTCTTAGAGGAACTTTTTTCCCTCTAGTTCGACTTAGCCTATCTCCGAACTTAACCTGTGCTATCCTTCACGATATATTTATACCATATTTCAAGAGTCTAGCTCTTTTTGTTTGAACTGAATCGTGATTTCCACAGACGGACGGGCGGACGGGTGGACGCACTGACATGCTCAGCTCGTCTTATATTTCATCACTGATAAACAATATGTATACTTTATGGGGTCTCAGATGGATATTTTGCTGCGTTACAAACGGAATGAGAAAGTGAATATACCCTCTATATTCTTTTTTGGAGGGTATAAAAAGCGCTGAAAGTTTTGTTTAATTACTTGTTCAAAAGCGCTATAACTGTCGACACTGTCATAAAATTAAAATTAAAAAAACAGCTGTGATTTAAAACCATTTGTTGCTCCAAAAATTTAATTAATAAAAGTGAAATTGATAAATAACATATTAAAGGTTACACAATGAATCAAAAATTATGTTGATATGCGCAACGAAATCTTAAAAATTTCCCGTTACAAATTTATACAAAAATTTCTGGGAAATAAAGTTTTTAAATTTTGACACTTTGATTAAACATTTTGATTAAATATGTTGTTTGACATGAGTGTGACCGCACAGAATATATTTTTCCATTTCAATACGTGAAGAATTTTTTTGAGCTAATCAGGCCTAACGCATTCAATGTTAATAAAAAACCTTTATCACATTTTTTCCCCAACGTTTCGTCAATTGTTTGTTGACTTCTTCAGGGGTTTTTTTTGTCTATTTGAATTTTAAAACATACTAGTTACAATTTAAAAACATTGTTTCTTTTAAAGTTAGAGTTATACTCACAATTTTGCGGTTCGTACTACATTAATTACATATACATACGTTGTTTTTGTTTTTAACAATTAAAGTCAAATTAAAAAATTAAATTTGTTTAGATCACAATTTGAAAAGTAACTAAAATCAATCAGTGTATATCTCAAGCACTGAGTCAAGTTCAATAGTTGATATGGCAGTTTATTTTTTATTTTATAGCAACAATATAGCTAGCATTAATATTATCGGTATCCTCTTTTATATTCATAGTTCTTTCTATCTTTTGTTGTATACGTAGGCTTTCGATCGTATATCTCTTCCTTTCTAACTTTTTTCTATCTAGAATTTTGACTTTGTCAAAATCCACTGAATGTTTCTTGTCGATAACATGGGCTGATAAAGCTGTCGATGTTTTTTGTTTAGCGATATCGTTTTTGTGTTCTGACATTCTGGTTCCCAAGTTTCTTTTTGTAGTACCTATATATATTAGGTTGCATTCTTCTTCATCATTGCCTTTACATTGTAATTCGTATACTAAATCACATTGTTGTTGTTTCTCTGTTGGTGCTTTGATTCGTGTAAATATACTGCTGAGTGTTGTGTTTGGTTTGTATGCAAATTTGATGTTGTTATTTTCAATTGCTGTTTTTATTTCTTTCTTGTCCGTCAAACCAGGATTAAATGATACACTGCAAAAATAATGTTTGATTTCTTTGTTAATTTCCTCAGCAGGTGTTATTTTTTTGGTCTTTTTTTTCTATATTTACAATGGTTTCATTGATTAGGGAATTTATTAACTTCTCCGGAAAACTGTTCTGTTTAGAATTGTTGTGACTTTTTTAATATTCTTAGTGTGGAACTGTTTATTACTAATGTTTAGGACTCTGAGAATAAAATTCTTTGCAGTATTAACGATCTGACTTTTTGAATGAGTTGCGTTGAAATTGATAATTCTGCCCGAAGAACTTTCCTTAGAGTACCAATCTAAGACGATATTGTTTTTATACCCTCCAAAAAAGAATTTGGAGGGTATATTCACTTTGTCATTCCGTTTGTAACGCATCGAAATATCCATCTCAGACCCCATAAAGTATATATATTCTTGATCAGTGATGAAATCTAAGACGAACTGAGCATGTCCGTCCGTCCGTCCGTCTGTGGAAATCACGATTCAGTCCAAACGAAAAGAGCTAGACTCTTAAAATTTGGCATAAATATATTTTAAAACTTAGAGCAGGTTAAGCTCGAAGATGGGCTAAATCGGGCAAGAGGGAAAAAAGTTCCCCTAAGAAGAACTAAACCAACCCAGAAAAAACAACATAATTTTTAAAGTTCTTTGGTTATTTTGTTAAGCAAATGATATATTTTTATGTCAAATACGGTCCAACGCCTTAAACTTGGAGCCATTAAATAAAATAAAAATAATTTTTGACCCCGCCCACTTTAGTGGGCGTTATTATAGGCAAAAATAGCATAAAAATTTAACAAATTGTTTTACTTAAGCCTATATTCCTTAAAAATAACACTTTTAAGCTTTAATGACGAAGCTGAGACGAAACCTGGTACTACTCTGCCCTACCCCCTCCTTCCCCTTCGCCCCCTAAATGACCCTACCAAAAAAAAAAAATTTTTAATTTTGTATATAATCATCCCAAGCATTTATCTTTAGAGTTATATGACTGCCGATTTCTGCCCTACCTCCCCCCCCCACCTCTTCCTTTGCCCCCTAAATGACCCTACCAAAAAAAATTTTTTTCTTTAAATTTTATATATAATCCTCCCAAGCATTTATCTTTAGAGTTTTATGACTGCCGATTTCTGCCCTACCCCTCCCCCCTTTTCCTTTGCCCCCAAAATGACCCTACCAAAAAAAAAATGTTTTTTTAAATTTTGTATATAATCATCCCAAGCATTTATCTTTAGAGTTTTCTGACTGCCGATTTCTGCCCTAGCCCCCCCCCCACTTCTTCCTTTGCCCCCTAAAATTACCCTACCAAAAAAATAATTTATGGGCAAAAATAGCATAAAAATTTAACAAATCGTTTTACTTAAGCCTACATTCCTTAAAAATAACACTTTTAAGCTTTAATGACGAAGCTGAGACGAAACCTGGTACTACTCTGCCCTACCCCCTCCTTCCCCTTCGCCCCCTAAATGACCCTACCAAAAAAATTATTTTTTTTTTAAATTTTGTATATAATCATCCCAAGCATTTATCTTTAGAGTTTTATGACTACCGATTTCTGCCCTACCTCCCCCCCCCCACCTATTCCTTTGCCCCCTAAATGACCCTACCAAAAAAAATTTTTTTTTTTAAATTTTGTATATAATCATCCCAAGCATTTATCTTTAGAGTTTTATGACTGCCGATTTCTGCCCTACCCCCTCTTTCTTTGCCACCAAAATGACCCTACCAAAAAAAATGTTTTTTTATATTTTTTATATAATCATCCCACGCATTTATTTTTAGAGTTTTATGACAAAGGTGAAATGTTTCCCCCACAGCCCTTGCCAGAGCGACCCCGCCAAAATACAGTTTTTATAGCCTCCAAAGAGAATTGTGATGAAGTCTAAGACGGTCTAGCAATGCCCATACGTTCGTCTGTGGAAAACATGATATTGTATATTTTTGAACCCCGCCCCCTTTAGTGGGCGTTGACGTACGATATTATATAAAGGAACTCTGTCCCACCAAGTTAAACATATCAAATTTACTTACTAAATATTTGGAGGGTATTTAAGATTCGACCCGGTCGAATATAACGTTTTTACTTGTTTATCCTATGTAAGGTTGTGTCCAGGTAGTTTATGCAACCATTCTTTTCAATTTCAGTTGTGAACTGAAGCTTGGGGCACTCAAATAATATAATATACTTACGTATATACGTTAGGGTGGAGCGTTTATTTTTTTTTTAATTTTTGTGTATGACTAGGGCTTAAAAGTTGTGAGTGGGTCTAAAAAGTATTTCTGTAAAGTTTCAGGTCAATCGGCTAAGATCTTAGGATTCCATTTCTCGTTCAAAACTTACAAAGTAAATCACTGAACAATAAGCAATATAAATATACATATAAAAGCATTCAGCTAATCTAATAAATTGTGATCATCCAGATTTCACCACGTGGAGGTAGCTGTTGTTCGAAATCCATATATTTTTATATAAACTTTTTTAAATTTTTTTTAATTTTTAATTTATATATTTTTTGTTTGTTTATTGTTTAATATGTATAAAAAAATTATTATGTTTGAAATGCATATATTTTTTTATTTAAATTTTTTTTAATTTATAATATTTTAATATTTTGTTTATTGTTGCATTTTTATAAAGAAATTATAATGTTTGAAATCCATATATATTTTTTTTAATTTTTGTTTTTTTCTTTAATTTATTTTTATTTCTTGTTTTTTTCATATGTATCATGAAATTATTATGTTTAAAATCCATACATGCTTTTTTTAATTTTTTTTATTTGTGTTTATAGTTTCAATTCATATATTTTGTATTTTTTTTATACCTAAATACAAAATTTTATATTAGTAATGTTTTGTATTTTTCTTATGTTATTGTTATAATTTTTAAATATATTTTTATATAAAAAGATATTTGTTTTTTATTTTTATTTATTTCATACAAGACTTTTCTGGTAGTCAGATTTGGTCTCAAACTTAGGTAGCGTTTGTCTTGATGCAATTCTAACCCGAATAAATCCGCCTCTTTTATCCACTCCGCAGACAAGAGATGATGCTTCTGTTACGAGTTTAACACATCGTTCTACTGCTTGTGAGTGGCAGGGAAATTTGAAGATATCTATTATCTCGGGAGCATTCACGTTAAATTCTTTTAAATATTCACTAGAAAATTTCTTTAAGAGTGGAGGAACATATATTTTATTTGTTTGCCAGTCAATCATTTCGGTGAAATCTTTGGCAGAAAAGTTAATGAGTGGCACTTCGAATCGTCGAATTTGTGTTTCATCGGTGTCAAAATTTGATCTTATTTGTAAAATGCGTCTTATAGCAAGTTCTCGAATATGCTGTATTTCATCAGCAAGCAGTATATTTTTAGGATGCGCAAAATAACCATTGCGCTGAATTACGGGATCAATAATATTTCGTACCGATATATCAAAATGCCTTGATTTGCTCATCATGCCCCATAAATGTAAACTTCCATGCTTACATGTTGGATTTCTTTTAATTTCGACCCAAACTGGTGCAGATACTTTGATAACAAATTCGGCTAGTATTTTAAGATTTGAACTTGGTCTTTCCTGGGATACATACAAACGAAGAATTCGATTTGCAGTTGTAAGCCACCTTGAGTGAACCATTTTTCCAGGATTTCTTTTAGCAAGTTCTGGTGATAAGTTATTACCAGAAATAGCTGCAGTCATTTGGTACAAATATTTCTGATCTGTACTGAGTTCAGAAAAGTCTATGATCGGTATATCTGATGCAATTGTTTGGAATGCTGCAACTGGAAAATTCTCACAAATTAAAAGTTTTTTTCCAATAGGACCAGAGAACGCTTTCGGACCAACAGTTCTTCCATCTAGTTTTAGGAACAAATGCTGCAATGGGAGCTCATTGCAATGGAAAAGGCATATGAACCATTGTAAAGGCCTTTGCAGTTCTAATTTTAATAATCTTAAGACTCCCCCATTCTTTCCGGTATTGACTGCAGTCCCATCACATCCGATGACAACTAAATTGTTTATGTTAAATATTTTTGTAGCTGGATAATCACAAAAGTCAGTTTTTATTGATAGAGCTGTGCTAGATGAAGCAGTAAAATGACCAATGTTTTCTGAGCTTGGTTCAGAAACAATTACAATATGTTCTTCTAAAACTGTTTTTTTCTTTAAGTTGTTCCCAGATCTATCTTGGGATATAGTTTGATCTTTTCTTCGATCGAAATAAATGCCAAGTAATTCAGAATTTTGCGTTGGTTGAGAGCTTTGAGTATCAGCTCTAGCTGCCTTACGAGCTCTTCGAATTTTATGCCGATCGACGACCATATGAGAGTTTTCAGGACCAATCAATCCTAAATCATTCAAGGTCGAACTTACAACTATGGCAGCGGCTCGATCAGGAATTCCGTATGTATCGCAACACTCGGCAATTTCAATAAATTATTTCGGGTTGAGATGCTTGCTCTGCCATTTTCTGTGAGAGAAATAATTTGTTGGGATGTAGCGTCAGAGCTTTAATTATCTGTAGTAGTGGATGAAGGCAATAGTGTTTTTTTTTCGTTTTCAGATTCAGAATCTGTATCAGAATCGAAAATTATTGTATCTGCTGAACCTGATACGGATGTAAGATTTTGGAGGTTATGAAGTCTTGTTTGGTCAGCAATTTTCCTTTTTCTTCCGTTTTCGAGCTTTCTTGTCGTTACAAAGTCTATTGCACCAATCACCATTTTTCTACATTGTCTTTGATCCAGCAGGAAAGGTCTTTCTAAGATAGGAACTTTCTTTATACACCGGCAAATAGAAAAATCGACGCACTTACAAGAACATACGTCGAAAAGTTTATTCTCATAACTGGATGTAAAGGACTTGCATTTTAATATAAAATTTGTTGTTTATTTGAATATTTTTTTTTTTTTGCATTTGCTCATGAAAATCTTTTAATTTTGCAATTATTCTTGGCGTACTTTAAATTGGCAGAGATGCTTTTTCCCAAATTGTTATTATTTTTTTTTGTCAATATTTCGGAAATTTGGGAAAAACTTTGATAATAATTTGTATTTCCTGAAGTTTTTTGAATAAATGTGTAACTTCGTGCTACATCAACGTAGGTCGGAAGTTTATTTTGTGCAAAATCTGATGCATGCCCAAATATTGGACATTTGAAGTAATTACGCGTACTTGGCATATTTTGCAAATGTGCAATACACTGGCGCTGAGTAAAAAATTGTACAATTTACAAATAGTAAAATGTTATATCACGCATAAGCTTCAAGTATTGAAAGTTGTAAGACTTACCATACATAAGACAACTTGATCTCAACACAATCTTTATTTTGCCAGTTAAAACACAAAAATAAAAAAATTCCGCACCCTACCACTCCGTTGTCTTGGTTGCTATTTATGCATGAAACAAAGAATACAAGATATTGAAGGCAAACACGTGTATGTGGTATATGGCACATTTGTTAACATTTCGGTTTTAATGTAAAAATTTTTATTTTATTATTGGTACTGCGAAGAAATCGTATTTATCTATTTTGAACTCACTTGTTGGTGATCAGTTCATATATTTTTTTAAGATAAAAAGTAGTGTAATAAAACAAGTGTGTGGTATTTTTTGAGGAATTTTAAGTAACAATTTTTGAATTTGTAGAAACTCTGTTTAAAATAATCACGATGAGTAATTGTAAATACCCGAACAACTTTGTAGTTTGGAAAAAACTAGCTCCCTTCGGTGGTCTATTCATCAAAAATTAAATCCAAAAATACTAACAAGAACTACATAAAAAAATTTGATTTTAACAAAAACTTAAAATTTTCAAATTAAAAATGGAATCCTAAGAATTTGTCCGATAGACATGAAACTTTTCAGAAATACTTTTTAACCCATTTCACAACTTTTAAGCATTAGTCCTTTTCGAAAGTAATATTTTTTTGTTTCTCATTACCTAAACGCTCCACCCTAATATACATACGTACAAGAATGATAAAATAAAGATTTCGCCTTGCGCATGATTTACCGTTTGATGACGTATTTGTTCCCTAGAAGAGATTGCCAAATGTTTATTATATGAAAAACTAATACTTTCTCGTACAAAATTAATATTTTATGTTATATTTGGCAACTCTTCACACAATTTACTCAGAGAGATTTCCAATTTACTCAGAGAGATTTCCAACAAGCAAATTAAATCTGAAAGTGCAAGTTTTGTGTTATATTTTATAACAAATTGTGTTATATCTTAAAATAAATATATTAAAATAATTATTAAATAACTTAAAGTGTAAAAAACTTATTAAAACTTGATTTTTAAAGCTCATAAACTGTAAACAAAAAACCTAAATTAAAGAGAAAAGAGAACAAAAAGAGCAAGCATGAAATGTGCAGTGGGCAATTGCAAGCAAAGTAACAGCAAAAAAAAAAACAAGTGAGAAATAATTGTGTTAAAATGTAATATTGTTATCAAAATTTCAAAACGCTGTGTCATTTTATAGTTTTCCAAGAGATGTAGCTCAAAGGAAGTTATGGCTGATATTTTGCAAGGAAAAAAGTTGTTTTGAATGGGGAAAAAAGAAAAATAATTAGCACTTGGGTTCAATATTTATATAAAATAACTACAAATGAACAATTTCAAATAAAAAAAAGTGGAAAGTAAAATAATTTTTTAAAATTGTTTATTATCAAACAAATTTAATTTGAAAAATCGCAATTTGCCCCACTGTCCTGTTTTTACAATAACATAATAGTTCTCCAACTGAATTTTATTAGCCAATCAGAACACATGTTGAGTGACGTCAGAATTCCATCATGCGCAGAAAAGTATTTTTATTTCAGCATGTTGGCGTAATCTTTATTTTATCATTCTTGGCTAAAATTATGACATGACCACTTACAATGTGACCATGTATCAAGTGTTGCATAAAAAGCTAAATTATGTGCGCAGCTAGAGATTATTGCACCAGTGGCAAAGAAGTGGTTAATTAATTGTTTAAACGTCATTAAAGTATCCCTGTATTTACAAAATTTGTCACACGTACTGAGCTACGTGTCTAAAGCAGAGAGTACACCTGATTTTCACGAGTAATCCAACGATGCAAACCAGGTGAGAAAAAGGATAAAAGAAATTACGTATGTAATTAACTTTGTTGTTTTAGGCTGTTCTGACGCGTCTAAAATATGTAGCTGGATTGGCTGAATTACAAACCAAAATTACAAATCGGCTGCCAAACATTTTTTGTTGGCCAATTTCGATCATTGTGATTTTCCCGAAATGATTTCACCCAATAATGTCACTATGTACGAAGGACTTTGTGCTCTCGCCACATTCGATCGCCAGGAACTGCAAAAAAATGTAATCTCCTCAAGCTCATTTAAGCGATTCCTAGAGTTAGAACCACAACTGAGAGATATTGATATGTATATTGCCCCACATGTTAATAATTTGTATACAAAGATTAGATATCGTGCACTGATTCAATACTTTAGTCCCTATCTATCTGCCGACATGCGTAAAATGGCTACCGCCTTCAATCGTACTGTTGAGGCTTTGGAAAACGAGGTGATGTAGTTGATTTCAGAAGGACAAATTCAGGCTCGTATTGACTCGCACAATTAAATATTGTATGCAAAGGAGACTGATCAACGCAGTAGTACTTTCGAACGAGCTTTTTCCATGGGCAAGAAATATCAAAGACATTCTTGCATGTTGGTTATACTCAAAAGTAATATACACGTTAAGGTTGGTAAAGCATTCATAATTAGCTAATAATTTTTATTGAAATTTGTAATTTTAGAGTATACCACGTGAATCAGGAAATCAGATCACCGACTTATGCGTAGCGGCTGGCTCAAGTACTCCTACAACAGCTAGAATTTAACGTTATTTATATGTTCTTCGTTCGCTTCTTACAGATACTGAGGATATTGTTTGAAAACATTTTCATTATATATTTGCATACAAATATATTTTTATTGTGCATTCTAACTCTAGCAATTTAAAAAAAAATCCCATTTTTGAAAAAAAAGAAAATCATTTGCATTTTAGTGTCTTTGGAAAATAGGTCTTCTAAATTAGTAAGTCTGATATCATTTGAAGGCTTCACTTTGTTTTGCGGATGTGTTCATGCTTTGAAATAATATATATTTTATCATTTTTTATTGTTTTTTATTATTTATTTTAAAAATTTCAAACAACCAAAACAGAAAAAAAGAAAACATAAAATTCCGGCGAATTTAACAAATTTTGACAATCTGTTCACTATCACCTGTGCTGATGCATATACCTGTTTGTTGTACCATGTTCTATACCTTGCAATAAATTTTGGAAATCAGTTTCAGAAGTTGTGACATTAATATATATAAGTATTAGCCAAAGCCATGATACAATAAACAGGTATATGCATCAGCACAGGTGATGGTGAATTGATTGTCAAAATTTTCGCCGCAATATTATGTTTTGCTTTTATTAACAGTTTTGGTCGTTTGAAATTTTAAAATAAAATTTAAAATTTTTAAAACAAAATATTGAAAACCAGGGCACACTGATACAGGTAGGAGCGATAGCCCATACGGTTATTTTGTTTTTGGGAGAAATTCTAATACAAACGTCAAAATTTCTTTACATATTTACATACATACAAAATTTAAAAGCAAATGTAGAAACAAACATGTATATTTTGTTTTTGTACTTTTTCGTTTTGCTTTGCTCTACACAATTAATTGTGACGTTTGAATTAGAATTCACAAAAACAAAATACGTGTAGGTTTTTATTTTTGTAAAACCGCTCCTACCTGTATCAGTGTGCCCTGATTGAAAACATAAACAATATAAAAAAACAAATATATTATATAAACATTTCGGTGTAATAATTATAAAAAATGAGATATTGCAGTGTGTGCTTGAAAAAAGAAAAACCAGGGAATGGGACATTCTTTTACGTTCCTAAGGAGGAAGAAAGAAGACAAGAGTGGAGTGAGATTTGTAAGCTAAACTTAACGTATAAATCAAAAATTTGTTCGGCCCACTTCAACTCTTCCCAAATTATAACAGTGGGTAAGAGAATGTGTTTACTGCCCACTGCGAAACCTTCAAGTCAACACCTCTTTCATGATATGAAATTGTCGCCCTTGTCACGGTAAGTGTTGTTTTCGTTTTTCAATTATCGATTGTTTTTACATAAGTGTTATAAGTAGCAGATCAGTAAAAGAAGCAGTTAGTGTTCTACCAGAAGGGGATATAAGTTCTTGCGACAACTATAAGAGCGTGTCTGCTGAACAGGAGCAGTGGAAATTCTATAAGGAACAAGAAATACAGACTGAGTAAGCCCATACTTCATATTAAATTACTTCCATAAATATATATATATATATATATATATATATATGTATATACATACTTACATACATATACATACATATACATATATACATATATATATATTTATATATATATATATATGTATATATATATATATATACATATATACATATATATATATGTATATATATATATATATATATATATATATATATATATATATTTATATATATGTATATATATATATATATATATTTTTTTTTATGGACGTAATGATAGCAACTATCAATAGTGGCCCCACGACAACTTCACTAGCACCACCCTGGGACAGCTTTGGCATTTCATCAGGGTGGGTAGTATTATCAGTATTATTCCTACGTCCTCCTTAGTTCCTAGGTAAGGAGGTTCGGAACTGATGCGCATATTTAATCATCAGTAGCTAACGAATCCTAAGACGTACTAACTCTCCTACGAATCTGTGCTAATCTGCGAAGTTCTATTAGAACAAGCTGTACAAAACTACACACTCTGGTCCAATTGTATATATATATATATATATATATATATTTATATATATATATATATATATATATATATATATACATATCTTTTTATGTTATACGCTTGCAGTGCAGTAGTTTTCGCAGGAGATTACAAGCAACTCATTAACAAGATAAAAAATGTAGAAGACGAAAACAAGGAGTTGAAGCGTCAAGTGCTGGAGGCCAATTTGGCAATAAATGGAATGAAAAAATTTTTTACTCCCGGCCAAATAAAAAAATTAAAATCCCCTGGTATAGTCGTGTGGACATTGGAAGATATCTCGAGTGCAATATGTTTGCATGCTGCTGGTCCAAGAGCTTATAAACATCTATATAAGCAAGGTTTTCCGCTACTTCATATCTCCACCTTTCAGCGTTGGTCTCAAAAGATTAATATGAGTCAAGGTTTGCTGAAACAATCAATTGAATTCATGCGGCAAGGAACATATATGTCTATTGAAGACAATATATGTGTATTGTCATTTGATGAGATGAAGGTAGCGGAAACCTTCGAGTACAACTCCATAGATGATGTTGTCAAAAAACCTGCAAACTACGTGCAATTAGTAATGGCTCGAGGTCTAAAAAAATCATGGAAGCAGCCAATATTTTATGATTTTGATTGTAAAATGTCTAAGGAAATTTTGTTTAAAATAATATCGCAGTTATCCGATGCTGGTTTCCCGGTGGTGGCTGTTGTTTGTGATATGGGCCCAACAAATCGTAAGCTGTGGCGGGAATTAGGTGTAACAACAGGTAAATATTAAAAGCCCAAAACCACCGTTGACGCAC